>OX578143.1:84139231-84667202 GCA_951213105.1 Amaurobius ferox
ATGTTTCTCAACAGTTAATACTTTAATATTAATTTATGGGATTTTTTGATAAATTTATTTGAAAAATGTGCAATATCTCGAGAACAGTTCATGCTAGCGTTTTGAAGTTTATGTTAATCGTTTTCTAAGGAAAAATTACATAAAAAATGTCTATTTGAGTAACTTTCTTAAAGGTTTTGATTTTTTGATGATTTTTTCAAAATTTCACTCGAAAATTTAGGGCGTTCTGAACATTCGATAACGTTTAAAAACAATAGGCTTCCAGTATTCACGGATTGTGATTTTTGTACCAAATTTCACTCGAATCGCTCTATTTGTTGGTGAGATATCGTCTCCACAGACTCACTGACACACACACACACACACATATACTTTCACACACACACACAGACATCACCTTAAAAATGTTTAATTCTTGATCAGGGATACTGAAAAGTGCTCTCCCGTCGAAAACTCGAATTCGAATTTTCGACCCCGTCACAATACTTTCCTTATACATTATGTATATAAGGAAAGTAAAAACATATTTACAAGTGTCTGATCGAAATGGTATTGTTTGAAACTGTACTGTTATGATGGAACAGAGTTTTATAAACAGCGGAATGGCATAGCAATGGGAGGGGTTTGCTCCTCTATCCTTGCTGATATATACTTGAACAAATACGAAGAGGGAACTCTTATGTTAAATGAGATTGTATACATTCGTTATGTGGATGACATTTTATATGCATGCCACGATGGCCGGGATCACTGAAATTTTACTTTTTATCCATCAAACTTAACATTGACAGAAACTACACGTAACATTGATAATAGTATTATTTCTTGGATTTAACTATATATATAAAAAATCTGATGTGGGCAACACATGACTTTCCTTATATAACGTAATGAATTTACCACTTTTACAGTAAAATAAATAGGTTTTTCTTATAGTAGATACTAATATTCTTTCCAAGATATTGAATTTTCAACAATTAGTCGTCATTTCATTGATTTAGCGTCATTTTTATCCATTTGGTGAGATTTTCGTTAATTTGTTAACATTTCAAAAAGTCGCCAAATTGGCGACATTCCGCCAAAATTCGTCGCCAAAATCTCGCCAACCATAATGGCCAAAGAAATAAGTTATTCTTACAGCAGATAAATGACTATTGGCGTTCAAATACAAAAGTATTACTCAAAGTATCTTTTTTCATGAATGGAACGAGCTAGATCCACGAGAATGAGGTCATCCAATATATCGCGTGGTATTACTGAAAAGTGAACATGTCTCTCAAGAGGAAATATTTTTTTTTATTTTATATGACTTTCTGATAATTTTTTTGAAAAATGTGCAATATCTCGAGAACGGTTCATGTTAGCGTTCTAAAATTTATGTCAATCGTTTTCTAATGAAAAATTACATATGAAATGTCTATATGCGTAAATTAGTGGTTTTGATTTTTTGACTATTTTTTCAAAATTTCATTTGAAAATTGAGGGATGTTCTTAACATTCGATTGTGTATAAATACAATAGGCTTCCAGTGTTTACGGATTGTGATTTTTGTACTAAATTTTGTTCGAATCGGTCCATTCGTTTGACAGTTATCGTCTTCACAGACTCTCACACACACACACACACACATACTTTTACACACACACAGACATCACTTCAAAAATGTTTGATTCGTGATCAGGGATGCTTGAAACGTGCTCTCCCGTCGAAAACTCGATTTCGAATTTTCGACCCCGTCACAATACTTTCCTTATACATTATGTATATAAGGAAAGTAATAGGATTTTCTTATAGTAGATACTAATATTCTTTCCAAGATATTGAATTTTCGACAATTAGTCGTCATTTTCATTGATTTAGCATCATTTTTATCCATTTGTCGAGATTTTCATTAATTTGGCAACATTTCAAAAAAGTCGCCAAGTTGGCGACATTCCGCCAAATTCGTCGCCAAAATCTCGCCAAGCGTTATGCACTAAGAAAAAAGTTATTCTTACAGCAGATAAATGACTATTGCCGTTCTAATACAAAAGTATTATTCAAAGTATATTTTTTCATGAATGGAACGAGTTAGATCCACGAGAATGATGTCACTCAATTTATCGCATGGTATTACATATGAAAAGTGAACATGTTTCTCAATAGGAATTTTTTTTTTTATGTGACTTTTTCATAATTTTTTTGAAAAATGTACAATATTTCGAGAACGGTTCATGTTAGCGTTCTAAAATTTATGCCAATCGTTTTCTAATGAAAAATTACATAAGAAATGTCTATTTGCGTAACTTTATTAGCGGTTTTGATTTATTGACGATTTTTTCAAAATTTCATTCGAAAATTTAGGGGGGTTCTGAACATTCGATCACGTATAAAAACTATAGGCTTCCAGTGTTTACGGATTGTGATTTTTGTACCAAATTTGGTTCGAATCGGTCCATTTGTTCGTCAGTTATCGTCTCCACAGACTCACTGACACACACACACACGCACATACTTTCACACACACACACACACACACACACACACACACACACACACACATACACACACAGACATCACTTCAAAAGTGTTTGATTCGTGATCAGGGATGCTTGAAACGTGCTCTCCCGTCGAAAACTCGAATTCGAATTTTCAACACCGTCACAATACTTTCCTTATACATTATGATATGTAATCGAATGTTCGGAACCCCCTTAAATTTTCGAATGAAATTTTGAAAAAATCGTCTAAAAATCAAAACCGCTAATAAAGTTACGCAAATAGACATTTCTTATGTAATTTTTCATTAGAAAACGATTGGCGTAAATTTTAGAACGCTAACATGAACCGTTCTCGAGATATTGCACATTTTTCAAAAAAATTATGAAAAAGTCACATAAAAAAAAATTCCTATTAAGAAACATGTTCATTTTTCATATGTAATACCATGCGATAAATTGGGTGACATCATTCTCGTGGATCTAGCTCGTTCCATTCATGAAAAAAGATACTTTGAGTAATACTTTTGCATTTGAACGCCAATTTATCTGCTGTAAGAATAACTTACTGCTTTGTCCATAATGCTTGGCGAGATTTTGGCGACGAAATTTGCGGAATGCCGCCAACTTGGCGATTTTTTGAAATGTTGCCAAATTAACGAAAATCTCGCCAAATGGATAAAAATGACGCTAAATCAATGAAAGTGACGACTAATTGTGGAAAATTCAATATCTAATAAGTTATATAATATATAAATATATAATAATAGTTATATAATATATGTCGAAAATTCAATATCTAATAAGTTATATATATATATATATATATATAACTTATATCTTCGTCCATAACGCTTGGCGAGATTTTGGCGACGGAATTGGCGGAATGTCGCCAACTTGGTGACTTTTTGAAATGTTGCCAAATTAACGAAAATCTCGCCAAGTGGATAAAAATGACGATAAATCAATGTAAATGACGACTAATTGTCGAAAATTCAATATCTTGGAAAGGATATTAGTATCTACTAGAAGAAAAACCTATTTATTTTACTGTAAAAGTAGTAAATTCATTTCATTATATAAGGAAAGTCATGTGTTGCCCACATCCGATTTTTTCTTTGCTGTAAAAGTAGTAAATTCATTACATTACATAAGGAAAGTCATGTGTTGCCCACATCAGATTTTTTAACAAGAAGCAAACGATTAAATAGCTGTGCAGAAAATCGATATGGAAGTGATCTGGGCTATCTGAATGAAGCAATTGCAAAGGGTTACCCTTTACGTTTTCTTAGTGACATTATATGTAAATTTTTCAGCATAACCGTAACGGAAAGTTATAACTTATATTTAAATAGGGGTACACTTTCTGTCTGAACTGCAGTTGCGAAGCATTACGGAGGTCTATGTTTATCTGATTGATGGAGTTCATTTTATACACAGTAAGGGTCCTTTACTTTTTGAAGGATTGAATGGTGAAGTGTATGCGAGGTCTGTTTATCTTGTTTATTGGTGTTAGATATTTGATATTTAAAATGTTTTTTGTGTTTCTGTTTGGATGTAGTAAATCTTGTTGATACTGTTTTGGTGTAGTGTCTGTATAGGTTATTCAAATTTTTGGCTTTTTTAGTTTTAGTATATGTACTTGGTTTGCGACTTTGTATCCGCTTCCGGGAATGTCGTCATGACAATTAGCTGGCTTAACCGGGAAGTTGGGGTCACAATCCCCCCCCGGCGTACTTTTGATACATTGTCGTTCTTCTTTTTTTCCTTTATCTTTTGTATTATATAAATGTACTTGTTTAAGCAGCTAAGTGCCTTTAGGTGTATGTTCAGTAATGTGATTTTGATGAGGTTAATAGTTATATTTATATGTAAATATATATATATATATATATATAACATTAAGAACAACAAGTGAGTTTCAAATTCGAAATTATCACTTACTCAAAGCGACGACAGAAATCAAAATACCACTCAGGTAATACCCAATTTTGACAAATGCGTTTAAGATTATTGATGTAGGGTAAGTGAAACTGAGGATCAGAAAGTCGATGTATTCGAAATAGCTGGTTTAAAATGATGTTTCTAAACAATTGAATATAATTACAAGATCGATATGATAGCTGGCTTAATAATAGTGAAGTTATAAGAATCTTTTTTATCATATTGATTGGTGATAATATGATTATTGAGGGTATATAAATTTAGGTCTAAATAATTTACAGTTTGACTAATACTAGGTTCATTAGGGATTAATTCTAGGTTAAAAGGGTAAAAATCAATATTAATGGGATAGGAATCTTCTATGATAATACAAAGTAAGTCGTCAACATATCGATATATAATATATGAATTAGAGTTGAAATGACGTTCATAATAATAAAGATATAAGTTAGCTAGAATAATACTACAACAACCCCCTTGAGGTACACCAGATATTTGTAAATATATGTTATCACCTTGTATAATATAATTGTTGTATAACATATATATATATATATATATATATATATATATATATATACTTTAAAATAAGATATAGCATACATCTTTTTTACCAGAGTAAAAATCATGATTTTTAAAGTTCTTTTAAATTTATATTTAGTGTTGCATCCGTCCTAAAACAGCTTTATTTCTGCATATTTTCTGTGCATCTATTTTCTGCGCCAACGCAGTTATAATATGTTTGAGTTTAAACGATCATAAAACTTTGATTATTTCTACAACGAAGCCTAATTTGATTGGATGCAGAATGTAAACAAGTTTTTGTAAGATGAGTTGTATAAGAATTGCTTAATTTTTTTCATGAAAAATTATTTAACTCTGGAGTCTGGCATAAAAGTGTATGCATGAAATATTCACTGTTTTCACATAGAGAGCCATACGATTTGTATTTCGATAACGTCATTTGAATAAAGTTAATTGTTTTCGATGAGGGTTTAAGTTTTCAAGTAAAATAAACTATTGTAGTTTTGTGTTAATTGAAAAAATATCACCTCTGAATGTATCGCATTTTAGAGATGTTTGAATAAAATTGCATCTCATTTGGAAAGTGTTTCATAATCAATGCCTTATGCATGATTGATCTTCCTTGTTTTTTTTTCATGACATGTATGTCGTTCTTCGTAATTTGTCGCCTCCAGATTCAATAGTCGTTCTTCATGATTTAAATTTTCATGACTTAAGTCGTTCTCCCTATTGGCTAAATATATTTTTTCCCCTTTTCTAGCTATAAATAGTTTGTTGACATGCATTTTAATAGTTTGAAATGAGTTATTTTTATCTCGTTTTATTACATCATTAATTCTGATTAATGTAGCTATTCTAAATGGACCTGGAAATCATTAAAAATGCATTCCTAAAAATGCATTCCTTAAAATAAATTAAACACATGTCATCGAAAAGAGCGAAAATGGTCGATTAGAAGCATCAATCGGTTTCAAAGGTATGAAAAAGAGCCGTTTTCGTCAGAATAAATCATAGATCAGCCACTACAGCAAAATTAGGGAAATTTCTGTCAGGAAAATTATGCTCAAGTGATCCAGGAAAATAGTCGCTCTTAATCCTTAACAAGAAGATATGAAGCAGCCTACACCAAGGAGGTATGAAGCAGAGTGAAGCGTACAGCAGCCGATCTCAAAACACTAAAATTATATGAAATTTGGGGAAATGTTTTTAAATCTTCGGCTGTTTCTCCCACTCTGCTTTGTACTGCATTTAATTTTTTTTCGGTTAATTGTTAGTGTTTCGACATGGTAAAGCTTGTCTACCGCAAATGCGCATTACTTTGTTGACAGATATTTTTTTGCCTTTGCTGAAGTGATTGCTCTGCCTCCTTTATTCTCACGCAGAAGGCTCTGTTTTACTTATATAATCAATTGATACTTTTAATCAACTGTTTATGCGGTTACTAACGTAATATTTTAACTTTCATATTATTTGTAAATTTTTGCTATATTAAGCTGTTATTGCATAAATTCTCCCTACAATAACTACGGAAATGGTAAATTGAAATGCATTCAAACAACGACCCAATTAAGCCGGCAATATCCCCCGCTGCCACTGGTTAGACAGAGGGAAACAAATACAGAGATCTGACCGGCCCCTTCATATATTTCCGCCGCTCAATAAAGCGTCATTGAACCCCACCCAGTGGTTTTCAATTTCCTGAGTGATATCCAGTGGCGACAACTAGAGGAACCTTTTAGTAGTGCGGCCCCATATTGGAGTGCCAATAAGTGTCGGACACACCATGTGGTGGATATAGCGATGGTGGTGCGAATAGCAATAGTAGATAGTATTGGTTTGTACATTATGTAGAAGATGGACAGCAAAATTATGATGTGTTCAAAACATGATATTCTCTACAGATTATAAGAATTGGGTACTTGTGTAGTATACTGATCCCCATTGGCGAACGTTGAAAAATGTCGCCACTTTGGCTCGATTTCTTTCTTTTGATCTGAAAATGCATGGTTGTCAGAAGAACGCGACGAAACGAAATGCATACAATGATAAAATACAAGTTTAAATACAATAATCGCAAAATGAAATTGGCTTATTTTAATAGTATAGGGCGGGCATAGAATAACTTTAAACCTCAATATTTTGTTTACTTTTTCTTAATTAGTAATTCAAAAACTTCTGCTTATTTTTCAGTAATGTAAACTAAAAAGAACTTTTATTAACTCTTTGTCGTTTTGAATTTCAAAAATAGTTTGTTAATTTTTTCTTAATTAGTAATTCAAAAACTTCAGTTTATTTTTCAGTAATGTAAACTAAAAAAAACTTTTATTAACTCTTTGTCGTTTTGAATTTCAAAAATAGTTTGTTAATTTTTTTCTTAATTAGTAATTCAAAAACTTCTGTTTATTTTTCAGTAATGTAAACTAAAAAAAAACTTTTATTAACTCTTTGTCGTTTTGAATTTCAGAAATAGTTTGTTAATTTTCTTCTTAATTAGTAATTCAAAAACTTCTGTTTATTTTTCAGTAATGTAAACTAAAAAAAACTTTTATTAACTCTTTGTCGTTTTGAATTTCAAAAATAGTTTGTTTATTTTTCGATAATTAAAATGTAAAAATATGTTTACTTTCCAATCATTTAAATTTTAAAAAGGATTATTTATTTACAACAGTTTAAATTATAACAAGAAAGATCAATCATGCATAAAGTATTCATTATGAAACACTTTCCAACTTTAAAGCAATTTTATTTAAACATTTCTAAAATGCGATACATTCCTCGGTAATATTTTTAAAATTATCACAATACTACATTAACTTATTATATTTGAAAACTTAAATCTTCATCGGAAAAAATGAACTTCATTCAAATGACGGCATTGAAATATAAATTGCCTGGTTTAAACACCTCTAAAATGCGATACATTCCTCGGTAATATGTTTAAAATTATCATAATACTACAATAATTTATTATATTCGAAAACTTCATCAAAACAAATTAACTTTCGTCATCGAAATATAAATCGCCTCTATATAAAAGCAGCATTTAATTCATAAACATTTTTCCAGTCTTTTCATTCATCACAATGCTATTATAATTAATTTTATTTAAAAACTTAAAACCGTGGAGGTACAAGTAATTTAACTCTATGCTTAAAATTTCATCGAAAAAATTGGAAATATATTTAATGTAAAATATATCTATTTTTTCTTTCTGGAGAATATAGAAAGAGTCAGAATTTAATTGCATTTGTTTTTCTCCCTATATTAAACAATTTTCATTTAAAAAACTACCTAACATATTTTACAGAATTTTTTTTTATATATTTTATGGGATAATTTGAATATTTTCTAAAACTTTCGAAGCAATTTGTGAATTTTAAATTCGCTTAAAAAATGTTTGAAAAATTAGGTCCTATAGGGTTCAATGTATTTCATTTTTTCAACCCGGGTTCAATCCAAAACTAATTGCGTGATATTATTCATTTATATTCCCATAGGTCTCACAGACCGTCTGAAAAACATACTAAAATTTAATTTTGATAAAGTCATTTTTACGGCAGTTATTGTTCTAACAGACAGACAGACAGACAGACAGACAGACAGAATAAACAAAGTCATAAACACTTTTCAACTACGTTGTTAAGTTTTAAAAAGGGATATCTTCCTACAATAAAATCATAGGATATTTTACTGTAATAAAAGATAATACTTAATCACTGTCTTTGTAGCCACAACTCAAAAATAGGTATTTTAATATCCGCTGTTGTAAATATATTGAGAATGAGTCCAATGTCTAGCTTCGTTTTCAGTATGTGATGCCATTTGCAATGTGAATCTCCAGAATTCTCCATTATTGTAAATAATTTAAAAATGAGTCTAATCTCCGTCTTTGTTTTCAGCATGGAGTTAGAAAGAAGGAGATAAAACTGCTATGGAGAAAACTCTTGAAAATGCCATATTGATTTGAGAATTATACCAAGGTGTCGCTGCTGTTAATAAAGTAGCTGCTATTGTTAGTTGACACAGTAGAAAGGCTTAGTATTTAGTATATGCTATTTTTGATTATTTTTAAGTTAAAGATTCTCTAAATATGAGTATACTTAACCAGTACTTTTTACTTTCCCTGCAATACATGGTAATGCATAGGGAAAATATTTGAATCATGCCGAAAATCGCAACTCGAGTTTTCGACGGATCTACACGTTTCGAGACCTCTAGAATACAAAAAACTATTATTAGCGTGACGTTTGTGTGTGTGTCTGTCCGTCTGTGCAGATTTTGTATCCACTCTAACTAAAAAACTAATTGACCGAATTTCATAAAATTTGGTAGGTATGTCTCTTCTGGGGGAATCTGGTACTGATTAATTTTGGGCATGATTCGGGATAAAAGAGCCCGCCCTTTTTGCGAAATGGCCCGCAAACGCCTGTATCCACTCTAGCTGAAAAACTAATGGACCGAATTTCACAAAATTTCGGTAGATAAGTCGCTTGTGGATCACCTGGGTGCTGAATAGGATTTAGTACGATTCGAGAAAAAATAACTTGCCATTCTTTGCAAAATGGCCCGTAAAAATTGTCAAAATTTAAAATAAAAAACTACATATGGTCAAATATATCCAATAAATGCTTGTTTTATACGTAATTTTTAACGAAGAAAAGAATAAGACCAACCCCTTTACATTAGGACTAGCCGTTCTCGAGATAGTTTAGTTTTTTCGTATTTTCTCTACGCCACCTTTGAAAATAAGTCCAGTTACCAAATGAGAACGAAAATTGAATTAAAAGTGAATTAAATGTAATTAAAATAACGAGAACTTTTGAACATAAGTCTGCAGGGAAAGTTATGTGCTGCCCACATCAGATTTTTCATAGTTGTAGGATAGAGTATAAAATATATGAAGATAAAAATAAATTGAAAGGTAAAATAATTTTGAATGAATAAGAGTATTTCTTATTGTTTCAGTTCTACTTTGAATGGCGCTAATAATTTATTTTTACAAAATTAACAGTTTAAATAAGTGCTTTAGACCTTTCGCCATAGAAATGCATGCAATGTAAGATTACCTAACTTATCCCAGCGCCACCTGAATGACTGTTTCAAAAGATATTGGTGTTTTCTTAATATGAAGTTTTAGCTAATTACTGTTATATCCATGGTTTTCAGTATGTGATCTCATTTGAACACAAAGCTCCAGAATTCTCCATTGTTGTAAATTGGTTAAAAATGAATCCAATATATGGCTTCGTTTATAGTATATGAGGTCACTCATCATAGAACTCCAGAATACTGCTCTTTATATATAGATACGTATTCAGATACACGTGAAAATTACACACAAATTAAACACTGGTTAAAATTTGTTCTTCCAATATGTAATGAATAGTATGCAGTTTATCATTTTTTAACACTTTCCAACATAGTTTTAAAGTGTTTATGACTTTGTTCATTCTGTCCGTTCGCACGATAACTACCGTAAAAAGGTCTTTATCGAAATGGAATTTTAATATGCTGTTGAGGCAGTCTGTCGGACAAATGGGAATGTAAAAGAATAATATCATCCAATTAGTTTTGGATTGAACTCGTGTTGAAAAAATGAAATACATTGAACCCTACGGGACTTAATTTTTCAAACATTTATTAAGAGGAGATAAAATTCGCAAATTGCTTTGAATATTTTAGAAAATATTCAAATTATCACATAAAATGAGTCAAAAATTTCATCGAAATATGTTAAGTAGTTTTCAAAATAAAAATTGAAATAATAATTACACCCATATTATATGAAGAGATCGCGTGACTCATTGAAATTATAATACATGTCATCCATTTTTTTTCTCTTAGTGAAAAACGTGATCTTTAAGGAAGAACTTTTATATATATATATTTAGTGTTGCATCCGTCATAAAACCGTTTAATTTTTTCATATTATCTGTGTATCTAAATTCTGTGCCTACGCATTTACAATATTTTAATTTTAAATGATCCTTAAACTTTGATTATTTCTACAACGAAGCTTAATTTTAACGTATGTAGAATGTTGACAAATCGATTGTAAGATGAGTTGTATAAGAATCCTGGATATGTTTCACGCAAAATTATTCAGCTCTGGAGTCTGAAATATAAGTGATATGAATGAAATTTTCATCGATTTTTCATAGAAAAGGAGATGATTTTATAGCATTGCTTTTTTGATGAAATTTTAAGTTCCCAAATAAAATAAATTATTGTACTGTGATAATTTAAAAAATATCACCGCTGAATGTATCGCATTTTAGAGATGTTTAAATAAAATTGCATTTCAGTTGGGAAGTGTTTCATTATCAATGATTTATGCATGATTAATCTTTCTTGATTTTGCATTATTGCATTTCTGCATTATTGCTTTTAATTTTATTGCATTTCATTTTGCCACACCATTTTGCTTAGTTTACTTCTGATAAAATAAGAAGTAATATTGATGGGGTCATCTTTGCTACAACTTTGCTAACTCCCAATCCTCCAATTATTGTTATTATACATTTATTATTACTTTGAATTAAACCGTTAAATACATAAAATTTATATATATTTTTATTAATTTTCAAATCTAAATATGCAGTAAAAATTTTATTTTGTTAGTGATTTCGTAAATTTAGTTCGAAATACACTTCATTACATACAGGTTTATGCTTTTACTATATTCAAACACATATTTCGTGTCGTACTAATTTGTATATAAATGTCATATAGTTGCGATTTTTGCCATAGATTTCAACCTGAAAAGCACACAATGTGCATTTCCGGATCAAAGATCACAAAACTGAATCTTGTTGATTCTTAGAAACAATTACAACGTAATTAATAAAATTTTCTATGCCCATGTTCGTGAGAACTTGTGTTTAATTGCCATCATATAACTTGTTTACATTTAAATCTGCGTGCGTTGTACAATCAGTAAAATCTTGAATTAAATATTTGTCTCATTATTAATACGGCCTAGATTTAATTCATTAGATTATTATAAAATTCCACTACAGCGTGAACGATTTTATTGCACAAATAACGAAAACTAAAAGCGTTTTAGAGCTGTTGGAAGGCTGGCAAATTTAGTGGAAGGGGTCTGGTTCGTGTGCCCGTTATCTATGCAGGCGGGGTGAGAGAACTCGCAACGTAATACGTAAGTACGTAAATACAGATATACACTACGTAATATATACGTATACTATAATAAGTACGTAAATCTAGATATACACTATGTGACAGTGAAAATGATGCACCAAGAAGGAGTGGGCAGAAAGCGATGAAAATCGCCAAGCAGAGAAAGACAGCAACGAATAATAAGCGATGTTTATTGCAACATGATACACTTATACACTGAGCGATAACACCGTCTGATAAGTCAATGAGCGTGCGGATGGTGTCCTGCAGCCCATTCTCTGTCAACCATTTGCCAGAGTTCGTCTTCTAAACGCGGCGGTGGTAGCGCACGCAAGCGACTTCCAATCACGTCCCAGACGTGTTCGATTGGTGAGAGATTAGGGGAGACTGGTGGCCAGGGAAGCACATGGGTACCTTGCAGGTCATGCTGGCTAATGCGTGCCGTGTGTGGTCGGGCGCTATCCTGCTGGTAAATGGCATTGGTCACTTCCTGAAGGAATGGTAGTGTCACCGGCCACAGCACGTCATACACATATCGTTGGGCCGTCAGAGTGCCCCCCAATACTGACCAGAGGTGACCTGCAATCATAGGTAATACGCCCCAAACCATGATGCCGTGTTGTCGCGCGGTGTGGCGTTCCACAGGTGCGGTTGGATTTGACTTGTCACCACTTCGGCACCAGATCGTACATGGCGACTGCCATTGCTAAAACAGAAGCGTGACTCGTCTGAGAATACGACCCTGTGGGATTCCGCCGTCCACGTGGCTCTATCCCGACACCATTGCAAACGGAGGAGTTTGTGCTGCTGGGTCAATGACAGTCTTCTTAACGGGCGCCATGAGTGCAGGTCGCCGGCGACTAATGGTCCTAGTCGATATGGGAGTATCAAGGGTGTCCTGTACATACTGAAAAAAGGGCGACGGGAGTGGCCTGGGGGCCGCCAACGCTTGCCGGCGGATGCATTGGTCCACGCGTGCTGACTTCGCTCTGGCCGTACCGGCACCCCCTTAAATGTGTCACATTCCCTTGTTCTAACCATCTTCGCCACAGCCGGTGCAACGTGGACGCGTGTAGTTGGCTGTCCTCTGAGATTTGAAGTATGGAGCCACCTGCCCTTCTGAGTCCAGCCACCATATCCCTTGTGAAATCGACTGTCTGATGAAAATGCCTCTTGTTGGGGGCGGCCTGGCATTTTCTGAAACTACGCGTTTCCTCTGAGATAAAAAAAATTGCAAAATGATTTCCCTTGTAGACAGAGCGGTGCGACTATTGCCGACTCCGAAGGTCCCTTCCTTTATGTCTCACTCAACGTGCGCGGGACAACTGCGCATTTCGCAGAATTTGCATAACTCTGTGATCTGCGTTTGCATATTTTTCTGCCCACTTCTTCTTGGTGTCTCATTTTCACTGTCACGTAGTGTATATAATTGGCAATACATTAATTTTAGTTTTATTTTAGAGCATAAGAATTTAAGAGAAAAATATCAATATATCATATAAATATATCAATATATATATAGGGGAGACCGGGGTAAGATGACGAATCACAGTTTTAACGACTTTATTCTGAGGTGGCAGCACTTGACGAGCATAGGTACAATCCCCTGTATCAGAGCAACTAATCGCATGTTGAAGGTCCCATTCTTGCTGCACGTACAATTTATATTCTTAGTCAAACTTTATTAAGGGCCGTGAAACTATTTGCGACTTGTACTAAGTAAGCTTGAGTTACTTGATGGTAAGTCATAAAATTCTGATATAATTTATGGTTACACTTTATAGTATTAAATACTCAGCTAAGCTATCATAGCTTTAATCTGATGCATAGTTTACTGTATACCAGCCATGTTGTTTCTTTTAGTCATTCGGGGCAAGATGATGAAGTTCGGCGGGGGCAAGATGACGAAGTTCGTCATCTTCCACAAAGGAAAGTACGCCTATTTCTTTAGGTGCTAATGATAGCGACACTGAAAGTGTAGATAATCCCAACTGTGAACAAATTCCGGGATCAAGATGCTCCCTTCTTCCATCAATATTTAACTTTAAACCCTTACGACAACTTCAAAGATCAAGAAAAAAGTGAAGAAAAATGTCAACCAGTGTTTTAACAAGTTCACTATCAAGAAATTTGTTGCTTGAGATACAAAATTCAAAGGATGAAATGGAAAAAAAAGAAAACACAGAGAAATAAGAAGAAAATTGCTAAACAATTGCGTTTCGAAGTAAGCGCAGATCAAAAGAACAAGGATATTAACTGCCCAGCTTGTGATGAACTTTATACTGATCCACCCAACGAAGACTGGATACTGTGCCTGCTCTCAATGCGTAGCTTGGTGGCATGAAAACTGTACTGGATACGAAGGAAGGAAACTCATCTGTGACTTTTGTAAATAACATAATTCATTAATGATTGTACACCTTGAAACTATATTAGTGTTTTGCACGTTCTTTAAATACTTCAAAAGTCTTATTAGGTCAAAATTTGCGAGTTGTCATCTTACCTCGTATTGAAAGTCATCTTGCCCCAGCACTGGGGCAAGATGATTTTTTTGACAATATGTTAAAACATGTTTTTGTATGGTTTCATTTGGGAGATTGTCCGATATAATTTTTTTTATTAATAATGGAACGTATGAATAATTTATTTATGTTGCAAAAAATATGCATTATAAGTTTTATGAATTAAAAAAAATCAAATTCGTTAACATCGTCATCTTATCTCGATCGAAACTATAGAACTAATCGAAACAATAGAAAGTGATCCAAAGGAAATTAACTTCCCAGATCTCAATATTAGATACAACGACCAGGATCACATTATATTCAATATATATCACAAACGAAAAACTTTTGATATAAAAATCAATTATCTGACGCATTGGAATAGCAATATACATCGTTTCCGTAATGTTATTATACAACATCTAAAAAGACATCAACGAATCATCAACAATGAAAAGGAAAAAATAAAAGAAAGAAAAGGAAAGAACGCCTTTTTAAGGCGTCAACTAAGTGATCATTACAAAAATAAATATTCACAAGTACATAACATCATGGATGTTTGTAATGAAGAAATGGCAACAAAAAGAAATAGAGATTTGGATCACGATTTTATGACAACTACTTTCACTCATGACGAAAGAAGAAACAACAGAATGTTCTAATGATTTGATATGGGAAAGCGAAACTTGGTATGGTTTATGACTGTTTATAATAATGAGGGGGAAGGATGAATTCTTCTTATATTGTCTTTGGATTCTAACAACGTTCTCTAGGAATTAGGCAACATTTCTTCTTTACTCCTTTGAAAAATCAAGGTCTATTCATTCGAGGTACATGCATTGGAGAAGTGCTACGGGAATTGTGGCCATACCGGGAGTGTGCTGCGGCCTAGCAGCATGCTGTAACCGGATATTTAAGGGGTCACAATCCCCCTTAGGCTTTTTTTAGCATATTGCCCGTTAGCCTTTCCATCCATTTTTTATTCCATTTGTATCCTATTTCTATCTTATTTTATTATATATCTTATAATGAGGAAAATGTTGCATTGCGCATTTCATTTATATGATTTTTATCTCGAACCTTTTAATCTTATAGTGCTTTATCAATTTTTATTATATATATATATATATATATATATATATATATATATATATATATATATATATATTATGTATTACATGGATCAGGCAATTTTTAAGTTAGAAGTGTGCATTGAAATTTTAGACAAATTTTAGACAAATATAAAGACACGTTCGCACATATATACCATCATCTCATTCCTCACACAATATAAAAAAAAGCAAAACCGGAGCATTACTAATACAAGAAGATTAGAACGGTATCCCACGAAGTGGAAAATTGCTGCTAAAATGGATCAAGCTCGTGTATAAAAAAAAGTTTTTATAAAAGAATTTAGAACATCTATTTCTCTCCCCCATTGTCACTTTACACCGCTTCTGCAGTTAGTGCCACCTAAGGCCGACACTGATTGGATTTGAAAGCAAGGTTTCACGTTGGCTCTGTTAATAATGGAGAAAAAAGCGCGAGATCACATCGAACATTAATCTAAAGCGCGAAGTTAGTATCTCCGGTTCGAGTTGTTTCTTCAGTGCCGTGAAATCGGAACTAAAGCTGTCAGTTGGATTTGCGAATTTTCTTGTCAGTTTGAAATAAAAGCTTGGTGTTATGTGGAGCGATTTTGATTGTTTCTTGAGTAACAGCCCGGCAAGTGTTTTTTTACTTCTTCCAGATATCACTGACGCTGAAATTGTATGTAAAAAATATGATGTGGACAGTACATGGTTTTCCTTATATATTATATAAGGAAAGTATATAATATATAATGCATTGGATTTACTAATTTTACCATCAAAATATAATGTAAAGATCCACGCCGGTGTGTTTTTATCGTTGAATTGTACATTTGACGATTTTCCGGATGACAACAAGTAAAACTATTTTAAAATACTCAATTAACTTATACTTCGCGCAACTCTAAATAAAAAATTGTCAATATTGATAGCATCCTCAATAAGCGATATCGTTCATATATTAAAATACTTTAATAATTATTTCATCAATTATAGGCGCAATTTTCATTATGTTAACGACGTCATTTTCTCAATTTTAACGATATTTTTGTTAATCTGGGGCGAAATATCGCTAAGTTGGCAATACTTTGCTAAATTATTCGCTAAGTTTACCAAATGCATTACCAAGTGTTACAGACAAACGGAGAGAAGAGTATTTCTTCTTTACTAGAAGGTATGCCCATCATATGACGACGGAAATCAAAATTTGCGATACATTACTTCCCATTTGGTGTCATTTTTATCAATTTGGCGACAGTTTTGTCATTTTAGTAACATTTAAAATAATCGCCAAGGTGGCGACATCCCGCTAAATTTCTCGCCAAGTGTTACTGACGGACGGACAGAGAAATGTTGTATGAGGATGATTTTCTTAAATATAATTGGTAGGACCGGGGGACTGTCGAATGGGTCGAAAACCCAGACCGTCCGACTCATCCGAAGATATAGAGCAGCAAAAATGGGCGGCCGGGAAACAGAATCGGGGGACTGTTGTTGTTGTTGAGACCCAGACCGTCCGACCTACCAGAAAGGTGTAAGGTAACTGTTTGGACGGTCGGGAAGTGCCACCCAATTTAGACCGGAACCCAGTGGGGGAGGCATCTACAGGGACCGTACCCTCCTTCCCCTACCACCAACCTCTCGGAAGGACTTACGGACCCACATGTTTAACGTGATCGTACTCCGCATGAACACGGCGGCATTTGTGGTAGCGTGCAAATCTAGCGCGCAAACCACGGGGATACCGCACCCGAGATGGCCAACAGCACGCGGTGTTCCGAGGTGGTCACCCACCAAGTACTAACCGCGCCCGATGCTGCTTGACTTCGGTGATCTAACGAGAACCGGTGTTTTCAGCACGGTACGGCCGTTGGCCCAGAATCGGGGGACTGTGTAAAAATTTATATTTCGTATTTTTTCAGAAATGCATTTATTGATTTAAACTGTTTCTAAGATAATAGATTTTAAAATTTAAAACATGTTTGCAATTGGAAGTATATCTTTGTGACTAACTGTTGAGGAAATAGCCATTGGGCACCGATAGCACTGGACAGCCTGTATATTTCCATTCCAAATTGCAAGATTGTCTGATGTACGGGCTAGATTGTAGAGGGGTGATGAAATAGAAAGCTACAAAATAGCTCGTTACCTTTGTAATGGGCGATACATTTTGAGAACGAAGCACATCTTATGAATAATGTCATTCATATTTTAATAAAAAGTTTAATTAAATTATTTGTACTAAAGTAAAATATAACACATACAATGTGACTATTTATTTAACATTATGTGGTATAAGGATTTAAAGACTAGGCCAAGCGGAATTAGCAATAACGACAACAACAACAAATCATTTATAATGATGTAAAACGTAACATATACAATGTGACCATTCGTTTACATTATGTGGTAAAAAAATTAATTTTACTCTTTAATTTTCGAATTTCTTTTGAGAAATTATCAAAAATCTTCATGAACTTAAAACTATCGTACCAAAATGTGCTTGTACTGTTCAACTTATTCTGAAATATTATGCCCACAGGTGTAGAAAGAGGCACATAGACATTATTAAAATAAAATCTTTCAATATAATCTTTAAATAATAATCTTTCAATAATCTTTCAAATAAATTATTCAAATAAATGTAAAGGATTTCAAAATGTTTAAATCAATCTACATCCGCGAATCGGGTTTTTGACCCCTGTACAGTTCCTTATATATACATGTATTCCTTATATATACATGCATTGTTATGAAAGTAACCAAATTAAGAGATTGAAATCTTCATTGGTATTGACCATTCTCTATGATATCGATGAATTGTCGCCACTAAAAGGCCCCTCTGGTTGTCGCCGGAAAATTAAAACTCCACTGGGTGGGATTCAACGGCATGTCATCGAGCAGTAGGAAATTAATTCAACGAAGTCTCCTTATTTGTTTTCAATAGATGCCTGTCGCAGCAGGGGATATTAAGGACTTTTATGGGGTTATTCTCCGCATACGTTTCAATGTAATCTTTCGTTTCTATACTTATAGTATGGGAAAGTTAACGCAACAAAGTTGGAATATCTACAGGGATCCTCCAGATGATCACATTGGATAACCATACTTGAGGAATGTAATAGATGACTTATTCATGGTATTGTGGGCTACCACTTTTATAGACATGATTATGCCATTGGGGCACAGTTAATGCAACAGCTGGCAGTTAATGCAACACCAATTGCTCTTGGTGGTTAAGGCAACAACAATTGCCTCTGGTAGTTACTGCAACAACAATTGCAGTTAATGTAACAAATATGAAATATACACAGGATTCCACTAAATGTTGACACTGGATTAGTCAGAAGAATGTAATAGAGAACTCATTTATGACATTGGGGTTTACTGCTTTTATTGACACTACAGTGTGATGCATTAGGACACAGTTACTGGCAGTCAAACAAATCTGGCAGTCAATGCAACAACAATTGCTTCTTGAAATTAATGCAACAATTGCAGTTAAGGCAACAAATTTGGAATATCCACAGAGTTCCACCAGATGTTGACAATAGATAACAGCGTGAGGAGAATCTAATAGGTGATTTATTCATGGCATTTTGGAGTACCTCCTTATTGACACGCCAATGTGATGCCATTTGAGGACTCACATGACTCAATTATAGATTCTCCCAAAGTTTGAGATCGATACTAACTTTAAGAATGTCCTTATAGGAGAATTTTGTGAGCGTAGATTTAACCTTTGCAGCTTTATGCAGACTGAGTTCAATCTTTAAGCAATGTAAAGCCGGCGGTGTAGTAGAATTGATTTTGAAGGTTGTGGACGACTGGCCACAACCTAACCAACAATAAACGAGAAACCGGTCTATGGATGCTGTTATTTGCAATGGCAGAGCGATATCAGTGAGGTAGTCGTTACTCAAAGGTTTTCTCAGAGATGTCCGCACTGGATATCAAACAGAAAATATAACGACGTGGGGTGGGAGATCAAAGTATTTAAAGAAGTGATTGTAAGTGGGAAAAAGTACATCTAACCTGCGTATCTTTTGTAGTTTGTCCATCATTTAGAGGTGTTGGTTTGATTATAGTACTCACTGTAGACGTTTTACATCTTTCTGTTAAGACAAACAGAGTATACAGGGTATCCAGGAAAGCCTTTAAGCACTCCAATAACTTTTTGAGGAAAAGACCATGAGTGTACACGTTAAATCTATCTATGGCAAAATGATCATGCCCGATCGAGTAAAAGTTATTGAAGAGCTCCTATTGAAGAATTAAAATAAAAAGCCGAATTTGTTTTCCTAATTTTTGAAATTCTCCACTATGGGCGCTGCTATTACTTTTTATTCGATAGGGCATAAGCATTTAACCTAACGTGTACACCCATAAATCTTTTCTTACAAGTTCAATGGGGTGCTTAGGGACTTCCTGAGGAATCCTACATATGCCTAAAGTGAAAATTTACGGTACCATCTTGAATTAAAGAGTAAAACTCAATTTATAAACATTACCACTAGAATATTTAAACATTTATGCATGATAAAAGTGGTAAAACACTAGATTTAATAAATAGTTCACGTACCGCTGTACATTTCGTCCCCCCTTACGCCCACCCCAGTGGCATATAGCGATTTGGGAAACAGTGGCATTGGGTTTGCGATTTTGATTTCTATTCCAGTATGACGGGAAAGTTGTGTCGCCACTAAAAGGCTCCCTTCGGATGTCGCCATTGGGTTTCTCTCAGGAAATTGAAACACCAGTGGGGAGGGGGGAGGGGTGGTTGAATTACGCAATATTAAGTGGCAAGAAATGGATGTGAGGTTGGTGACCACACTTTATTTTTATTCTATTGATCTATTTTATCTGAGATATTACTGGATTGATCAGGTCAGTTTCGGTATGAGTTTCGAGAAAAACCATCTTTGTTATAGTTATTGCACGTGGGACTGATGCTCTGAGTGCAGTGTCGCAAAAATGTGTTCACCGTTAAGGTTGTACCAAAGCAGATAAGTAAAAGGCTGAACTTAGCAAAACAAACATTTAAGGGGAATGTAATTAAGTAACTTACAATTGGTCTCAAAAATGCGTTCACCGTTAAGGTTGTACCAAAGTAGATAACTAACCACCTGAACTTAGCAAAACAAACATTTAAGGGGAATATAATTAAGTAACTTACAACTGGTACGGAACTGAGGATCATTTTTTGAGGTGCAAACCTGTTCACAAACAAGAAAGTACAGCACAAACAAATTCACAAACAAGAAAGTATAGCACATATTCCAGCAGCTAGTCGACGCCGGAGTATATTTTAAAGTCTCTTTATCCCCGTACTCTTGCTGAGAAAAATTTCAATCACAGAAAAGGCCGATAATTTTTACTTTCTTCATACGTAGCATTGAGGAAGTATTGTTTTCACGAATGTTTTCGATTTCGAGATTTTGATGACAATATACGTTTCAAGATCTCCTGAACATGTTTTGATTATTTTTGGAGTGATGTTGTCCGTCTGTCTGTCTGACTGACTCTGACTGGTCTAATGTCTATGGTCTTTTCTTGTGTATACAGTAGCAGCCACAAATATTAATGAATTTTCATGAAATTTTATACCCGGCTTTGCTATTAAAAATTCTAGAACTAGACAGACTTTTTTTTAAGTTCGAGTGAAAATTTCGAACCTAGGCGTCCATGGACGCCAATGCCTGCAAAGGGGGATAGAACTGTTTGAGATAGGGTATATCAAATACCTGTCTTTTTGAGAGGTTCTTCGTTTAGGATTGATGCTGTCTGTCCCACCCGTAAGCAGAAGGTTAAATAACAATTTTAATAAGATTAATGGAATAAGGTATGTCAAATATTTGTCTTTTTGAGAGGCTATTCGTTTGGGGTTGACGCCGTCCTACACGTAGCCCAAAGTAGCTCTCGTACCCCGCTAAAAACGGGGATCCGCTCCCTAAAAGCGCCAAGGGGGGGGGGGTTCCTATTCACATGTATTCTCAATATACTATAACCTTAATTCTTCTCGAGTTATTTGTTTGGCACATGACATTCCTTGACACCCTCTATATCAACACAGATCAGCTAAATGTATACAATTTACTGGCATGATGGACCTGATACCAGCTTATAAAAAAAAATCTGATGTGAGAAGTATATGACTTTCACTATATAAAAATAAGAATTTACTTCTTTCGCAGCACAAAAATGATATATGAGAATTGACAATTATCTAAAATTGATAATTATCAACTCTAAATTGACAATCATTAACTCTAAATGACAATTATCAATTCTAAATTGACAATTATCAATATTGATAATATTTGCAATAAGCAATATAGTCCATATATTAAAATATTTTAATAATTAATTCATCACTTTGGCGCCATTTTGTTAATTTAGCGTCATTTTTTCTTTTTGCAATTTTTGCTATATTTTCGTTCATTTGGTTTGAAATATCAACAAAGCTGGCAATATGTCGCTAAATAAGTCACCAAGTACGCCAAATATAACGCCAAGCGTTACAAATAAATTGAGAGAAGTGCTTATAGTATATATAAATATTTATTGTTAAATTGTTCGACTTCCGAATACAAAACTATTACCCAAAGCATCTTTTCTCATGAATAGAAAGAACTAAATGCACGAGAATTATGTTAACATATTTACCGCATAATATTAAACATGAAAAGTGAACATATTTCACAATAGATATCACTATTTGAATTTCATGTGATTTTTTTTTTTATAAATGTATTTGAAAAATGCGCCACATCTCGACAACTGTTCATACTAGCAAGTGTCATCCGTTTTCTAATGAGAAATTACTTTAGAAATGATTATTTATGTAACTGTATTGAAGGTTTTGATTTTTTGATGCTTTTTTAAAAATTTCATTCGAAATTACTTTAGAAATGATTATTTATGTAACTGTATTGAAGGTTTTGATTTTTTGATGCTTTTTTCAAAATTTCATTCGAAATTACTTTAGAAACGATTATTTATGTAACTGTATTGAAGGTTTTGATTTTTTGATGCTTTTTTCAAAATTTCATTCAAAATTGTGGGGCTCTTTCGAACATACGATTGTGTTTAAAATCTGTAGGATTTCAGTATTCACTGATTGTAATATTTGTACTGAATTTTACTTGGAACGCTCCATTCGTTTGTGAGATATCACATTCATAGACTTATGGACACACATACATACACACACATACATACACACACACTCACATACTCACACTCACACACATACACACAGACATCACCACAAAGGCGTTCAATATAAGTTCAGGAATGCTTGAAACTTGCTCCCGGCGAAAACTTGAATTCAAATTTTCGACCCCGTTACAATACTTTCCATGTGCATCATACTATGTTTATAGGAAAAGTAAATATAGTTTTTTTTAGATTCATAAATTTAAAAAATCTGATATTGGCAGCATATGATTATCTCTGTAGACTCATATTCACGCTGTCTTAATGTTTTTAATAATTGATTAAATTGAGTTTAATTGCACAAAATAACACCCATAATTATTTTAAATTACACTAAATTTGCACTTTTGATTCAATTTTCATTTTCACTAGCTAACTGGGCTTATATTCAAAGGTGGCGTAACATAAACGCGGAATAAAATATCTCGAGAATGGCTAGTCCTACAGTTATGGGGTTGGTCTTATTCATTCATCGTCAACAATTACGTATAAAACAAAAATTTAAGTGACGTAGTCTTTTATTTAAGATTTTGACAATTTTAGCAGCCATTTCACACAAAAAAGGCAGATTCTTTTATTCCGAACGGCACCAAAATCTAATCAGCACCAGGGTAACCTACAAGTGACTTACCTACCAAATTTTGTTAAAGTTGATGAATTAGTTTTTTTAGCTAAAGTGGATACATACGATTTTTTCTGTCCATTTTGTAAGAAAAGGCAGATTCTTTTATTCCGAATGGTACCAATATCTAATCAGCACCAGGGTTACCCACAAGTGACTTACCTACCAAATTTTATGAAATTCGGTAGATTAGTTTTCTGGTTAGAGTAGATACATATATTGCACAGGCAGACAGACACACAGATACACACACACACAGACGTCACGCCATAAATGTTTTTCCCGTGTTCTAGAGGTCCCAAAACGTGTAGATCTATCGAAAACTCCAGTTGCGATTTTCGACATCATTCCCATACTTTCCCTATGCATTCATTACCAAGTATTTTAGGGAAAGTAAACAAAACAATAATAAAATAAAAATTAGGTATTTGGTTAAAGTTATTCGTCTAAAGAATTTTCATAAAATCATTTAAAAATAGCAACTTGGATATAAAGAAAGAAACGCACAGTCGTCTAGTGTTTAGATAATAAAAGAATGAACTTTTCTACTTTCCTTACAATACTTAGTAATGTGTAGGGAAAGAATTGCAATCATGTCGAAAATCACAACTCGAGTTTTCGACGGTTCTACACGTTTTGGGACTTCTAGTACATGGAAATTTATTTTTAGCGTGGTGTCTGTCTGTGTGTGTGTGTGTGTGTGTGTGTGCAATGTATGTATCCACTCTAACTCAAAAGATAATTGACCGAATTTCATAAAATTTTGTAGGTGAGTCATTTTGGGGTGGGGACCCTGGTGCTGATTAGACTTTGGTATAAATCGGTATAAAAGAAACCCTGTCTTTTTTTTCGAAATGTCCGCAAAATCCGCAAAAAGTATGTTTAGATGTATCAATGAAATGATTGTTTCATACGTAATCGTATGCATGCATTCCAGCTACAAAACTATTTGACCGAACTGTACAAAATTAGGTAAATAAGTCTCTTGTGAGTTGCCTTGGTACTGATAAGATTTTGATTCGTTTCGAAAAAAAACCCTGCCTTTTTTATTGCAAAATGCCCACAAAAATCGTCAAAACCTAAAATGAAAAACTACGTATGTTCAAATGTATCAATTAAATGCTTGTTTTATATGTAATTTTTGGCGGCAAAAATAATAAAATCAATAACATATCTCTAACAAGGATGGTCTCCTGACTGACCCCCACCGAATTTAATGAAAAAATTACTGTGAATAGTATTGGTCTGTCACAACACATGGTGTAAGTACCAGCGGCCCTATAGCAATAGAAACGACATAATAAAATATTGAAAAAAATAGTTTTCATCGCCAAATGTAACCCTACTGTAGAACTCGGCGCCAATATTGGCATACAGTATACGTCACATTCCTCGTGTATAAGTACGGAAACAGTGCATCGGCTCGTTTGCTTTGCTCCTCGATTCGCTTACTGTTCTGTAGTACTGCACATTTCGTATTTCCAGCGACATTTTTTATAGTTTATTCCTCTTTACTGTTTGTTAGAATGCAAACTTGTTGCATGATTTTCTGTTTTTTTTACACTATCAAATGCTGATAGAACAGTGTGTTTAAACTATTTGAATAATTTTTACATTTGCAATTTCGCCTTGTTTACTTTTTTCAGGACATTTTCAAAATCCGGTTGATTTTGTTTTTCATACATCAGATTCTTTTCATTGCTCTTTGGCCAATTGTTCTTTCCAAAGGTTTGCAAAATGTAGTTGGTGTTGCACATATTTTTATTTCGAACATTTTTTATTATTTCTCACCTCTGCAGTACATTTATTCCATAAAATAATAAGCCTGTTAACGTTACATTAATTTAGGTCGAAAAGGCACCAGATTGGATTTGTCTTACAGATTAATTTATGCCAAGTTTATAAAAAGTGAGACTTTGAAAGCTGATAAGTTGTATTAGTAGGTACTGTCTTGTTAGTGTTCACTGTTTAGTATTACTATTGATTTTGTTAAAAACTGCACAAGGGCTTTCCTCCTGCTGGGAGAAGTGCCCAAGAGAGTGTAAAGCGGGGCTTTCTAAAGATCTTGCTTCGCATTAACGTTGTATGTGGAGAACACCACTAAAAACGCTGTGCTGTCTGATAAATCGAACGCGAGAATTCAAAATCTCCCATTGGTGTCTTACTTACAAATGCGATCCTTGTATACCCTGGATCTAGGCATTAACCGAATTTTTATAGCATTACATCTTCAGAGGTTTTCACCTTTCACGATTGTCAAAACAGTAATCAAAATGAATAATCGCCAAATCGCGATAACGTATAGATTCTGGTAACCCAGAACCAATTTTCAATATTTTATTGTGTCGTTTCTATCGCTATAGGGCCGCTGGTACTTACACAATGTGTTGTGACAGACCAATACTATCCACAGTAATTTTTTCATTAAAATCGGTGGGGGTCGGTCAGGAGACCTGCCTTGTAAGACCAACCATTCTCGAGATTGTTTAGATTATTCGCAGTTTTGCCTGTTTTGAAAATAAGTCCAATTACCAAATGAAAACGTAATTTGAATTAAAAGTGCAAATTCAGTGTCATTTTCAAATTATTATGCGTGTTATTTTGCGCAATCAAACTCAATTTAATGAATCATTAAAGAAACAAGAAAGATCAATCATGCATAAAGTATTGATTATGAAACACTTTTCAACTTCAATGCAATTTCATACAAACATCTCTCAAATGCGATACATTCCTCGGTAATATTTTTAAAATTATCACAATACTACATTAATTTATTATGTTTGAAAACTTCATCGAAGAAAATGAACTTCATTCAAATGACGGTGCCTGGTTTAAACATCTCTAAAATGCGATACATTCCTCGGTAATATTTTTAAAATTATCATAACACTACGATAATTTATTATATTTGAAAACTTCTTCGAAAACAAATGAACTTTATTCAAATGATGTCATTGAAATATAAATCGCCTCTATATAAAAACAGCATTTCATTCATAATCATTTTTCCAATCGCTTCCATCACAATACTATAATAATTTATTTTATTTAAAAATTTGAAAAATTGTAATGTAACATATTTATTTTAAAATATGAAACCTTTCTGATATATAAAATAATTAAACTCTTGTAAAGATATTTATTATATAATATATCTCTATTTTCTTTCTGGAGGATATAGCGAGAGTCAGAATTTAATTGAATTTGTTTTTCTCCCTATATTAAATAATTTTTATTTAAAAAATTACCTAACATATTTTACTGAATTATTTTTTATATATATTTTATGGGATA
Organism: Amaurobius ferox; assembly: GCA_951213105.1. NCBI lineage: Eukaryota > Metazoa > Arthropoda > Arachnida > Araneae > Amaurobiidae > Amaurobius > Amaurobius ferox. The sequence continues at coordinate 84,166,050 of OX578143.1, forward strand.
ATTTGAATATTTCCTAAGATTTTCGAACCAATTGCTGAATTTTAAATTCGCTTAAAAAATGTTTGAAACATTAGATCCCATAGTATTCAATCTATTTCATTTTTTCAATTTGTGTTCAATAAAAAACTAATTGGGTGATATTATTCATTTACATTCCCGTAGGTCCCACAGACCGTCTGTGTGAAAAACATACTAAAATTTCATTTTGATGAAGCCATTTTTACGGCAGTTATCGTGCTAACGGACAGACAGACAGACAGACAGAATGAACAAAGTCATAAACACTTTCAACTATGTTGTAAAGTGTTAATAAAGAGAAAATGAATTCGAGTCTGCATTCACTGCAGACTCGAATGTGCAGACTCGAGTCATGTGCTGTCCACATCACATTTTTATGGTACAAAATGCGTTTATGGTGCAAATGGAACTAAATACTGTGGAATATCAATGTGTAAGACTCACCCCCCCCCCATATATTTTTGAAGTCAAATTTATGCTAAATATTAAAAATTTATCAAAACTGGTTATAAATAGGTGGACAGTCCTCCCACATTCCTAAGGGCCACTGAGAGAAGAAGAAATCCGCAACGTTGAAACGATGGCACAGAGTAACTGAATTTATGAATCTAAAATAAGAACATGAGGACTCACCTACGCATGCGCCGAAACTGGGTGAATGTTTTATTCATATGTGGGCATCTAATATGTGAAAGCATGCAAATCACCGGTGACCCATGTGGAAGAAGGAAAATGATACCATGGTTACTGGAATACATTTTGGAGGTTGGACTATAACTTTGAACCGGAAGCTGACATCATGCGATCTTAGGTCATGTTTGAGGTATTAAAATTGATAAACATACTCGTTTTTTCGTGTGCACAAATTAGTTATAAGAATCTACTTGAAGTGTGATTATTTTCTACCTGATTTTCTTCCATATATTCATATATTCATACATTTATATTCGGTATTATTGATATGAAATATCTTAGGGAGCTGAGCAGTAGCAGAGCGTAAGATTTTTGACTGGGGGGGGGGCTGGAGACTGAGCGTTTGACGTTTTAAATTAGAAAGGATTTTGCTATTATTACAAGTGAGATTTATATTTAAATTCCCTATTATTCATTTGATGAGTGAAATAGTATAATGTAGCATAAAAATGCAAAACGTGAATGAAATGCACGAAATTTTAAAATGTTACAAGATAAATACATACAAGATATACATTTTAAATATTCTCATATTTCTAAATTAGATCCACCTTTGCAACCATCATATTAAATATGTAGATATAAATTATAATAAGCAAGTGACAGAATATATATATCAGTTTTGTAAATATAAACAGCTGGAACTAGCAAAATTTAACTATTCAAGTGTGCACTGAAGATGGATGAAAAATAAATTTCGAATGTAAGCAAGCTTAGTTGAAAATTTCTGTAATCTACAATGTCCTTAAACCATTTTGTACGTTAATTATTGACAAATACTATACTATAAAACTTAATATCTTATAGTTATAATATGCTAAAAATTTACTAGAAATATTATCAATCGGTTTTGTAAAAAATATTCTCATGTAACAGGTGATTACCAAAGCGAAATCCGATGTATTCCTTCTAAAACTCCCAAATACGCAATCGCATGTTTCGCCATATTGATGCCAAGATCTACTTCACTTACTAAATACTATTGATGCCAAAGGCTACTTCATTTACTAAGTAAGTTTAAATATTAGTCATTATTAGTGTATTTTTCGTCCTTATTTTGTTTAAATTAGTTGAATGTCAAGTTATTCGTGAAAATTGGCTCAGATTATTTAGCATTACAAGGAGCCAACGGCTCTATCGTGCTGAAAACACCGGTTCTCGTTAGATCACCGAAGTTAAGCCGCATCGGGAGCGGATAGTACTTGGGTGGGTGACCACCTGGGAACACCGTGTGCTGTTGGCTCATTTAAGTCGACGTGGTGGCCGAACGGTCAAGGCGAGCGTTTCCAGCGATCGATCGGCCGCCACGTTGTGGGTTCGAGTCCCACGTAAGACATGGATGTTGTGTGTTGTGGGCGCAGTGTGTTCCGCCCCCCTCTGGTGCGCCTGGGGCGACGTCCTAGGACGGCAAAATGGTTCACGATTTCGGCCGTACATAGGGCAAACGATGTAAGTCGACGTAGAGTCTAGTTCTAGATTCTAGTGCCTGGCCATTGGGAAAAAAAATTAGTATTACAAAAAGTTAATATTTTCTGCAAAAATAGTACTTCGCTTGACTCAAAATGGCTGGCCCATCCAACCCATTCACCCTATGCTTAGGTCATTGAGAAACGTCACGTATCACATCCTAACATTATCGTTTGCAAAGGGAAAAACGATAGCTACGCTTTTTTGACGGCTGGCTTTCACGAACCCGTTACAGGCGATGATCATTTAGGAAAGAAATTGGTTGTTTCATTACAATGCTAATCGTTATTCACTTCGTAGGCTTGAATATTTGAGCCTAGAATACTTTAAAAGATGCGCTTTAACGGGAAAAAATACTTTGAAACGTGTTACTTTAAGCAAATAAAGTGTAATCATTTTCTAAAATATACATATACATTCGTAAAGTTATTTAAAAAACAAAATAAATAAAAATGTTTAAATAATTCCTTAAACTAGATTTCAAACTGGGGAGGCTGAGCTTTTTAGCCTTTATGGAAGCTACGCCACTAGCGCTGAGTACGGCATAAATCATGGAAGAAATGTGATGGGGATGAAACGGAAGTATGTACAGGTAGTGATATTATATGATTACGAAGACTTATCAGAAAATCATTTTAATCATTATAATTTAAAGGTCGGGGTTGTTTGACCGTTCGGACAAATTCGGTGATCTTGGTGATGAATTTGACAAAATATCGCAACATGGTGATTTTTGGCGAGTTCTAGAAATTTCTCGAATTTTGTAGATTGGCTAAGAACTTTACAAGTTACGTGTATTTTCCACTGATGATAATGTATATAAGCTTAACATCATTCAGAGGGTTTTTTGATGTGATACGAGCTTATTTTAAGCTGTATTACAAAGCAATTCTGGTAGAAAAGTGCAAAAAATAATAATTTTAGATTTGCGACGTATGTGCATCAATAACCGCGCTACACGCAAGTAAGCGCTTATTGCCTCTGCCGACCGTGCATTTTTGATGGAGGGAATACAAATGTTACATCCAAACGTTTCATGGTCGATAACTTAATTTGTCGTTAACATTGTTTATAGTCCGTTTCGGACAAAATAAATAGCACTTTTCTAATTTATCGGTAAACAGCACTTTTGAACGATAAACAGCACTTTTCTAATATCGCATAATGAAAAGAATTGAAACATTTTTTTAAGTAACCTGTATTATCATCACACACAACAAACATCAAACATTTTTTATTCGAAATATGCGAAAGGAGAGATGAATGTATAACACATGAATGTACTTCACATGAATGTATAATGAGTAACAGAGTTACTCAGTGTAATACATGCTAATGTATGGGGCAAGTATTGGAATGTGTCAAAAATCGCAACTCAAGTTTTCGACGGATTTACAAGTTTCGAGCACTCTGGAATCACAAAAATCTATTTCTAGCATGACGTCTGTGTGTGTGTGTGTGTGTGTGTGTGTGTGTGTGTGTCTGTCTGTCCGTGCAACGTGCGAGTATTTATCCTCTCTGCCCGAACAAATAATGGACTAAATTACATAAAATTTGCATATATGTCATCTATGGGTGCAGATATGTCATTTGTGGGTTGCAGATGTGTTATTTGTGGTCCTTGGTGCTGATTTTGGTGTGAAGAACCTGCCTGAAAAAATGAAATACATTGAACCCTATGGGGCCTAATTTTTCAAACATTTTTTAAGCAAATTTAAAATTCACAAATTGCTTCGAAAAATTTAGGAAATATTCAAATTATCCCATAAAATATATAAAAAAAATTCAGTAAAATATGTTAGGCAGTTTTTTAAATAAAAATTGTTTAATATATGAAGAAAACAAATTCAATTAAATTCTGACTCTTGCTATATTCTCCAGAAAGAAAAAATAGATATATTTTATAATAAATTTCTTTCCACGAGTTTAATTATATTTTTATCATGCCCATGAGTAAATTATTTTCAAAAATCATAACCAAGTAGGTCATATAGTACGAAAGATAGAATCGATACCGTTATAAGTAGAAATGGGTGAATAACACTTTTCTCGAATTCGAGGATTCTAATCAGGCTGTGTAGAGTTAGTGAGTTTGTCGCCAATGTTAATTTGACGCAAATGAGCACTATTTTGTAAAAATGTTAAGATATTACATTAAATAGTTCTTCACTTCTGCTGGACTGTCAAATTGTGGGCTGCAATCAGAAATAATTTTGCCATCCGTAAACTCAGCAAGCTTTTAATATAACGAGAAATTTATATATTTTAATTTTCTACAATTTCTGAATGAAATTCTAGCACAAATTAAAATTGTTTATGTTTAAGTGTGATTTTTGTCAAGGGTATGCGTGTTGGCATGCATTCAATTAGTATTCCTATTTTTTAAATGTTTGTAAAAGTATTTAAACTTTAAATGTTATTGAATTTTTTTTGCTTAAATTCTGTGCATCTACATACTGAAACAACGCAATTACAATATATTTGAGTTTAAATGATCATCAAACTTTGATTATTTCTACAACGAAGCTTAATTTTCACTTATGGAAAATGTAAATACCAAAAGATGTAGAATTAATTGTATTAGAATTCCTGTATTTTTTTAACACAAAATAATTTAGTCCATGAAGTCTACATGGCTGATATGAATGAAATATTAATTGATTTTATAAAGAGAAGGACGATTTTTTTCGATGAATTGCTGCATATGTTCAACGCAAAATTATTTAGCTCATGGAGTCTGCAATATAGCTGATACGAATGAAACATTCATTGATTTTACACAGAGAACCAGACGATTTTTTCGATGAAGTTTTAAGCATAGAGTTAAATTACTTGTACCTCCATGGTTTTAAGTTTTTAAATAAAATAAATTATTATAATATTGTGATGAATGAAAGGAATGAAAAAATGTTTATGAATGAAATGCTGCTTTTATATGGAGGCGATTTATATTTCGATGACGTCATTTGAATAAAGTTCATTTGTTTTCGATGAAGTTTTCAAATATAATAAATTACTGCAGTATTATGATAATTTAAAAAATATTACCGTGGAATGTATCGCATTTTAGAGGTGTTTAAACCAGGCAATTTATATTTGAATGCCGTCATTTGAATGAAGTTCATCCTTTTTCGATGACATTTTAAGTTTTCAAACATAATAAATTAAGGTAGTACTGTGATAATTTTAAAAATTTTACCGAGGAATGTTTCGCATTTTAGAGATGTTTAAATAAAATTGCATTGAAGTTGGAAAGTGTTTCATAGTCAATGCTTTATGCATGATTGATCATTGTTGTTTATTTTATCTGCTGAAGAGGGAGGGATTTGAAGTGAACTTTGGAGAACCAAATTGGTTTATTAGAGGGGGAGGGTTTACAAAGATCAAAATTTTTAGAAAAGGGACAATCGAAAATGTAATGGTCAACGTCACCGAATTTATTGCAAATACAGTTAGATGTTGGAGGTCTGAAGACTCTAGACCGTGCGGCTCACATAGTGGGTTTAGAGTAGCTAACTGCACGGTCGGGAAAGGATATCTCTAGCACTCTGGAGGCACCCAAGGTCTACCAAGGTCTGAAAGTGACCCTAGTACGATTAGTACGGATTCGGTGGACTCTGGAATATTGAGCGTTGATTTCAAATTGAGAGGATAACGATCACGCAAGATACTTACCTGGTGAAAAATAGTAGTAGCAGGAGGCTAACTTGAGATAAAAATAGCAGGAGGTGATCAGTCAAATTGTCAGTTGCCCGCCAATCTGCCATTAGAGTGTAAGGAATGCAGTGTCCACTTCAACGATAAGAGCTTTCAATTTCGTGCTAGTAGCTCAACGATAGAGAGTCTGTTGGTTAGTTCGGAGATCCAGGGTTCGATTCCAAGTTGGGGCAGCAAAGCTCTTTACAAATGTTCAAAAACATAATTATATTTTACAACGTAATAGAGTAGACTGAAATTGTGTTCTTCAATTTCACCTTTATAAATAAAATTGAAAATCTGCTCCGAATTGGATGGAATTTTCGGGGTAGATTTGGAACACAATTTAATACTATTACCATTTAAAATTTAGTACATCTTTCGAGTTTTAGGAACAGTATGTTTTATTCTTCAGATCTGCTTGTGAAGATAATTTTGTATAGCGAGAACATATATTTTTAATCTCTTTTCTGGAGCATTAATTTAAAACTTTTAGTAGAATGCTTTTAATTACAATGCCATTTAGAATACTACAGGAATTTGCACATGATTGTGAATTTTAAGTTTCTTTATATTGTATACTAGCAGCATACCCGTTCTTCGTACGGAGTATATAATATAAAGAAACTTGAAATTCATAATCATGCGCAAATTCTTATAGTATAATGACATGTTTAATCAAAATATTCTGTTAAAATATTTAATATAATGCTCCTAAAAAGAAGTTTAAGAATCTCTGTTCTCGCTATATAAAATTATCTTAATGGACATATCTGAAGAATAAAACATCTTGGACCCCTTATGTAAGCAAATATAAAAAAAAAATATGGAATTGAATCAATATATGCAAAATAAAAGCGTTAAAATTGTATGGGACCCGTACTAATTATATACGCGAATATTAGAAAATATAACCTGTATTAGTAGATTACATGTATAAATTGAAAATACCAATAAACCCGTAATCTTTAAATCTGAAGACAGTCATTTATTCCAATATATGTCAAAATTAAAGTGCTAAAATTATTTGGGAATATATACACGTACTACTTATACTGTCCGATTATTAGTAGAAGATTACCCGTTTTGCAATATGAGTCTCAAATGTTTTTTGGTAAAATACAACAGACGACGTAATAAATTGAATATATAATTAATCCCCTTAATCTTCATACCAGAAGACTGTACTTGATTCCAATATATATGCCAATATATGTCAAAATATATGCCAATATACCTGTACTACTTATATTCTCGTAGGTTAGAAGATATACCCGTGCATTCCTAGAAGATTACTCGTACAACGTACAATATGCGTGTGTCAGCAATTTTTGCCGCAATAAAACAATGGCGTAATAACTTAAAATTACCAATAATCACTGAATCAATAATTCCGGAAAATATCGATGATAATAATGTTTAAACCTGAAGAGTATAATTGATATTATCCAGTCCAAAATGAAATGGCAATGAAATTTATTTTATATACATATCTTCATTATTCAAATCGGAAAGGATTTAATAAAAATCGTCTGCCGTATAAACACATTGGATTTAAATCCGTTGCTAAGCGACATGATATCATTTGCTTCAAATAAATTGGTAGAAAAAATATCGTCTAAATAGTTATATTTCTATGGAACACTTGGCGACAGTTTCGTCAAATTAGCGACATTTTAAAAAATCGCCAAATTTTTCGCCAAGTGGGACAGTAGAACTGACAGTTCCACTTTGCGACAAATTGACGAAATATCATCACAATACTATCCCCTAACAAAAAACAATTAATATCATTTATGTAGCGCAATTTTATCAATTTCAAGATATTTTTATAGATTTGAAAACATTTTTATCAATGTGGTGACATTTTAAAAATTCGCTAAATGTATTACTAAGTAGGATGGTTGGTCTGACAGATAAAAGCTAACCAAACATCATTTCAGTGCTCTCTTCTAACAAAACAAAAAAAAATTTCATTGATATGTAGAAGACCCAAGCCACACGACCAACCCGAAGGTTTATGGCAGCTGTTTGTGTGTCGTTTATATCAAATTGGCGATATTTCCGTCAATTTGGCAAAGTTTAAGAAAAGTTGTCAAATTAGCGATATCCCTCCAAATTCGTAGCTTTGAATTTGCAGATCTGAATGAAACATTCTTATCCCGTTTCAATATACTAAATGAAAACACTACAATTGTATTAGAAGATATACCCGCTCTACTCTTTTTCTGTTTCAACAATCGGCTATATGAATTTATTGGCTAAACACAATATATGAGTTTAGTAGCTAAATACGATATAAGCTTGAAAACTCTTTGCCAAAATAAATGAAATTGATGTACGCAGTCAGCAATTAATATAATTAAAAGAAAAATCAAACCGTCCATTCATAAGATATACTTTTATATCCCTTTATCCATTTATTTATTATTTAAATCGAAAAAAAATAATAAAAACATTAACAAACACATTTAATTTAATCCGTTATTCGTACGGAGTGTATAATTTAAAGAAACTTATACTTCGCAATCATGTGCAAATTCTGTTAAAATATTAAATTTATTGCTCCTAAAGAGAAGTTTAAGAATATATGTTCTCACTATGCAAAATTATCTTCACGATCAGATCTGAAGAATAAAACATCCTGCCCCCTTTTGTAAGCAAATTTACAGAAGAAAAAATAGGAATTGAATGAATATATGCAACCCCGTACTAATTATATTGTCGCAGATCAGAAAATATGCCAATGTGTTAGTAGAAGATTACCCGTATTACAATATGCGTCTCAAAAATATTTGCCAAAATAAAAGAGATGACGTAATAAATTGAAAACATCAATAATATCCGTACTCTTTATACCAGAAGGTCGTAATTGATTCCAATATATGCCAATATATATCAAAACATATGTCAATATACCTGTACTACTTATATTCTCGTAGATTAAAAGATATACACGTGTATTTGTAGAAGATTCGTACAACATACAATATATGAGTTTAAACAATTTTTGTCATAATAAAATAATTGCATAATAACTTGAAAATATCAGTAATCCTTGAATCAATAATCCCCGAAAATATAAATAATAATAATTTTTAAACCTGAAGACCGTAATTGATATTATCCAGTCAAAAATGCTATAAGAAAAATCAAATCGTTCTTTTCTAAAATATATTTTTATATCCATTTATTTATTATTCAAATCGAAAAAATAATTATTAAAATTAACAGACAGATTTAATTTAATTGCGTTTCTGAGTAACATGATATAAGATAGAATCTTATAACATGTTAAATATGTCATGTCTTATAACATAAACTGCGAAATTAAATAACGATTTTGATTTCTCTATACTTCTCATTGTTCCGTAAAAGCTTGTTTTAAATAAACCATGAACCATGGAGATAGATGTCCCCTTTAAATCATGTTTCAAGCAATACATGTTTTCAGAAAGTGACTAATTAACGCAAACAATCTCCCATCAAACTCAGAGATTAAATTTTAATTCACTTTCAAACGATTTTCAAGCTTTTCGTTTGGATAAACCACGGAGTTAGGGAGTAGAACTCCTAGGAAAAAGTTCCGTTTTTCATTAATATCTCGACAACCCCAGGTCTTAGAAACTCGAAACTTGGACAAAATTTATGGGGGGATATTTCAAGGCTATCCACCAAATTTCATTAAATTCGGTTCGGCCGTTTTTCCGTGATGATGAGACAAACGAAAATTTCGTTTTTTACTAATATCTCGAGAACCACTGGTCGTAAAAACTCAAAACACGAATATAATTTTAAGTGGGGCTATTTCTGGGCTACCCACAAAATTTCATCAAATTCGGTTCAGCCGTTCTCCCGTGATGATGGGACAAACAGACAGACAGACAGACAGACAGACAGACAGACAGACAGACAGACAGATTTTCATTTTTATTTATATAGACTAGCAGCATACCCGTTCTTCGTACGGAGTATATAATATAAAGAAACTTGAAATTCATAATCATGCCCAAATTCTTATAGTATACTAAATGACATGTTTAATCAAAATATTCTGTTAAAATATTTAATATAATGCTCCTAAAAAGAAGTTTAAGAATCTCTGTTCTCGCTATATAAAATTATCTTCATGGACATATCTGAAGAATAAAACATCTTGGACCCCTTATGTAAGCAAATATAAAAAAAATATGGAATTGAATCAATATATGCAAAATAAAAGCGTTAAAATTGTATGGGACCCGTACTAATTATATACGCGAATATTTGAAAATATAACCTGTATTAGTAGATTACATGTATAAATTGAAAATACCAATAAACCCGTAATCTTTAAATCTGAAGACAGTCATTTATTCCAATATATGTCAAAATTAAAGTGCTAAAATTATATGGGAAGATATACACGTACTACTTATAATGTCCGATTATTAGAAGACGATTACCCGTTTTGCAATATGAGTCACAAATGTTTTTTGGTAAAATACAACAGACGACGTAATAAATTGAATATATAATTAATCACCTTAATCTTCATACCAGAAGACTGTACTTGATTCCAATATATATGCCAATATACCTGTACTACTTTTATTCTCGTAGGTTAGAAGATATACCCGTGCATTCCTAGAAGATTACTCGTACAACGTACAATATGCGTGTGTCAGCAATTTTTGCCGCAATAAAACAATGGCGTAATAACTTAAAAATATCAATAATCCCTGAATCAATAATTCCGGAAAATATCAATAATAATAATGTTTAAACCTGAAGAGTATAATTGATATTATCCAGTCCAAAATGAAATGGCAATGAAATTTATTTTATATACATATCTTCATTATTCAAATCGGAAAGGATTTAATAAAAATCGTCTGCCGCATAAACACATTGGATTTAAATCCGTTGCTAAGCGACATGATATCATTTGCTTCAAATAAATTGTCAGAAAAAATATCGTCTAAATAGTTATATTTCTATGGAACATTTGGCGACAGTTTCGTCAAATTAGCGACATTTTAAAAAATCGCCAAATTTATCGCCAAGTGGGACTGTAGAACTGACAGTTCCACTTTGCGACAAATTGACGAAATATCATCACAATACTATCCCCTAACAAAAAACAATTAATATCATTTATGTAGCGCAATTTTATCAATTTCAAGATATTTTTATAGATTTGAAAACATTTTTATCAATTTGGTGACATTTTAAAAATTCGCTAAATGTATTACTAAGTAGGATGGTTGGTCTGACAGATAAATGCTAACCAAACATCATTTCAGTACTCTCTTCTAACAAAACAAAAAAAATTTCATTGATATGTAGAAGACCCAAGCCACACGACCAACCCGAAGGTTTATGGCAGCTGTTTGTGTTGTTGAGACCCAGACCGTCCGACCTACCAGAAAGGTGTAAGGTAACTGTTTGGACGGCCGGGAAGTGCCACCCAATTTAGACCGGAACCCAGTGGGGGAGGCATCCACAGGGACCGTACCCTCCTTCCCCTACCACCAACCTCTCGGAAGGACTTACGGACCCACATGTTTAACGTGATCGTACTCCACATGAACACGGCGGCAGTTCTGGCAGCGGCGAGAATCGCGCGCAAACCACTGGGCTGCCGCGCCCGAAAAGAGCCAACAACACGCGGTGTTCCCAGGTGGTCACCCACCCAAGTACTAACCGCACCCGATGCTGCCTGACTTCGGTGATCTAACGAGAACCGGTGTTTTCAGCACGGTACGGTCGTTGGCCCGGCAGCTGTTTGTGTGTCGTTTATATCAATTTGGCGACATTTCCGTCAATTTGGCAAAGTTTAAGAAAAGTTGTCAAATTAGCGATATCCCTCCAAATTCGTAGCTTTGAATTTGCAGATCTGAATGAAACATTCTTATCCCGTTTCAATATACTAAATGAAAACACTACAATTGTATTAGAAGATATACCCGCTCTACTCTTTTTCTGTTTCAACAATCGGCTATATGAATTTATTGGCTAAACACAATATATGAGTTTAGTAGCTAAATGCGATATAAGCTTGAAAACTCTTTGCCAAAATAAATGAAATTGATGTACACTGTCAGCAATTAATATAATTAAAAGAAAAATCAAACCGTCCATTCATAAGATATACTTTTATATCCATTTATCCATTTATTTATTATTTAAATCGAAAAAAAATAATAAAAACATTAACAAACACATTTAATTTAATTGCGATGCCGAGCAACATGATATATCCTCCTAAAATGTTAAAATTTATTAACCACTAACAGCACACCCGTTATTCGTACGGAGTGTATAATTTAAAGAAACTTAAAGTTCGCAATCACGTGCAAATTCTGTTAAAATATTAAATTTATTGCTCCTAAAGAGAAGTTTAAGAATATATGTTCTCACTATGCAAAATTATCTTCACGATCAGATCTGAAGAATAAAACATCCTGCCCCCTTTAGTAAGCAAATTTACAGAAGAAAAAATAGGAATTGAATGAATATATGCAACCCCGTACTAATTATATTGTCGCAGATCAGAAAATATGCCAATGTGTTAGTAGAAGATTACCCGTATTACAATATGCGTCTCAAAAATATTTGCCAAAATAAAAGAGATGACGTAATAAATTGAAAACATCAATAATATCCGTACTCTTTATACCAGAAGGTCGTAATTGATTCCAATATATGCCAATATATATCAAAACATATGTCAATATACCTGTACTACTTATATTCTCGTAGATTAAAAGATATACACGTGTATTTGTAGAAGATTCGTACAACATACAATATATGAGTTTAAAAAATTTTTGTCATAATAATTGCATAATAACTTGAAAATATCAATAATCCTTGAATCAATAATCCCCGAAAATATAAATAATAATAATTTTTAAACCTGAAGACCGTAATTGATATTATCCAGTCAAAAATGCTATAAGAAAAATCAAATCGTTCTTTTCTAAAATATATTTTTATATCCATTTATTTATTATTCAAATCGAAAAAATAATTATTAAAATTAACAGACAGATTTAATTTAATTGCGTTTCTGAGTAACATGATATAAGATAGAATCATATAACATGTTAAATATGTCATGTCTTATAACATAAACTGCGAAATTAAATAACGATTTTGATTTCTCTATACTTCTCATTGTTCCGTAAAAGCTTGTTTTAAATAAACCATGAACCATGGAGATAGATTTCCCCTTTAAATCATGTTTCAAACAATTCATGTTTTCAGAAAGTGACTAATTAACGCAAAAAATCTCCCATCAAACTCAGAGATTAAATTTTAATTCACTTTCAAACGATTTTCAAGCTTTTCGTTTGGATAAACCACGGAGTTAGGGAGTAGAACTCCTAGGAAAAAGTTCCGTTTTCATTAATATCTCGACAACCCCAGGTCTTAGAAACTCGAAACTTGGACAAAATTTATGGGGGGATATTTCAAGGCTATCCACCAAATTTCATTAAATTCGGTTCGGCCGTTTTTCCGTGATGATGAGACAAACGAAAATTTCGTTTTTTACTAATATCTCGAGAACCACTGGTCGTAAAAACTCAAAACACGAATATAATTTTAAGTGGGGCTATTTCTGGGCTACCCACAAAATTTCATCAAATTCGGTTCAGCCGTTCTCCCGTGATGATGGGACAAACAGACAGACAGACAGACAGACAGACAGACAGACAGACAGACAGACAGACAGACATATTTTCATTTTTATTTATATAGACTAGCAGCATACCCGTTCTTCGTACGGAGTATATAATATAAAGAAACTTGAAATTCATAATCATGCCCAAATTCTTATAGTATACTAAATGACATGTTTAATCAAAATATTCTGTTAAAATATTTAATATAATGCTCCTAAAAAGAAGTTTAAGAATCTCTGTTCTCGCTATATAAAATTATCTTCATGGACATATCTGAAGAATAAAACATCTTGGACCCCTTATGTAAGCAAATATAAAAAAAATATGGAATTGAATCAATATATGCAAAATAAAAGCGTTAAAATTGTATGGGACCCGTACTAATTATATACGCGAATATTTGAAAATATAACCTGTATTAGTAGATTACATGTATAAATTGAAAATACCAATAAACCCGTAATCTTTAAATCTGAAGACAGTCATTTATTCCAATATATGTCAAAATTAAAGTGCTAAAATTATATGGGAAGATATACACGTACTACTTATAATGTCCGATTATTAGAAGACGATTACCCGTTTTGCAATATGAGTCACAAATGTTTTTTGGTAAAATACAACAGACGACGTAATAAATTGAATATATAATTAATCACCTTAATCTTCATACCAGAAGACTGTACTTGATTCCAATATATATGCCAATATACCTGTACTACTTTTATTCTCGTAGGTTAGAAGATATACCCGTGCATTCCTAGAAGATTACTCGTACAACGTACAATATGCGTGTGTCAGCAATTTTTGCCGCAATAAAACAATGGCGTAATAACTTAAAAATATCAATAATCCCTGAATCAATAATTCCGGAAAATATCAATAATAATAATGTTTAAACCTGAAGAGTATAATTGATATTATCCAGTCCAAAATGAAATGGCAATGAAATTTATTTTATATACATATCTTCATTATTCAAATCGGAAAGGATTTAATAAAAATCGTCTGCCGCATAAACACATTGGATTTAAATCCGTTGCTAAGCGACATGATATCATTTGCTTCAAATAAATTGGCAGAAAAAATATCGTCTAAATAGTTATATTTCTATGGAACATTTGGCGACAGTTTCGTCAAATTAGCGACATTTTAAAAAATCGCCAAATTTATCGCCAAGTGGGACTGTAGAACTGACAGTTCCACTTTGCGACAAATTGACGAAATATCATCACAATACTATCCCCTAACAAAAAACAATTAATATCATTTATGTAGCGCAATTTTATCAATTTCAAGATATTTTTATAGATTTGAAAACATTTTTATCAATTTGGTGACATTTTAAAAATTCGCTAAATGTATTACTAAGTAGGATGGTTGGTCTGACAGATAAATGCTAACCAAACATCATTTCAGTACTCTCTTCTAACAAAACAAAAAAAATTTCATTGATATGTAGAAGACCCAAGCCACACGACCAACCCGAAGGTTTATGGCAGCTGTTTGTGTTGTTGAGACCCAGACCGTCCGACCTACCAGAAAGGTGTAAGGTAACTGTTTGGACGGCCGGGAAGTGCCACCCAATTTAGACCGGAACCCAGTGGGGGAGGCATCCACAGGGACCGTACCCTCCTTCCCCTACCACCAACCTCTCGGAAGGACTTACGGACCCACATGTTTAACGTGATCGTACTCCACATGAACACGGCGGCAGTTCTGGCAGCGGCGAGAATCGCGCGCAAACCACTGGGCTGCCGCGCCCGAAAAGAGCCAACAACACGCGGTGTTCCCAGGTGGTCACCCACCCAAGTACTAACCGCACCCGATGCTGCCTGACTTCGGTGATCTAACGAGAACCGGTGTTTTCAGCACGGTACGGTCGTTGGCCCGGCAGCTGTTTGTGTGTCGTTTATATCAATTTGGCGACATTTCCGTCAATTTGGCAAAGTTTAAGAAAAGTTGTCAAATTAGCGATATCCCTCCAAATTCGTAGCTTTGAATTTGCAGATCTGAATGAAACATTCTTATCCCGTTTCAATATACTAAATGAAAACACTACAATTGTATTAGAAGATATACCCGCTCTACTCTTTTTCTGTTTCAACAATCGGCTATATGAATTTATTGGCTAAACACAATATATGAGTTTAGTAGCTAAATGCGATATAAGCTTGAAAACTCTTTGCCAAAATAAATGAAATTGATGTACACTGTCAGCAATTAATATAATTAAAAGAAAAATCAAACCGTCCATTCATAAGATATACTTTTATATCCATTTATCCATTTATTTATTATTTAAATCGAAAAAAAATAATAAAAACATTAACAAACACATTTAATTTAATTGCGATGCCGAGCAACATGATATATCCTCCTAAAATGTTAAAATTTATTAACCACTAACAGCACACCCGTTATTCGTACGGAGTGTATAATTTAAAGAACCTTAAAGTTCGCAATCACGTGCAAATTCTGTTAAAATATTAAATTTATTGCTCCTAAAGAGAAGTTTAAGAATATATGTTCTCACTATGCAAAATTATCTTCACGATCAGATCTGAAGAATAAAACATCCTGCCCCCTTTAGTAAGCAAATTTACAGAAGAAAAAATAGGAATTGAATGAATATATGCAACCCCGTACTAATTATATTGTCGCAGATCAGAAAATATGCCAATGTGTTAGTAGAAGATTACCCGTATTACAATATGCGTCTCAAAAATATTTGCCAAAATAAAAGAGATGACGTAATAAATTGAAAACATCAATAATATCCGTACTCTTTATACCAGAAGGTCGTAATTGATTCCAATATATGCCAATATATATCAAAACATATGTCAATATACCTGTACTACTTATATTCTCGTAGATTAAAAGATATACACGTGTATTTGTAGAAGATTCGTACAACATACAATATATGAGTTTAAAAATTTTTTGTCATAATAATTGCATAATAACTTGAAAATATCAATAATCCTTGAATCAATAATCCCCGAAAATATAAATAATAATAATTTTTAAACCTGAAGACCGTAATTGATATTATCCAGTCAAAAATGCTATAAGAAAAATCAAATCGTTCTTTTCTAAAATATATTTTTATATCCATTTATTTATTATTCAAATCGAAAAAATAATTATTAAAATTAACAGACAGATTTAATTTAATTGCGTTTCTGAGTAACATGATATAAGATAGAATCATATAACATGTTAAATATGTCATGTCTTATAACATAAACTGCGAAATTAAATAACGATTTTGATTTCTCTATACTTCTCATTGTTCCGTAAAAGCTTGTTTTAAATAAACCATGAACCATGGAGATAGATTTCCCCTTTAAATCATGTTTCAAACAATTCATGTTTTCAGAAAGTGACTAATTAACGCAAAAAATCTCCCATCAAACTCAGAGATTAAATTTTAATTCACTTTCAAACGATTTTCAAGCTTTTCGTTTGGATAAACCACGGAGTTAGGGAGTAGAACTCCTAGGAAAAAGTTCCGTTTTCATTAATATCTCGACAACCCCAGGTCTTAGAAACTCGAAACTTGGACAAAATTTATGGGGGGATATTTCAAGGCTATCCACCAAATTTCATTAAATTCGGTTCGGCCGTTTTTCCGTGATGATGAGACAAACGAAAATTTCGTTTTTTACTAATATCTCGAGAACCACTGGTCGTAAAAACTCAAAACACGAATATAATTTTAAGTGGGGCTATTTCTGGGCTACCCACAAAATTTCATCAAATTCGGTTCAGCCGTTCTCCCGTGATGATGGGACAAACAGACAGGCAGACAGACAGACAGACAGACAGACAGACAGACAGACAGACAGACAGACATATTTTCATTTTTATTTATATAGACTAGCAGCATACCCGTTCTTCGTACGGAGTATATAATATAAAGAAACTTGAAATTCATAATCATGCCCAAATTCTTATAGTATACTAAATGACATGTTTAATCAAAATATTCTGTTAAAATATTTAATATAATGCTCCTAAAAAGAAGTTTAAGAATCTCTGTTCTCGCTATATAAAATTATCTTCATGGACATATCTGAAGAATAAAACATCTTGGACCCCTTATGTAAGCAAATATAAAAAAAATATGGAATTGAATCAATATATGCAAAATAAAAGCGTTAAAATTGTATGGGACCCGTACTAATTATATACGCGAATATTTGAAAATATAACCTGTATTAGTAGATTACATGTATAAATTGAAAATACCAATAAACCCGTAATCTTTAAATCTGAAGACAGTCATTTATTCCAATATATGTCAAAATTAAAGTGCTAAAATTATATGGGAAGATATACACGTACTACTTATAATGTCCGATTATTAGAAGACGATTACCCGTTTTGCAATATGAGTCACAAATGTTTTTTGGTAAAATACAACAGACGACGTAATAAATTGAATATATAATTAATCACCTTAATCTTCATACCAGAAGACTGTACTTGATTCCAATATATATGCCAATATACCTGTACTACTTTTATTCTCGTAGGTTAGAAGATATACCCGTGCATTCCTAGAAGATTACTCGTACAACGTACAATATGCGTGTGTCAGCAATTTTTGCCGCAATAAAACAATGGCGTAATAACTTAAAAATATCAATAATCCCTGAATCAATAATTCCGGAAAATATCAATAATAATAATGTTTAAACCTGAAGAGTATAATTGATATTATCCAGTCCAAAATGAAATGGCAATGAAATTTATTTTATATACATATCTTCATTATTCAAATCGGAAAGGATTTAATAAAAATCGTCTGCCGCATAAACACATTGGATTTAAATCCGTTGCTAAGCGACATGATATCATTTGCTTCAAATAAATTGGCAGAAAAAATATCGTCTAAATAGTTATATTTCTATGGAACATTTGGCGACAGTTTCGTCAAATTAGCGACATTTTAAAAAATCGCCAAATTTATCGCCAAGTGGGACTGTAGAACTGACAGTTCCACTTTGCGACAAATTGACGAAATATCATCACAATACTATCCCCTAACAAAAAACAATTAATATCATTTATGTAGCGCAATTTTATCAATTTCAAGATATTTTTATAGATTTGAAAACATTTTTATCAATTTGGTGACATTTTAAAAATTCGCTAAATGTATTACTAAGTAGGATGGTTGGTCTGACAGATAAATGCTAACCAAACATCATTTCAGTACTCTCTTCTAACAAAACAAAAAAAATTTCATTGATATGTAGAAGACCCAAGCCACACGACCAACCCGAAGTTTTATGGCAGCTGTTTGTGTTGTTGAGACCCAGACCGTCCGACCTACCAGAAAGGTGTAAGGTAACTGTTTGGACGGCCGGGAAGTGCCACCCAATTTAGACCGGAACCCAGTGGGGGAGGCATCCACAGGGACCGTACCCTCCTTCCCCTACCACCAACCTCTCGGAAGGACTTACGGACCCACATGTTTAACGTGATCGTACTCCACATGAACACGGCGGCAGTTCTGGCAGCGGCGAGAATCGCGCGCAAACCACTGGGCTGCCGCGCCCGAAAAGAGCCAACAACACGCGGTGTTCCCAGGTGGTCACCCACCCAAGTACTAACCGCGCCCGATGCTGCCTGACTTCGGTGATCTAACGAGAACCGGTGTTTTCAGCACGGTACGGTCGTTGGCCCGGCAGCTGTTTGTGTGTCGTTTATATCAATTTGGCGACATTTCCGTCAATTTGGCAAAGTTTAAGAAAAGTTGTCAAATTAGCGATATCCCTCCAAATTCGTAGCTTTGAATTTGCAGATCTGAATGAAACATTCTTATCCCGTTTCAATATACTAAATGAAAACACTACAATTGTATTAGAAGATATACCCGCTCTACTCTTTTTCTGTTTCAACAATCGGCTATATGAATTTATTGGCTAAACACAATATATGAGTTTAGTAGCTAAATGCGATATAAGCTTGAAAACTCTTTGCCAAAATAAATGAAATTGATGTACACAGTCAGCAATTAATATAATTAAAAGAAAAATCAAACCGTCCATTCATAAGATATACTTTTATATCCATTTATCCATTTATTTATTATTTAAATCGAAAAAAAATAATAAAAACATTAACAAACACATTTAATTTAATTGCGATGCCGAGCAACATGATATATCCTCCTAAAATGTTAAAATTTATTAACCACTAACAGCACACCCGTTATTCGTACGGAGTGTATAATTTAAAGAAACTTAAAGTTCGCAATCACGTGCAAATTCTGTTAAAATATTAAATTTATTGCTCCTAAAGAGAAGTTCAAGAATATATGTTCTCACTATACAAAATTATCTTCACGATCAGATCTGAAGAATAAAACATCCTGCCCCCTTTAGTAAGCAAATTTACAGAAGAAAAAATAGGAATTGAATGAATATATGCAACCCCGTACTAATTATATTGTCGCAGATCAGAAAATATGCCAATGTGTTAGTAGAAGATTACCCGTATTACAATATGCGTCTCAAAAATATTTGCCAAAATAAAAGAGATGACGTAATAAATTGAAAACATCAATAATATCCGTACTCTTTATACCAGAAGGTCGTAATTGATTCCAATATATGCCAATATATATCAAAACATATGTCAATATACCTGTACTACTTATATTCTCGTAGATTAAAAGATATACACGTGTATTTGTAGAAGATTCGTACAACATACAATATATGAGTTTAAAAAATTTTTGTCATAATAATTGCATAATAACTTGAAAATATCAATAATCCTTGAATCAATAATCCCCGAAAATATAAATAATAATAATTTTTAAACCTGAAGACCGTAATTGATATTATCCAGTCAAAAATGCTATAAGAAAAATCAAATCGTTCTTTTCTAAAATATATTTTTATATCCATTTATTTATTATTCAAATCGAAAAAATAATTATTAAAATTAACAGACAGATTTAATTTAATTGCGTTTCTGAGTAACATGATATAAGATAGAATCATATAACATGTTAAATATGTCATGT
Source organism: Amaurobius ferox (assembly GCA_951213105.1). NCBI lineage: Eukaryota > Metazoa > Arthropoda > Arachnida > Araneae > Amaurobiidae > Amaurobius > Amaurobius ferox. The sequence continues at coordinate 84,186,642 of OX578143.1, forward strand.
CTTATAACATAAACTGCGAAATTAAATAACGATTTTGATTTCTCTATACTTCTCATTGTTCCGTAAAAGCTTGTTTTAAATAAACCATGAACCATGGAGATAGATTTCCCCTTTAAATCATGTTTCAAACAATTCATGTTTTCAGAAAGTGACTAATTAACGCAAAAAATCTCCCATCAAACTCAGAGATTAAATTTTAATTCACTTTCAAACGATTTTCAAGCTTTTCGTTTGGATAAACCACGGAGTTAGGGAGTAGAACTCCTAGGAAAAAGTTCCGTTTTTCATTAATATCTCGACAACCCCAGGTCTTAGAAACTCGAAACTTGGACAAAAGTTATGGGGGGATATTTCAAGGCTATTCACCAAATTTCATTAAATTCGGTTCAGCCGATTTTCCGTGATGATGAGACAAACGAAAATTTCGTTTTTTACTAATATCTAGAGAACCACTGGTCGTAGAAACACAAAACACGGATATAATTTTAAGTGGGGCTATTTCTGGGCTACCCACAAAATTTCATCAAATTCGGTTCAGCCGTTCTCCCGTGATGGTGTGACAAACAGACAGACAGACAGACAGACAGACAGACAGATTTTCATTTTTATTTATATAGACTAGCAGCATACCCGTTCTTCGTACGGAGTATATAATATAAAGAAACTTGAAATTCATAATCATGCCCAAATTCTTATAGTATACTAAATGACATGTTTAATCAAAATATTCTGTTAAAATATTTAATATAATGCTCCTAAAAAGAAGTTTAAGAATCTCTGTTCTCGCTATATAAAATTATCTTCATGGACATATCTGAAGAATAAAACATCTTGGACCCCTTATGTAAGCAAATATAGAAAAAAATATGGAATTGAATCAATATATGCAAAATAAAAGCGTTAAAATTGTATGGGACCCGTACTAATTATATACGCGAATATTAGAAAATATAACTTGTATTAGTAGATTACATGTATAAATTGAAAATACCAATAAACCCGTAATCTTTAAATCTGAAGACAGTCATTTATTCCAATATATGTCAAAATTAAAGTGCTAAAATTATATGGGAAGATATACAAGTACTACTTATAATGTCCGATTATTAGTAGAAGATTACCCGTTTTGCAATTTGAGTCACAAATGTTTTTTGGTAAAATACAACAGACCACGTAATAAATTGAATATATAATTAATCCCCGTAATCTTCATACCTGAAGACTGTACTTGATTCCAATATATATGCCAATATATGTCAAAATATATGCCAATATACCTGTACTACTTATATTCTCGTAGGTTAGAAGATATACCCGTGCATTCCTAGAAGATTACTCGTACAACGTACAATATGCGTGTGTCAGCAATTTTTGCCGCAATAAAACAATGGCGTAATAACTTAAAAATATCAATAATCCCTAAATCAATAATTCCGGAAAATATCAATAATAATAATGTTTAAACCTGAAGAGTATAATTGATATTATCCAGTCCAAAATGAAATGGCAATGAAATTTATTTTATATACATATCTTCATTATTCAAATTGGAAAGGATTTAATAAAAATCGTCTGCCGCATAAACACATTGGATTTAAATCCGTTGCTAAGCGACATGATATCATTTGCTTCAAATAAATTGGTAGAAAAAATATCGTCTAAATAGTTATATTTCTATGGAACATTTGGCGACAGTTTCGTCAAATTAGCGACATTTTAAATAATCGCCAAATTTATCGCCAAGTGGGACTGTAGAACTGACAGTTCCACTTTGCGACAAATTGACGAAATATCATCACAATACTATCCCCTAACAAAAAACAATTAATATCATTTATGTAGCGCAATTTTATCAATTTCAAGATATTTTTATAGATTTGAAAACATTTTTATCAATTTGGTGACATTTTAAAGATTCGCTAAATGTATTACTAAGTAGGATGGTTGGTCTGACAGATAAATGCTAACCAAACATCATTTCAGTACTCTCTTCTAACAAAACAAAAAAAAATTTCATTGATATGTAGAAGACCCAAGCCACACGACCAACCCGAAGGTTTATGGCAGCTGTTTGTGTGTCGTTTATATCAATTTGGCGACATTTCCGTCAATTTGGCAAAGTTTAAGAAAAGTTGTCAAATTAGCGATATCCCTCCAAATTCGTAGCTTTGAATTTGCAGATCTGAATGAAACATTCTTATCCCGTTTCAATATACTAAATGAAAACACTACAATTGTATTAGAAGATATACCCGCTCTACTCTTTTTCTGTTTCAACAATCGGCTATATGAATTTATTGGCTAAACACAATATATGAGTTTAGTAGCTAAATACGATATAAGCTTGAAAAGTCTTTGCCAAAATAAATGCAATTGATGTACGCAGTCAGCAATTAATATTATTAAAAGAGAAATCAAACCGTCCATTCATAAGATATACTTTTATATCCATTTATCCATTTATTTATTATTTAAATCGAAAAAAAATAATAAAAACATTAACAAACACATTTAATTTAATTGCGATGCCGAGCAACATGATATATCCTCCTAAAATGTTAAAATTTATTAACCACTAACAGCACACCCGTTATTCGTACGGAGTGTATAATTTAAAGAAACTTAAAGTTTGCTATCATGTGAAAATTCTGTTAAAATATTAAATTTATTGCTCCTAAAGAGAAGTTTAAGAATATATGTTCTCACTATGCAAAATTATCTTCACGATCAGATCTGAAGAATAAAACATCCTGCCCCCTTTTGTAAGCAAATTTACAAAAGAAAAAATAGGAATTGAATGAATATATGCAACCCCGTACTAATTATATTGTCGCAGATCAGAAAATATGCCAATGTGTTAGTAGAAGATTACCCGTATTACAATATGCGTCTCAAAAATATTTGCCAAAATAAAAGAGATGACGTAATAAATTGAAAACATCAATAATATCCGTACTCTTTATACCAAAAGGTCGTAATTGATTCCAATATATGCCAATATATATCAAAACATATGTCAATATACCTGTACTACTTATATTCTCGTAGATTAAAAGATATACACGTGTATTTGTAGAAGATTCGTACAACATACAATATATGAGTTTAAACAATTTTTGTCATAATAAAATAATTGCATAATAACTTGAAAATATCAATAATCCTTGAATCAATAATCCCCGAAAATATAAATAATAATAATTTTTAAACCTGAAGACCGTAATTGATATTATCCAGTCAAATATGCTATAGGAAAAATCAAATCGTTATTTTCTAAAATATATTTTTATATCCATTTATTTATTATTCAAATCGAAAAAATAATTATTAAAATTAACAGACAGATTTAATTTAATTGCGTTTCTGAGTAACATGATATAAGATAGAATCTTATAACATGTTAAATATGTCATGTCTTATAACATAAACTGCGAAATTAAATAACGATTTTGATTTCTCTATACTTCTCATTGTTCCGTAAAAGCTTGTTTTAAATAAACCATGAACCATGGAGATAGATTTCCCCTTTAAATCATGTTTCAAACAATTCATGTTTTCAGAAAGTGACTAATTAACGCAAAAAATCTCCCATCAAACTCAGAGATTAAATTTTAATTCACTTTCAAACGATTTTCAAGCTTTTCGTTTGGATAAACCACGGAGTTAGGGAGTAGAACTCCTAGGAAAAAGTTCCGTTTTTCATTAATATCTCGACAACCCCAGGTCTTAGAAACGTGAAACTTGGACAAAATTTATGGGGGGATATTTCAAGGCTATTCACCAAATTTCATTAAATTCGGTTCGGCCGTTTTTCCGTGATGATGAGACAAACGAAAATTTCGTTTTTTACTAATATCTCGAGAACCACTGGTCGTAGAAACTCAAAACACAGATATAATTTTAAGTGGGGCTATTTCTGGGCTACCCACAAATTTTCATCAAATTCGGTTTAGCCGTTCTCCCGTGATGGTGTGACAAACAGACAGACAGACAGACAGACAGACAGACAGACAGACAGATTTTCATTTTTATTTATATAGATTCCGTACGTAGGACGAGTATACTGCTAGTTCTTAATATACTTATTAAAACTTTATAATCACTTATTTTAGAAACTACAATTATAATTACTTGATACTCAAGTAACTTTTACTTTTAATTTATGTTTAATTTCTACCATTTTGTTCGCTTCATTGTCATTAAAAGAAACTCCAATTTTATAAATTAGTTTAATGCGTGCTTTATAATCTCAATATCTCAAAACTTTTCGAAATTTGAATTCGAGTGCATGCTTTGGAAAACTAGGAAAGCCCTGAATGACGACGTTGAGATATATTAAATATTTTCCTCGGCATGAGGTACAAGCAAATCACAGTATCATTTGACAAATTAGGGGTGAATTACGGAGAACATAGAACTTTGGCAGTTAGCAAAATAGGATAAAATTAATCTGGATTACGTTTAAGATTATATGTTCATATTTTAATTTCCTGATATTAAATGGATAGAAAATGTTTGTTTAAACGCACGTAATATTTAGTTGTGATTTTAACATAATGTTAGGTTTTTGAAAGTCGTTAAACGTTGTATAATTTGCAAAGTAAAGCTTTGCTAATATCACAACATAAAATAAATAAGTAGCGGCAGGGTTGCCAAGCTGATTTTAGCGAAACTAGCCAAATTAAATTAGCCAAATTTAGCCTACCTACATAAATGTTCCCTCTGATACACATACAGTGTTTAGTTTTTTAAATATGTAACTTAAGCGTGCTTAAATTATGCTGTTCACATATATAAAAAAATATTTAATGGAAATGTATTTAAAATTATAGCTTTAAAGTTTGAAGTAAAACAATATATTTCAGATGTTTTTTACATTTTCATTATGTCTTAATACAAAATTTTCATCAGAAGTTTAAAAATGATTGGCATCGTATAAGTATATATAATAATAGAATTTATAAAATAGGATAGTAAAAACTTCGTAAATATACAGCAAAAAGTAATAATTTAACAAGAAAGATCAGTCATGCATTAAGCATTGATTATGAAACACATTTCAACATCAATGCAATTTTTTTTAAACATCTCTAAAATGCGATACATTCCCCGGTAATATTTTTAAAATTCTCACAATACTACATTAATTTATTATGTTTGAAAACTTAAAACTTCATCGATAAAAATGAACTTCATTCAAATGACGGCATTGAAATATAAATTGCCTGGTTTCAACATCTCCAAAGTGCGATACATTTCTCAGTAATATTTTTAAAATTATCATAATAATACATTAATTTATTATATTTGAAAACTTCATCGAAAACAAATGAACTTTATTCAAATGACGTCATCGAAATTTAAATAGCATCGCTCTTTATATTAAAGCAGCATTTCATTCATAAACTGCATTCCATTCATTCATCACAATACTATAATAATTTATTTTATTTAAAATCTTAAAACCATGGAGGTACAAGTAGTTTAACTCTATGCTTAAAACTTCATCGAAAAAATCGTCTGCTTCTCTGTTGTTGTTGAAACCCAGACCGTCCGACCTACCAGAAAGGTGTAAGGTTACTATTTGGACGGTCGGGAAGTGGTGTAAAATCAATGAATATTTCATTCATATCAGCTATATTGCAGACTCCATGAGCTAAATAATTTTGCGTTAAAGAAATACAGCAATTCTTTTATAACTCATTCCACATCTTTTGGTACGTAAAGAAGTAAATTCGTTGCATTATAAGGGAAAGTCATGTGCTGCCCACATCAGATTTTTTTGTACTGTATTGTTTAATTAACTTTATTTATGAAACTCTATGTTAGAATTTGCATATGAGAATTTCTCAAACAGTGCCACCTTTGAGTTTAGCAAAGGACGTGACCTTGTGACTTCGGGCACGACTTTACAAGTTTGCTCCCGTCACTCTCCCGGATTCTGAAATTTTGCACGTATCTAGCTGGTTGGTTTTCATGCCACTTATGTAAATTATACTTCATTTTCGCTTGGCCAGATTGCTAGGATTTTAATTTTAAGCCCTGCAGTTTTAGTTTGTCAACTTTATGTCAATAAATATTCGAAGTTTTGATAGTGTGGTGTTTTCTTTAAGAAGCAGTTGGCGAGAGTGTCTTTGAAAATTATCCTGGCATAACAGAATGCCTCATAACTTGGGATGCATATATAGTAAAAAAAGTTGCTGCTAACTAAAAGCGCAGTTTTATCCCAACGCAGTTATCGTTTTATCGTTTTATTATTTCATCGTTTTATCGTTTTATCATTTCATCGTTTTATCATTTCATCGTTTTATCGTTTTATCATTTTATCATTTCATCGTTTTATCGTTTTATCATTTCATCGTTTTATCGTTTCATCGCATAGGGGTTGATTCAACACGCAACCTACAGACTTCGCATATCTAGTCCGCTACAAGTTTTCTTCATCTGTTGGCGTGCTTTTTTTTTTGTTTTGAAGAAGAAGTCTGTTTTTTACCTCCCAAAAACCACTTGATAAAATTAATGACTTGTTTTATGCCGTCTTAATATCGAAATTTTTACTTAGTAGTTATTTGTGCAGTTTAATTTAATTTAGAAATTTTATATTTTGTTAAGTACATAAAAGCTTGTAATGAACTTTGCTACCTCACCTGAAAATCGAGCCACAGAACTTTGTACTAGTCAACCGGCGCTCTACCGTTGAGCTACTGGGATAGAATTGTTATTACTTTCCTTATGTACATAATGTGTAACGAAAGTATTGTGACGGGGTCGAAAATTCGAATTCGAATTCAAGCATCCCTGATCACGAATCAAACATTTTTGAAGTGATGTCTGTGTGTGTGTGAAAGTATGTGTGTGTGAGTGTGTGTGAAAGTATGTGTGTGTGTGTGTGTGTGTCAGTGAGACTGTGGAGACGATAACTGACGAAGAGATTCGAACAGATTCGACAGAAACTGGACAGATTCGAACTTTGGACAGATTCGAATGGACCGATTCGAACTAAATTTGGTACAAAATTCACAATCCGTAAACACTGGAAGCCTATTGTTTTTATACGCAATCGAATGTTCAGAACCCCCCTAAATTTTCGAATGAAATTTTGAAAAAATCGTCAAAAAATCAAAACCACTAATAAAGTTACGCAAATAGATATTTCTTATGTAATTTTTCATTAGAAAACGATTGGCATAAATTTTATATCGTTAACATGAACCGTTTTTGAGATATTGCACATTTTTCAAAAAAATTATCAAAGTCATATAAAATAAAAAAAAATATTTTCTATTAAGAAACATGCTCACTTTTCATATATAATACCATATGATAAATTCGGTGACATCATTCTCGTGGATCTAGCTCGTTCCATTCATGAAAAAAGATACTTTGAGTAATACATTTATATTTGAAAGCCAATAGTCATTTGTCTGCTGTAAGAATAACTTATTTCGTCGCCCATAACGCTTGGCGAGATTTTGGCGACGAATTTAACGGAATGTCGCCAACTTGGCGGCTTTTTGAAATGCTGCCAAATTAACGAAAATCTCGCCAAATGGATAAAAATCACACTAAATCAATGAAAATGGCTACTAATTGTCGAAAATTCAATATCTTGGAAAGAATATTAGTATCTACTGTAAGAAAAACGTATGTGTTTTACTGTAAAAGAAGTAAATTAATTACATTATATAAGGAAAGTCATGTGTTGCCCACATCAGATTTTTTCTTATAGTCGTAGTGAATGTTGCATTATATTCCTACTAATATCCTATTGCCGTGCAGCTTGGTAATCTGACGCCACCTCCTGCTATTTTTAACGCAGGTTAACTTCATGATAGTACTATTTTAACCTATGTTAGTATCTTACGTGGTCGTTGGCCTACCCATTTTAAATCGGTGCCTAATATGCCAGAGCCCACTGAGTCCGAACTAATCGTACTAGAGTGACTTTATGACCTCCAACATCACTGCACTAACCTGCAGAGATAATTATTTCTGACCGCATTATAAAGAATCTTGCTGTTCGAAGCGATATGCGGATCTTCAAACTGGCCTGTGGATGTTCAATCGTTGAGCTACTGAGACGTAATTGCAAGCTCTTATCGTCGAAGTGAACCCTGCAACCATCTCTGTTCAATATAATCCAAAATGCAATCAACTAATTTATACCTATGTTGTATAAAATTTTCTTAATGTCTTCTTAATGCTGTATAAAATTCCTCGGAAATCTCTTAATCAAATTTTTTTAGTGTAACAACCACTAAATTCTACGGAAATCATAGCGATCGTTCAAAAGGAAATACAGAAAATAAAACGTATTTTAACAGGAATTTCTTCTTCTTCGACTCAGACTGTCTGACCTAAATGAAGGTGTAAGGTATCTGTTTGGATGACCAGGAAGTGCCACTGTATTTAGACCGGAATCCAGTGTGGGTTGCATCTATAAGGGTCTTGTTCTCCATCCTTAAACCAACCTCTCGAAAGGACTTAAAGACCCCCTTATTTAATATACCCATACTCCGCGTGAATACGGGGACGGTTTGGGCACAGCCGGAAATTGAACTCAGGTGGTCCGAGTGCAACCACTGGGCTGCCCCACCCCTTTAACAAGACCTTACCATCTTTATTAACGAACGATAAGCAGAGCTTACAAAACTCAACTTCTTCTGTCTACCAAAATATTCCAAACTGGCTTCTCGTCACAGCTTTGTTTAGCAACAAGAAAACACTTGCGCTGGCGCTTTCCCAAAATCGTCAGCTGCGTAATCGAACAGAACACTTCCTTCTGTACTTTATTTGGGATACTTAGGGTCGAAAACACTTTCTGCGAGTTTAGAGGCTCACATGTGGCCGAACGGTTTACTGTATGGAACTTCCAATCCATGACCGTTTTTGGAATATCGAATGTGGGTGAAGATCCCTGTGTGAATTTACATTTTGATAGTTGTTGGAAATCCACTTTAAACTATAATTCCCGGACAATTAAGCTCTAGTATGCATAGTATGAGAAGTATAAACCCAAAACAATCTAATCCAGTATAATCCGTTAGACTGGAAAGTAGAGACACAAAACAATCCAATCCGTTGAATCCAATCCACTCTCTGAGAAAATCTCAGCTAAGAACGTTATTTTGAATATTTCTGCCGCACATGGTTAATTTACTTGTTCATGGTCAATTATTAGAACTTTTATCTTAATCTCTCGTATTACTTTCCTTATATACATAATGTATAAGGAAAGTATTGTGATGGGATCGAAAATTCGAATTCGAGTTTTCGACGGGAGAGCACGTTTCAAGCATCCCTGATCACGAATCAAACAGTTTTGAAGTGATGTGTGTGTGTGTGTGTGTGTGAAAGTGTGTGTGTGTGTGTGTGTGAAAGTGTGTGTGTGTCAGTGAGTCTGTGGAGACGATAACTGACGCACGAATGGACCGATTCTAACCAAATTTGGTACAAAAATCACAATCCGTAAACACTGGAAGCCTATTGTTTTTATACGCAATCGAATGCTCAGAACCCCCTAAATTTTCGAATAAAATTTTGAAAAAATCGACAAAAAATTAAAACCATTAATAAAGTTACGCAAATAGACATTTCTTATGTAATTTTTCATTAGAAAACGATTGACATAAATTTTATAACGCTAACAGGAACCGCTCTCGAGTACATTTTTCAGAAAAATTATCAAAAAGTCATATAAAATAAAAAAAAATATTTCCTATTGAGAATCATGTTCACTTTTCATATGTAATACCATGCGATAAATTGAGTGACATTGTTCTCGTGGATCTAGCTCGTTTCATTCATGAAAAAGGATACTTTGAGTAATACTTCTGTATTTGAACGCCAATAGTCATTTATCTGCTGTAAGAATAACTTATTTCTTAGTGCATAACGCTTGGCGAGGTTTTGGCGACGAATTTGGCGGAATGTCGCCAACTTGGCGATTTTTTGAAATGTTGCCAAATTAACGAAAATATCGCCAAATGGATAAAATGACGCTAAATCAATATAAATGACGACTAATTGTCGAAAATTCAATATCCTGGAAAGAATATTAGTATCTACTATAAGAAAAACCTATTTTTTTTATTGTAAAAGTAGTAAATTCATTACATTATATAAGGAAAGTCATGTGTTGCCCACATCAGATTTTTTTTTTATAAATTGGATAATTTCAGATCAATTTAGTGAAATTTAATCAAAGCAATTAACACTCCAAACAAAATTGTAATGCAACAATTCTCTAGGTATATATGGCAATTGCCTTTAAAGAATTGCCTTAAGTGAAATCTAAAATGAGTTTTAATTTGCGAGAAAAAGACACACTGATATGTACTAATATGGATGAATGATATGCACTAATATGGATATTTTTCCAAATTTTGCAATCCGTTTCATTAAAAACAGTTGTCAATGAAAAAATATTTCACCCTCATAAAAGTTTATACTGGATTTCAAAGGTCAATATCATATATACCTTGAATCCAAAGTAAATTAATATTGCTGCATTACAACTTTGTCTAGAATGTTAATCCCTTTGGTTATATATATTTCACTAAATTTGCCAGAAACTATCGAATTCATAAAACAGATTTGATACGTCTAACTGTACTTTCAGACATTTCCATGTTTTTAGTTTGCAATTTACATAAAAACAGTAAAATAATTAAAAAAAAAATGTTTTAAAATAATTTGGTCCGAACGTAAGTAAGATTAAAGCCTTAAGTAAGATTAAATTTTTTATGATCACTTATACAATCACTCGACACAATTACCTCAGACATATGATATTAGTACAGGGTATCCAAAGTGAATAGTTTTAACGTAACAAAATTTATTATTTTGCCATATTATTAAAGCAATGTAAAATTTACGCACATCTTTACAGTGAAAGCTCTGAGGGTATTATAACAATTTGAGTATAAATTTTCTAATATTTGTCAGTATTTAAAGTGCTTTCTCGTACATTACGCCTTCTTCCATCCTATGGGTTTTTTTCTTTGACTAACGTTTACCACCACATTTAATCCCTTACGTTGTAAAAGTGGCACATATATGTCCATTAAATTTGTGTAGATTGCAGCGTCTTGGTCCTCGACAATATGCGTTATAGTAATTTTTGCAATTTTTAAACACATCAGCTCCCTCTCAAGCCAGAAACTGAACAGCATGTCCAAATTGGCTGCTGGATGTTGACTGCACAGATAGAATTCTTTTAATCGGGGGCAAACCTCTAGAAAATTTATTAGATGTTCAATCCAGTCAAGGGTTTCTCCCCAAATAATACTCAGTTCTTCAATGGAAGAGTTGATTTGACACAATACAAGATGCCGGAACGTGGACTCTATTTCTTCTTGCAAGTAAACTTTGTACCTTTTTATTTTCAATGATCTTATAGGCATATATTGAGCAATGTATATCTCAATTCCATTAATTATACGAGATGCACCATAATGACATAGGTCGACTTCCAATTCAGGGCATTTTTTACTTAAATATTTCCATATAACCGACCCGATGCCTTGGTATACAATCTGGTCTGAACCATCACAATCTAATTTTATTTTCTTCAGTGTTCCTTTGCTCTCTAGCCCATCAAAGTTGTGAGCGAAGTTAAAACACGATATCATGAGATTTTCAAAAAGTTCTGAGTAATTTAAAACTATTACCTGCAAGTTCGTGAACATTTTATAACTTAATACAGGACCTATAGCATCAATTGCCAATCCTCCGTTGCCAAATGCCCTCACAAATCCTGCAAGCTTCAAACTCTTTAAGGAATCAATGCTTTTCACGAAGATCGCTTTCAACATTTTCACAGCTTCGTCATTCAAGAATTGGGAATGTTGAAATGTGACTGACCTCAAACTACTCTGAGATAGAAATAGATGTTTCATGTGATCAAAAACATATCCAAATTTTGTCATATCCATATGTTTAAAGAGGTTGCCCATGTTGGAAAAAGACAAAGAGAACAACTGTGACTGAAATTTCTGGCACTGAGTAGTTAGAGAATACAGAAATAAACACATTTCTACCATTGATTTTTCAAGCAGATCAGGGGTAATTTTTAGACTGATGATTTTGACGTGACGAAACATGTGGCCAAAGTTATTTGCAAGTTGTATGTCCGAAAAACTGTCAGTAACGTCTCCTCTCTGGGGAATTATGAACTTAAAATTTTTCCAGAGTTTAGGGCTAGAGTACACTGCAGACCATTTAGGACAGACTAACGACATTTGTATCTGGTCTTTTCGATTTAATTCGAAATATATCTTCTCCAAGGCACGTATTGGCAATTCAGACCAGGTACATAAGGATTCTTCTATAATCTGTACATCCATGCCCACATCATTTTCGGGGTTATCCAGTTCCATGTCAATCAAAGCGGAAAAATCAGCAGTCATTTTGCATCAATTCGCATAGTTCATACTGCTATTGGTTAAGGCTAATTTAAATTCAGAAATATAGAATAAGTTCGAGCTTTTACAACTGTGCATATTTGAATAAATAGTGTTCCATATGAATTTATATTACTTCTTCGTGCATCAGTCACGCGGTCTTTTAAGCAATTGTTGAGATTTTCCGCTTCAACGAAAAGTTGTCAATAAGGTAGGGAATATGCCTAACAATTTTTCTATGGAAATAATTTGCAATCATCTGTGCAAATTATTTCCTGCTTGAAGTGGAAAAATCATGTATATATCATTGAACGTATACCAACGGTTATTTTCTATCAAGAAAGGAGAAGGGCATTTCTTTATACATTACAGATTAATCTCGACATCGGGTATTTTAAAATTATCCGAAAACCGCAAACGCGTATACGAGAATATTGGGTCTTCACATTTTTCTCTCGATACTTCTCGTAAACAAAGACTGTCAAAAAAAAACTGGTGGCACTTACCCTATATATATTTGATATGTTCTTTCGATTAGGAAAAAATAAAATGTAATCAGATCATTTGTCGATGAGATATCATGGGTGAGGCAAAAAAATTCTACCTTTTATGATGCTTTATTTCCCATATCTGTTGTCTTCTGTCGTCACTCTCACTTGACGCAACAACTTCTAAATAAATAAGGAGGACCGCAGATGTTGCGCCAATTTTGGACCAATATTAAAGTTTGGTCCCGAAACTCGTTAAAGCAATTTTTAAACTGTATTCAGCTCATAGAGTTAGAGATGAGACCACCTGCATGATTCAGCTGAATAGTAAATTTTATATTGAGAACTCACCCAATTCAAAAATTCAGAACCATGGGGTTGGCGAAACTTGATCCCTCATTTTTCTTTAAATTCATGTTTTAAGCCATGGAAGTAAATGTAAGGAGTTAAAACTTCATATTAAGAAAACGCCAATATTGTTTGAGACAATAATTCAGGTGGTGCTGGGATAAGACAAATGGTCCTGCATTGTATGCTATATAAATAGTATGTGAGACCATGTATTTATTTAGCATACCTAATAGTATGTGAATTAATAGTATGTGAGTATGTTCTAAATAAATAGTAGAGTTAGAGGGAGTTAGCCCATGGAATAACCAGAAATTGAAAACTGGAATTACAGAGTATGTGAGACCAGGAGACATTGATACCAAACTTGAAAAATTCGTTCATTAAAGGGTTATAAAAATAAAATAGCAAAAAGCCTAATAAAGTAATTATGTAAAAATTAATTCTTAGCCCAATGCAAAGTAGAACTAAAACAAAAAAGAATATTCTTACGTATTCAAAATTATTTTACATTTCATTTTATTTTTATCTGTATATATTCTGTATTCTATTCTACAGCGATAAAAAATTACTGGTTAATTACATTCATAATTAGCGAACTGTTTATTTAAAAATAATCAAATATACGCATACTAAATACTTTACCTTTTCGATGTGTCAACAAACAATAAAAGCTACTTTATTAACACTATAGCGACACCTAGCTATAATTCTCAAAGGATTATGGCATTTTCAAATGTTTCCTCCGTAGGAGCATTATCTCCTTCTTTCTACCTCCATGTTTTATACAATGCAATTAATGATTATAAATACATTAGTTGGCCCTGAATAGTATGGCCCATGGAGTTAGAGGGAATTAGCTCATGGTATAACCAGAAATTAAAAACTTGAAATAAAAAGTGTCTGAGACCAGGAGACATTGCTCTCAATCTTGATACATTCGTTTATTAAAGGATTTGATAGGGGATTTAAATTAATTGCTTTACGTTAGAAAATAGTATAGTATGTATCAGGATGGTATGGCCGTTAGTACTCCTGATATATGAAAAAGAAATATATAGACCAATTAAGACTACTCAGTAATATTAATTAATATGAATACCTTCATTAAAGAATAATTAACCGTGGTCTATAACTTTAATTAAATGACCTAGTGAATAGCTTTTCTTAAAAGGGAGACTTATACTCCAAAACTCCAAATGAACTGAAAATAAAGCATAATTATCATTAATTAATTCCAAAAGGTTAGAGGCAATCAAACGGCAGGTGTGGATCCAAATTAAACTTTAATTACTCACACACACACACACACACACACCACACACACACACACACACATACACACACATATATATATATATATATATATATATATATATATATATATATACATATATATATATATATATATATATATATATATATATATATATATATATATACATATATATATATATTATGGTAAATCATTAGATTCATCACTCATATTGTTTTAATAAAAGCTAAAATCATATTTCAGTTTAGTATTGAGAGTTAACATTTCTTATAACATTGACATTTCATACTTATCTCATTTAGAGTTTTATAACTCCTATATACTTGCTTTATAGTGAATATGGTATGACAAAAATTTCGCCAAATAGATAAAAATGACGCTAAATCAATGAAAATGACGACTAATTGAAGAAAATTCAATATCTTAGAAAATAAGTATCTACTATAAGAAATAACATTTTCTTTTTAACTGTAAAATAGTAAATTTATTGCATTATATAAGGAAAGTCATGTGCTGCCCACATCAGATTTTTTTTACTGTAAAAGTAGTAAATTCATTACATTATATAAGGAAAGTCATGTGTTGCCCACATCAGATTATTTTTGTCATATGATGATGGATGTTAAAATGGAAAATCCTTGGAATGTTTTAAAAATAATTATTTTTTGCACATTTATTTCTTACTTTATAAATAATTCATATTTCTAAACTGATTTTATATGATGGCGTATTTTGTGGAATTCCAAATTGAATTCCACTCAAGAGAAAATTTTTTGTTTGAGAAAATCTCCGCAGGACACGTTAGTTTGAATATTTTCCTAGAACATGGTTAACTTGCTTGTTCACGGTCAATTAATGGTACGTTTACCTTAATCTCTCATATTACTTTCTTTATATACATAATGTATACGGAAATTATTGTGACGGGATCAAAAATTCGAATTCGATCTTTCGACGGGAGAGCACGTTTCAAGCATCCCTGATCACGAATCAAACATTTTTGAAGTGATGTTGTCTGTGTTTGTGTGTGTATGTGTGTGTGTCAGTGAGCCTGTGGAGACGATAACTGACGAACGAATGGAGCGATTCAAACGCAATTTGGTACAAAAATCACAATCCGTAAACACTGGAAGCCTATTGTTTTTATATGCAATCGAATGTTCAGAATCCCCTAAATTTTAGAGTGAAATTTTGAAAAAATCGTCGAAAAATCAAAACCGCTAATAAAGTTACGCAAATAGATATTTCTTATGTAATTTTTCATTAGAAAACGATTGACATAAATTTTAGAACGCTAACATGAACCGTTCTCGAGATATTATACATTTTTCAAAAAAATATCAAAAAGTTATATAAAATAAAAAAATATATATTTCCTATTGAGGAACATGTTCACTTTTAATATGTAATGCGATAAATTGGGTGACATCATTTTGGTGGATCTGGCTTGTTCCATTCATGAAAAAAGATACTTGAAGTAATACTTTTGTATTTGAACGCCAATAGTCATTTATCTGCTGTAAGAATAACTTATTTCTCCGTCCATAACGCTTGGCGAGATTTTGGCGACGAATTTGGCGGAATGTCGCCAACTTGGCGACATTTTTAATTATTGCCAAATTAACAAAAATCTTTCCAAATTGATAAAAATGACGTTAAATCAATGAAAATGACGACTAATTGAAGAAAATTCAATATCTTGGAAAGAATATAAGTATCTACTATAAGAATACCATTTTTTTAAACTGTAAAAGTAGTAAATTCATTGCATTATATAAGGAAAGTCATGTGTTGCCCACATCCGATTTTTTTTGTCACATGTTGATGGATTTTAAAATGGAAATCTTTGGAATGTTTAAAAAATAATTATTTTCTACATTTGTTTCTTAGTTTTTAAATAACTCATATTTATCATCCGATTTTATACGATGACGTATTGAGTGAAATTCTAAAACGCAATAATTCTTCTTGGAACCCATTTACGAAGTGATGTCTTAACGAATCGTGAATAATTGATATTAAAACGCGCATTAATAAATTCTTAATTATGAAAGGAACGCTTGTCCAACCGAAAAATCATTGTTTAATTGCAATATATACATGCGGTGGAGACAAACAGTACCGGCGTCTTATGCTAATTAAAGCAAAACCACTCGTGCATAACTGTATTTATAATAAGGAAGCTGTAAGACACAATTTATGAGATAGAAGCTTTAGATGTGTATCGTCGGTGTAGCATAGTGATGAGTAGCATATTACAAAGGATAGGTTCTGCTACTTTTCTGGATTGACGAATGTACGTTTAGAGGACAAGAATGACCTGAAAGGTGTAAATAACCACATATTTATTAAAATTAGCAATGTGTTTACCGGAATAAAATGCAAATATTAAATGAATTACAACTTAGAAAACTTCTAAAACAGTCATCACATACATTGAAACGTCGATTAAATGGTTAATTTTTGCACAATGAAGTCGTATTTTCAATGTATACCACTCGCATTCGCTAGCAATCAGCTGTTCTCAAACTTTCCCAAACTTGTGAAATTTGTGATATATATCCAAATGCGTCCTATAGTAAAAGTTTTTGTAATTGAAAAATTTCGTACTGCATAAGCAGACACCACAACATATACCATGTGCAAGAAATATATGTACTCATAAGAAATTGAGCTACAGCCGCAAAACTCGGCATGTATGTATTGTTTGAGGAGATATGCAAATCATTAAAATTTGGGAGCAGAAACAAGTTTTATTAAGAAATGATGGCAACAGGAAGATGAAATTTTAGTATGGAAATCCTCCCCTGACTATATAAGTTGATAGTCGGTTCAGCATAGAGTCAATTAAGTTACTAATATCCAGCGGAACATTCTGCAATATAAGTTAAAAGCCCTCACAGCAAAGATCGTTACATGTGTGACAGTGACGTTGTAGTCACGTGACACCTGGGTCACAATGCGACATCATATTTGTGATTTCAATGCGACGTTACGTATGAGTAACTTTGTAACTTCATTGTGACTATATTCTGTGACGGTTCCGCAATTTAAATTTGACGACATTACAATGGCAATTACAATGTGACGTCACAAACAAGTTAATATGCGACGTCATGAACGACCATGAAAATGACCAAAATGACTTCGCTGGGACTTCAATATGACATTGCCGAGACGTACTGCGACGTCCTGTGACGTCCCAAAGTCACAGTGTGACGTAAATCTTACGTCACTGTGAAAAAAAAAATGCTGTTAGGAGCTAATTCAGCAGTATTGTGCAAAGGCTGAAATTGCTATCCTAGCATGTCCTAGAAATGTTCTATTAATGATATGTCTGAGTACCTGGATGGCCATGGACGAGTATTGAATCCTCGAAGACATTTTTGAGAAATTCATACAGTTTAGGGTCGAGCGTTGTCTTGTTGGCAAATGGAATCTAGGCGGATGGACAGATTAGGTAGAACAGTGGGTTGAAGAATATCTTCAACGTACAAGCGAGCCGTCAGATTGGTTTACAGCACAACTAGGGGAGATCTATCCCATGAGATGTCTCCCCAGACAGTCACAACATGTGTGGTGTTTATATGCCACTCAACAACAAATGCAAGATCAGGACTTTGGCCAGTGCTTCTCCACACATGTATGTTGACTTACACCTTTCTGGTAGGTCGGACGGTCTGGGTCTCAACAACAACAACACATGTATGTTGAAGTTATCAGTACTTAGAGAAAAACGGAATTTGTTGCTAATGGTAACATGCCTCCAATGGGACCCGGTCAACAGAGCTCGGCACCAAATCAGACGGCTCAGCCCTTTGGGTGAGCCCTCGATCTGGGTATACAAATAAACAAACCATACGACTCTGCTAATGTTGAGAAGTCGGTGGTATATGCTTTAATAGACATCGACATTTATTCCTACTTTTTACCAGTCGTCTTCGAATAGTACCCGTTGATACAGGATGCATGGAGGATAGAAAATGGCTGATAGCAACGCCATTGGTTTGGACATGGCTCCTCTCCTGACTGCACGATCCTTCCAAGCAGCTGTCTATCGGAGCCTCGTCGTTCTGAACCCCTACAACGGTTACATGTGCCTACTCTCATAATCTGTTGCCAACACCGAGCCACTACCATATCGCTGCGACCAGGATGGCAACTGATACGTTTGTTAGACCAACCAACTTTCTTTAGTTCTATGATGTGACCTATCTAAATCCAACGATTGTTTGAGAGCCGCCGAGTACGTCTCAAAGACATCTTTGTTACTCAAATTTGCAGTATCAAAGAATAAAATCCAGTTTCAATTTACCGTGAGTGAGAACACAGGTTGTTTTAATTGCTTCATGATGCGTCGTTCTCGTGTGCGTTGCATGATTCCTATAACATTATTGTCACTGTCAGGTTCATCGTTTGCAAAACTCTTAAAACGACATTTGCATGCCGAGTTTGGTTCAATTTTTATGGATGCAAATATTTTTTGCAACATTGTGCATAAATTGTGCGTTGTGTGAGGGTGCGGGAATTCCTGAGAACGTTGCAAAACACTCTGTAACTTTTGCTCATTTTTTCAGCTACTTTGTTGATAATTTCGGCAAACTATCAGAAAAGCCACAGTTATAGGTATTCATAAAAATTCTAGCTTCATTTCTGAAATATGGAGCTAATTATCGTCTGCCGAAGCGTTATTTTTATATTTTATCTATATTATCATTAACCTTACTTCCCATTACGGAACAATACTCCCCATTATGGAACCATATTCTCTATTACGGAACCATACTCCCTATTACGGAACCATACTCCCCATTACGGATCCTTACGGAATTTTACTTCCCATTTAGGAACCTTACTCCCCATTTAGGAACCTTATTCCCCAATACGGAACCTTACTCACCATTGCGGAACTTTACTCCCCATTTCGGAACCTTACTCCTTATTACAGAACCTTACTCCCCATTACGGAACCATACTCTCCATTACGGAACGTTACTCTCCATTATAGATAGCTGATTCCCCTGAAACTTTCAGTAACATGCTTACAAACGTTTTAAAGTGTACAAAATATGGCTATATTAGAATTTTTAACACTTTACAACAAAGTTGAAAAGTGTTTATGACTTTGTTCATTCATTCTGTCTGTCTGTCTGTCTGTCTGTCTGTCCGTTAGCACGATAACTGCCGCAAAAATGACTTAATCAAAATGAAATTTTTTAGTATGTTGTTCAGACGGTCTGTAGGACCTATGGGAATATAAATGAATAATATCACCCAATTAGTTTTGGATTGAACCCGGGTTGAAAAAATGAAATACATTGAGCCCTATGAGACCTAATTTTTCAAACATTTTTTAAGCGGATTTAAAATTCACAAATTGCTTCGAAAATTTTAGGTAATAGTCAAATTGTTCCATAAAGTATATAAAAAAAATTCAGCGAAATATATTCAGTAGTTTTTTAAATAAAAATTAAAATAATAATTACACCTCTTATATGAAACGATCACGTGACCATGATATGAAACGATCACATGACCCACTTCAAAATGATATATGGCATCCATCTTGTTTCAAAATCGTGATTTTTTAAAGCTCTTTTTAATTCATATTGAGTGTTGTATCCGTCCAAAAACTACTTTATTTTTGCTTAAATTCTGTGCATCTACATACTAAAACAACACAATGACAATATATTTGAGTTTAAATTCTCATTCAAATTTGATTATTTCTACAACTAAGCCTATTTTTCACCTATGTAAAATGTAAACAGCAAAATATGTAGAATGAGTTGTATTAGAATTACTGTATTTCTTTAACACAAAATAATTCAGTCCATGGAGTCTGCATGGCTGATATGAATAAAATATTAATTGATTTTATAAACAGAAGGACGATTTTTTTCGATGAAGTTTTAAGCATAAAGTTTATGAATTGTAGCTCCATGGTCTTAATTTTTAAATAAAATAAATTATTATAGTATTGTGATGAGTGAAATGGAGAAAGTTATGAATGAAATCCTGCTTTTATAGAGAGATCCAGGCGTGTTATTTTTTCTATGACGTCATTTGAATTTATTTCAGTTGTTTTCGATGAAGTTTTCAAATATAATAAATTATCGTAGTATTATGATAGTTTTAAAAATATTACCGTGGAATGTATTGCATTTTAGAGATATTTAAACCAGGCAATTTATATTTCAATGCCGTCATTTGAATGAAGTTCATTTTTTTCAATGAAGGTTTAAGTTTTCAAATATAATAAATCAATGTAGTATTGTGATAAGTTTTAAAATATTACCGAGGAATGTATTGCATTTTCGACTTTTTTAAATAAAATTGCATTGAAGTTGGAAAGTGTTTCATAATCAATGCTTTAAGCGTGATCGATCTTTCTTGTTTTTTAAATATCTAAAATTTAGCATCTCAGGGGGGGGGGAGTCTTTATATAACTTGACAATGAAATCAAATTTCTAAAGCAGATTTATCCAATTAAAGGTCCTAGAACAACGGTAATGTTTGATAATAATAATGTTAATGTTAATGGATAATATAATTTTGCGCGTCAGAACAAAACTAAATCATTCCATCAAATTTGTAGAATGAAATAGAAACTCTTTAGAGATCTCAACAGGAAATATATATGTTTATACACATTAGATTATTATTTTGTTTTCATCAACCTCTCTTGATTTTAAAACTTACCTATGGCTAAATTAGTAACTTGCGCCTAATTTTCACCCGATTTTCACCGCTGCAGCATTAATTGCATATGCGATCCCAATTGTTCTCCTTTGCTACTACTTATAAAGTAAGGTCTTAACAAATCGTAAATAATTAAAACAGAAACACGCATTAATATATTCTTAATTAGGAAACGAACGCTTGTCAGACCGAAAAATCTTAGTTTAATTGGCACGTATACATGCGGTGGAGACAAACAATTCCGGAGTAGCAATGAAGTCTTGCTCTAATTAAATAAAGTTCTAATCTCGCACTTCATTTATAATGAGGAATCTGTAAAACACAATTCATCTAATAGATCCTTTTGATGTATAGCCGGTTCCGGATATAGCAGGGGATAGGCATATTAATCTTAACGATAAAGATGAAAGATGTGCTGTGAAAACATAAGTCGAAGTTTGAGGTAGAGTGTATCACGTGAGTGTTACACTCAAGTGAATACTAATAAATAGAAATAGGGTAGCTTACTAATAACTCAAGAGATTAAGTGGATTGCCTATCGTAAAAATTTTCACATTGAAGATTCGATGGACTAAAATCAATATAGTATTGAGTGGGAAATGGTGTCTTTCGCGTCTTTGAGTTAGTCAAAGATATTGGGAAATTTGCAAGTTTAGTGTTCTCGTTTGGAAAAGTGATAATAAAACTGAGTACAATCAGCCAACAATCCTGGAACATGTATAAATTCTATATTTAAAAATCTGATGTGGGCAGCATATGAATTTCCTTATATCATGCAATGAATTTACTACTTTTACAGCAAAAAAAAAAGGTTATTCTTATAGTAGATACTTATATTATTTCCAAGGTATTAAATTTTCGTCAATTAGTCGTCATTTTTATCCATTTGGCGACATTCTCGTTAATTTGGCAACATTTAAAAATTCGCCAAGTTGACGACATTCTGCTAAATTCGTCGCCAAAATTTCGCCAAGCGTTATGGAAGGAAAAATAAGTTATTCTTAGAGCAGATAAATGACTATTGCCGTTCAAATACAAAAGTATTACTCAAAGTATCTTTTCTCATGGATGGACTGAGCTAGATCCACGAGAATGATGTCAACCAATTTATTGCATGATATTACACATGAAAAGTGAACATGTTTCTCAACAGTTAATATATTTTTTTTAATTTATGGGATTTTTTGATACATTTATTTGAAAAATGTGCAATATCTCAAGAACGGTTTATCCTAGCGTCCTAAAGTTTATGTCAATCGTTTTCCAAGGAAAATTTACATAAGGAATGTCTATTTGCGTAACTTTATTAAAGGTTTTGATTTTTTGAAGATTTTTTCAAAATTTCACTCGAAAATTTAGGGGTGTTCTGAACATTCGGTTGCGTTTAAAAACAATAAGCTTCCAGTATTCATGGATTGTGATTTTTATACCAAATTTCATTCTAATCGCTCCATTCGTTTGTGAGATATCGTCTCCACAGGCTCACTGACCCATACACACTCACACACACACACACACACACACACACATACTTTCACACACACACACACACAGAAGTCACTTCAAAAATCTTCGATTCGTGATCAGGGATGCTTGAAATGTGCTCTCCCGACGAAAACTCGATTTTGAATTTTCGACCCCGTCACAATACTTTCCTTATACAATATGTATATAAGGAAAGTAAAAATGGTCATAAATTAAAGTTGATGGCTTTGTAAAGAACCCGGCTGACACAACCGGAAATCTGATTACGAATCTTCATACTGATTAACCGACACTCTACCGTTGAGCTAGTGGTCTGAAAAACCCTTACCGTCGAAGTCAACTTTGCCTTACCCCTCTAATGTCAAATTGGCGGGTGACTGGCAATCTGACTGACCACCTCTTGTTATATTTACGTTAGGTTAACTTTCTGTTGCTATTTTTATCCTCCATGTTCGCTTCCAGCGTGATCGTTGACTTCCAGATTTGAAATCAGCCCTTAATATACCAGAGTCCGCTAAATCTGTGCTAATCGTACTAGGGTCATTTTCAGACCTCCACTACCTTTGCACTAACCTACTGTTGATTTGTTCGGGCTCCATTGTAAGGAAACTTGCTGTCCCAACCGGGAATTGAACCACAACCAGCCAGCCAACGCTCTATCTGTTGAGCCATTGGGGCGGAATCGCAAGCTCTTATCCTTGAAGAGGACTCTGCAGCTTTTTACTTTCCCTGCAATACATGGTAATGTATAGGGAAAGTATTGGAATCATGTCGAAAATCGCAACTCGAGTTTTCGACGGATCTACACGTTTCGAGACCTCTAGAATACGAAAAAACTATTTTTAGCGTGACGTCTGTGTGTGTGTCTGTGTGTCTGTGTGTCTGTGTGTCTGTCTGTGTGTCTGTCTGTCTGTGCAGATTTTGTATCCACTCTAACTAAAAAACTAATTGACCGAATTTCATAAAATTTGGTAGGTAAGTCACTTGTGCACGAATCTGGTGATGATTAGTTTTGGGTATGACTCGGGTTAAAAGAACCTGCCTTTTTTTGCGAAATTGCCCGCGAAAGCTTGTATCCACTCTAACTGAAAAACTATTGGACCGAATTTCACAAAATTTGGTAGATAAGTCGCTTGTAGGCAACTCTGGTGCTGATTAGATTTTGGTATAATTCGAAAAAAAATAACCTGCCTTTTTTTGCAAAATGGCCTGCAAAAATCATCAAAATCTAAACTTAAGAACTACGTATGCTCAAATATAGCCATTAAATACTTGTTTAATACGTAATTTTGAGCGAAGAAATGAATAAAACCAACCCCATTACACTAGGACACGTCGTTCTCGAGATATTTTAGTTTTTCGTATTTTTCCTACATCATTTTTGAAAATAAGTCCAGTTTTCAAATGAGAACGAAAATTGAATTAAATATGAATTAAATTTAATTTAAATAAATAGAACGTGAATATAAGTCTGCAGGGAAAGTCATGTGCTGCCCACATCAGATTTTTACTTTCACTGCAATACATGGTAATGTATAGGGAAAGTAATGAAATCATGTCGAAAATCGCAACTCGAGTTTTCGATGGATCTACACGTTTCGAGACCTCTAGAGTACGAAAAAACACATTTCCAGCGTGGCGTCTGTGTGTCTGTCTGTGTGTCTGTCTGAGTGTCTGTGCAATGTATGTATCCACTCTAACTCAAGAACTAATAGACCGAATTTCATAAAATTTGGTAGGTAAGTCTGTTGGATGTGACCCTGGTGCTTATTAGTTTTTAGTACGATTCGTAGAAACAGAACCGGCCTTTATTTGCGAAATGGTCCTTAAAAATTTCATTTATCCGCCCTAGCTAAAATACTAATTGACTAAATTTCACAAAATTTGGTAGATAAGGTACTTGTTGGATACTCTGGTGCTGATTAGATTTTGGTACGATTCGGAAAAGAACAACCTGTATTTTTTTACGAAATGGCCCGCAAAAATCGCCAATTACTAAAAAAAGATTACGTATGTTAAAATGTATCAATTAAATGCTTGTTTTATACGAAATTTTTGACGAGGAAAATAATAAGAACAACTCTTACTCTAGGACTAACTGTTCTCGAGATATTTGAGATTTTTCGCATTTTTTTATGCCGCCTTTGGAAAAATGTCCAATTACCAAATAAAAGCAGAAATTGAATTAAAAAGGCAAATTTAGTGTCATTTTGTGCAATTTAATTCAATTTAACGAGTTCTGAAAGAAATAAAAAATGAATTTGAGTCTGCAGGAGAGTCATGTGCTGCCCACATCAGATTTTTACTTTCCTTATATACATAATGTATAAGGAAAGTATTGTGACGGGGTCGAAAATTCGAATTCGAGTTTTCGACGGGAGAGCACGTTTCAAGCATCCCTGATCACGAATCAGACATTTTTGAAGTGATGTGTGTGTGTGTGTGTGCGTGTGTGTGTGTCAGTGAGTCTGTGGAGACGATAACTGCCGAACGAATGGGCCGATTCGAACAAAATTTAGTACAAAAAACACAACCCGTAAACACTGGAAGCCTATTGTTTTTATACGCAATCGAATGTTCAGAACCCCCCCTAAATTTTCGAATCAAATTTTGAAAAAATCGTCAAAAAATTAAAACCGCTAATAAAGTTACGCAAATAGACATCTCTTATGTAATTTTTCATTAGAAAACGATTGACATAAATTTTAGAACGCTAACATGAATCGTTCTCGAGATATTGTACATTTTTTAAAAAAATTATCAAAAAGTCATATAAAATAAAAAAACATTTCCTATTGAGAAACATGTTCACTTTTCATATTAATAGCATACGATCAATTGGGTGACATCATTCTCGTGGATCTAGCTCATTCCATTCATGAAAAAATATACTTTAAGTAATACTTTTGTATTTGAACGCCAATAGTCATTTATCTGCTGTAAGAATAACTTATTTCTTCGTCCATAACGCTTGGCGAGATTTTGGCGTCGAATTTGGCATAATGTCGCCAACTTGGCGACATTTTTAATTGTTGCCAAGTTAACAAAAATTTCGCCAAATTGATAAAAATGACGCTATATCGATGAAAATGACGACTAATTAAAGAAAATTCAATATCTTGGAAAGAATATGAGTATCTACTATAAGAATAACGTTTTTTTTAACTGTAAAAGTAGTAAATTTATTTCATTATATAAGGAAAGTCATGTGTTGACCACATCAGATTTTTTTAATTTATAACAAGGAATTATACGAATCGGCTAACAATGAGAGAAAAGCTAAAAATTCCAATTGACATACTCGCAATTGAATGCGCCTTTCATTCATTCAAAAATTTCGAGTATATCTGCAGGTTGTGGTTCTTTGCTTTGAAAACCAATAATGAAAATAGAATGAGTAAATTCAGCAATCAATACCGGAACAGCTTTTAATTCCATAATTCCTTAAATGGTTATAATATAAATTTGAATGCGTTCTCGGGTTATTAAAAAATATTTAGCAAATTTGTAGGCCAATCTCTTGCATTTAAAAGAAAATTATGAAAATTGGCGGAGTAGATTACGAGAACACGCTGGTGGCAGCTAAAAATTGAAATGTTATTGTGAGACCAGAAATAGTTCTCACATTTGATGATACACTTTTATGTGTGGAATTTATGGTGGCCAAAACGGCAGACAAATCTTGTAGTCTGGCTGGCACCAAAGTTTATTACTACGTGAACCTAAAGATCAGAAGACCATAAATTTAGGGGTGCCATACTAGAGGGGCTGAGCTGGGCCTTGCTAAATGTAGAATGGTGCCATTGGGTAAAGGAGTAACCAATAAGCGCTAAAACGAAGTAAAGGCGGAGTTACCCCCCCCCCCCCCCACACACACACATCGAGGGAACCACAGCCTGTGACCCGAGAACGAGAGCAGAAACGATGATTGCATTTTGACTTAGAAGCATGTCAGCAGAAACTATCTCGATGTTGACTTAAGAGCACGACTAGAGAAGAATGAAAAAACTAACAAACTTGTAGAGTGTCCCGTAGAGGTTCCAAAATAATGGAGATATATCAATGTGTGAGTGCAATCAGAGTACGAGGAGGAGTCACACACCAAAGAGTTACCTTACACCTTTCTGGTGGGTCGGACGGTCTGGGTCTCAACAACAACAACACCAAAGAGTTATGGCAGTACTAAGACTGATGCAAGCCTTTGAGAAATGATATAAAGCCCAAGACGAATTGGAAGGTATGTGCTCAACAATAATCACAGGTCCTAGACACGATAGTAATTCTAATAATTCTGGTCGCATATGTCCCCTCCGCTGCAATAATTAATGAAAATTGATGTTGTTAATAAATGTAATTGTTTAAGCTTAAATGGTGTGATCAATTTAGCATTTTATTAATTAATTATGTCTTTACAGGATTCACACGAAAGGTAAAATAATTGGAGGGTTTATAGCGGCACAACAAGCAACGTACGAAATAATGATAATTCCACTATATGAGAATAACGGCCAGGTCATCTTTAATGAATTTAATATTCAAATAATTACCTTAAATGAACTTAACATTTAAAAGTTCAACTTTAAGTTTCTTTTTTATATGTTGCCACAGTTATAATTCGTATTTGAATACACGTTCAAGTTTTTAAACGTTTCGGGGCATATCCGTAGTCTGAGATCATTTGTTTAGAAAAATAAATATGAAAATCGACTGTTTAGATTCCAAGAATACGTCAGGCGCAACGCCTTCTAGAATTGTTTGAAACTTTTGAGCAAATCTGTAGGTTGAGGTTTTCGCCGAGTAGAATGCTCGAACAATTGTGAAACAACTATCAATAAAAAAATCTGATGTGGACAGCACATGACTTTCCTTATATTATGCAATGGATTTACTACTTTTACAGTAAAAAAAATAGATTATTTTTATAGTAGTTATTTACATTCTTTCCAAGATATTGAATTTTCGTCAATGAGTCGTCATTTTCCATGACGCCATCATCAATGAGTCGGCTTTGATTTAGCGTCATTTTTATCCATTTGGCGAGTTTTTCGTTAATTTAGCAACATTTAAAAAATTTACCAAGTTGGCGATATTCCACCAAATTCGTCGCCAAAATCTCGCCAAGAGTTATGGACGAAGAAATAAGTTATTCTTACAGCAGATAAATGACTATTGGCGTTCAAATACAAAAGTATTACTCAAAGTATCTTTTTTCATGAATGGAACGAGCTAGATCCACGAGAATGATGTCACCCAATTTATCGCATGGTATTACATATGAAAAGTGAACATGTTTCTCAATAGGAAATATATTTTTTTATTTTATATGAGTTTTTAATAATTTTTTTAAAAAATGTGCAATATCTCGAGAACGGTTCATGTTAGCGTTCTAAAATTTATGCCAATCGTTTTCTAGTGAAAAATTACATAGGAAATGTGTATTTGCGCAACTATATTAGCGATTTTGATTTTTTAACGTTTTTTTCAAAATTTCACTCGAAAATTTAGGGGGATTCTGAACATTCGATTGCGTATAAAAACAATAGGATTCCAGTGTTTACGGATTGTGATTGTTGTACCAAATTTCGTTCGAATCGGTCCATTCGTTCGTCAGTTATCGTCCCCACAGGCTCACTGACACACACACACACACATACTTTCACACACACACGCACACATGCAGATATCACTTCAAAAATGTTTAATTCGTGACCAGGGATGCTTGAAACGTGCTCTCCCGTTGAAAACTCGAATTCGAATTTTCGACCCCGTCACAATACTTTCTTTATACATTATGTATATAAGGAAAGTAAAAAAGTATAATTTGAATTTGAATGTGAATGTGTTCTAAGTTATGAACTATTATGTAAATCTGAAAGCCGAAATCGTTTGTTTAATTATGAATGATGAAAATGGGTCGGAAAGATACCGGTTACTCTCTAGGGACAGAAATGTCGCCAGAACTTAAATGTTTAGATATATTCATTGTGTACGATTTTGGGTGACAAAAGGAAAATAATTTATGGCAATGAACTGAAGTAATAAAGTAGAATGTCTTTGGGGATGTCAATAAGAGAAACTTATGCTTGTTCACATTAGATCATGTTTTTACTTTCCCTACATACAAAAACTTTCCCTACACTTTACTTTCCCTTTACTTTCCCTACATATAAATTATAGGGAATGTATTGTGACGGAGTCGAATATTCGAAGTCGATTTTTCGAAATAAGAGCACATTTCAAGCATTTCCGAACTCGAATCGAACGTTTATGAGGGGATGTTGATATCTGTGTGTATGTATGTATGTGTGAGTGCGTGTGTGTGTGCGCGCGTGTGTGTGTGTGTGCGTGTGTGTGTGTGATATACTATCTCACATACTAATAGAGTCTTTTGAACGGAATTATTACGACCCGTGCATACTGGAACTCTATTAAGTTTAAACGAGATCAAATGCTCTAAAGGTCCACAATTTTGATAAATTTTCGAAAAATTTATAAAAAAAATTGAGACATTCAGTAATGATAAAGAATTGATCATTTTTCATATATTGCTTTATTTTAAAATGAATTAACATGAACTTTAAAACGTTAGCTTGAACACTTTTCAAGATATATCACGTTTTTCAAATAAATGTATCTAAAAATAAATAAAAATAAACATTAATAACAGTCATCAAATATGTAACACTTGGAGAAAAATTTGGTGACAATGGCGATTAATTTTTTGAAATATTGCGAATTTTTAACGTGGGACCAAATTGACGAAAATGACGCAGTTAGGAAACTGGCTTCAAATTAATGAAATTATAGTTAACATAGTATAATATAATGGGATATATTGCTTAGCAAGATGTTAGCAATATTTCCAATTGCCAAATTATATATCCACGAAATATAAGTTAATTTGCTGCTTCGAAATGATTGTACATGGTGTCACCCAAAAAAGAGTCAAATATCAGTGACTTTTTAACGTTAGAAACATGGATTTTGTTATACATTATTTTGCAGTGAAAGTAGTAAAGCACTCAAATTATGTAGCGAAAGTCATGTACTGCCCACATCAGATTTTTGCTTTTATAATCCTCTTGATTTTAAGATTTTTCTATTTCTATTTCGGTTACTTGCGCCTAATTTTCTCCCGATTTTCTCCGCTGCAGCATTAATTGTATTAGCGTTCCCAATTGTTCTCCTTTGTGACTACTTATAAAGTGAGATCCTAACCAATCGTAAATAATTAAAATCAAAACGTGCATTAACATATTCTTAATTAGGAAACGAGCGCTTGTCTTACTGAAAAATATTTGTTTAATTGGCACGTATATGCGTTGGAGACAAACAATACCGGAACAACAATGAAGACTTATGTTAATTAAATAAAGTTCTAATCTCGCACTTCATTTATAATGAGGAATCTGTAAAACACAATTCATGTAATAGATTCTTTTGATGTATCACCGTTTCAGGATACTGCAGAGGATATGCATGTTAATCTTAACTATACAGATGAAATGTGTGTTGTGAAAGCATGAGTCGAAGTTTGGGATAGTGTGGATCACGTGATTGTTTAGAAATCGGGTAATTTACTAATAACTCTAGAGATTAAGTGGGTTTTCTATCTCAAAAATTTTCAAATTGAAGATTCGATGGACTAAAATCAATAGTAGAGTTTTATAAAGTACTATATTTTTCTATAATATTTAATAGTATGTTGTCGGCATCATATAATTTTCCTAACAGAACAAAATTATTAATCAATGATTAATGTAAATTGAGCATTATTTTGTTATATATACTAGGGTGGGATTAATTTTTTTATAATTTTTATAGTACCAGACAGAGAAACTCGAAGGACTCGCTGATTTTCACCTGTTTCACAGAGCTCACAGAGCTTCACCGGAGCTCACAGAGTTTACTTCGTGAGCTATTTCTATCCACACTATAGTTTGAATTAGTAAACGGTTTACTTCATTGCGTTAACCCTGTTATCGCTTAAATATATATATATATATATATATCAAATTTCATATTTTTGAATGCTCTAGTTTTTACGGTACGAGACAGAGAAAATCGTGGTGCTGATATAAAAGAACATTTTACACTTCGGAAGTGAACAACTATCTCATAAACTACATCGAAATAAAAAATCTGATGTGAGCAGTACATGACTTTCCCTGCAGACTTATATTAACGCTCTCTTTATTTTAATTAAATTTATTTCACTTTTAATTCAATTTTCGTTCTCATTCGATAACCGGACTTATTTTCAAAGGTGGCGTAGGGAAAGTATGAAAAACTAAAATATCTCGAGAACGGCTAGTCCTAGTGTAATGGGGTTGGTCTTATTCTTTCCGTCATTAAAAATTACGTATTAAATCAGCATTTAATGGATATATTTGAGTATAGCCAGTTTTTTATTTTATATTTTGGCTATTTTTGAGGGCCATTTTGCAAAAAAAGGCAGGTTATTTTTTCTGAATCGTACCAAAATCTAATCAGCACCAGGGTGACCTATACGTGACTCATCTACCGAATTTTGTGAAATTCGGTTCATTAGTTTTTCAGCTACAGTGGATACAAGCTTTTGCGGGCCATTTCACAAAAAAGGCGGGTTCTTTTATTCCGAATCGTACCCAAAACTAATCAGCACCAGCCCCGCCCACAAGTGACTTACCTACAAAATTTTGTGAAATTCGGTCAATTAGTTTTTTAGTTAGAGTGGATACAAAATCTGCACAGACAGACAGACACACAGACAGACACACAGACAGACACACAGACACACAGACATACACACAGACGTCACGCTAAAAATGGTTTTTTCGTATTCTAGAGGTCTCGAAACGTGTAGATCCGTCGAAAACTCGAGTTGTGATTTTCGGCATGATTCCAATACTTTCCCTATACATTACCATGTATTGCAGGGAAAGTAAAAAATCTGATGTGGGCAGCACATGACTTTCCCTGCAGACTTATATCCACGTTCTATTTATTTCAATTAAATGTAATTCACTTTTAATTCAATTTTCGTTCTCATTTGATAACTGGACTTGTTTTCAAAGGTGGGGTGGAAAAATACGAAAAAAACTAATATATCTCGAGAACGGCTAGTCCTAGTGTAATGGGGTTGGTCTTATTCTTTTCTTCGTTAAAAATTACGCATTAAACAAACATTTAATGGATATATTTGAGCATACGTAGCTTTTTAATTTAGATTTTGGCAATTTTTGCGGGCCATTCTACAAAAAAAGGCAGGTTATTTTTTTCTGAATCGTACCAAAATCTAATCAGCACCAGGGTGACCTGTACGTGACTCATCTACCTAATTCTGTGAAATTCGGTCTATTAGTTTTTCAGCTAGAGTGGATACAAACTTTTGCGGGCCATTTCGCAAAATAAGGCGGGTTTTTTTATTCCGAATCGTACCCAAAACTAATCAGCACCAGCCCCGCCCACAAGTGACTTACCTACAAAATTTTGTGAAATTCGGTCCATTAGTTTTTTAGTTAGAGTGGATACAAAATCTGTACAGACAGACAGACACACAGACAGACACACAGACACACAGACACACACACAGACGTCACGTTAAAAATGGTATTTTCGTATTCTAGAGGTCTCGAAACGTGTAGATCTGTCGAAAACTCGAGTTGTGATTTTCGGCATGATTCCAATTCTTTCCCTATACATTACCATGTATCGCAGGGAAAGTAAAAAGGATCCGTCCTGCAAAAAGTCAACTATGTAGACGACTAACAGCATTTCATAAAAACGTCTAAATCGCTAAAATTTCAAAACATCTCCAGTCCTATTTTAGACAAAATAGTTTTATGTTGAAGACCCAGACCGTCCGACTCATCCTTAGGACACGAGCAACCATTTGGACGGCCAGAAAATAGTTTTATGTGAAAAAACTACTTGAAATAATAACTACGTTACGTAAAGCCCGTGAGTTCTGCTCTTTATATATAAATATCACGGAAAGTACTTTGTTTTGATTAAACTAAAAATTAACTGAAGTGTGCCTCAATACAATTCTCATACCAATATCCTTTTTCAAATAGCTTGTAGAATTTTTCTGCATATTTTTCAAGAAAAAAAAATGAAAAAATCCGTATTGTTGATCCAAATAATCAAAATTACAGCAACTGTACTTCATTTTAAAGAACAAACATTTTTTTTTACTGTCCCTGCAATACATGGTAATGTATAGGGAAAGTATTGGAATCATGCCGAAAATCACAACTCGAGTTTTCGACGGATCTACACGTTTCGAGACCTCTAGAATACGAAAAAACCATTTTTAGCGTGACGTCTGTGTGTGTGTCTGTGTGTCTGTCTGTGTGTCTGTCTGTGTGTCTGTCTGTCTGTGCAGATTTTGTATCCACTGTAACTAAAAAACTAATGGACCGAATTTCACAAAATTTGGTAGGTAAGTCACTTGTGGGCGGGGCTGGTGCTGATTAGTTTTGGGTACGATTCGGAATAAAAGAATCCGCCTTTTTTTGCGAAATGGCCCGCAAAAGCTTGTATCCACTCTAGCTGAAAAACTAATGGACCAAATTTCACAAAATTCGATAGATGAGTCACGTATAGGTCACTCTGGTGCTGATTAGATTTTGGTACGATTCGGAAAAAAATAACCTGCCTTTTTTTGCAAAACGGCCCGCAAAAATCTTCAAAATCTAAACTAAAGAACTAGGTATACTCAGATATATACATAAAATGCCCGTTTAATACGTAATGTTTAACGACGAAAAGAATAAGACCAACCCCATTACACTAGGACTAGCCGTTCTCGAGATATTTTAATTTTTCGTACTTTCCCTACGCCACCTTTGAAAATAAGCCCGGTTACCGAATGAGAACGAAAATTGAATAAAAGTGAAATAAATGTAATTAAAATAAAGAGAACGTGGCTATAAGTCTGCAGGGAAAGTCATGTGCTGCCCACATCAGATTTTTTACTTTCCCTGCAATACATGGTAATGTATAGGGAAAGTATTGGAATCATGTCGAAAATCGCAACTCGAGTTTCCGACGGATCTACACGTTTCAAGACTTCTAGAATACAAAAAAAAAACATTTTTAGCGTGACGTCTGTGTGTGTGTCTGTCTGTCTGTGCAGATTTTGTATCCACTCTAACTAAAAAACTAATACACCGAATTTCCCAAAATTTTGTAGGTAAGTCACTTGTGGGCGAGTCTGGTGCTGATTAGTTTTGGGTACGATTCGGGATAAAAGAACCCACCTTTTTTTTTGCGAAATGGCCCGCAAAAGCATGTATCCACTCTAACTGAAAAACTAATGGACCGAATTTCACAAAATTCGGTAGATGAGTCACTTGTGGGTTGCCCTGGTGCTGATTAGATTTTGGTACGATTCGGAAAAAAATAACCTGCCTTTTCTTGCAAAATGGCGCGCAAAAATCGTCAAAATCTAAACTAAAGAACTAGATATACTCAAATATATCCATTAAATGCTCGTTTAATACGTAATTTTTAACGACGAAAACAATAAGACCAGCCCCACTACACTAGGACTAATCGTTCTCGAGATATTTTAGTTTTTCGTATTTTCTCTACGCCACCTTTGAAAATAAGTCCGGTTACCAAATGAGAACGAAAATTGAATTAAAAGTGAAATAAATTTAATTAAAATAAAGAGAACGTTAATATAAGTCTGCAGGGAAAGTCATGTGCAGCTCACATCAGATTTTTTCTATTGATACTAAGTTTAACAATGGTAAAAAGTCAGTGGTTTCCAGCATGTAACCTCTTTACTATAGATTTTTATTTTACATCCACGTTCGTCACAGGTTATAGGCAGACACTAGTATAATTTCGCAATTCATCTCTTAAGAGGTGAGAAGGCGTGGCAATATTGAACGTTCAGCGGGTGTCGGAAGATTAATATCATTTAGTCGAGGACTGCTGTACTAGTAAATGTACATTTAATGTTCATGCCGCTAAAAGTGAAATAATTTCTCTCAACGAACGCGTATACAACTAAAAAGTTGTCATGTATAAATTTTTGAAAATTTACTGAACAAGTTACATTAATTTTAGTATGGTCAAGATCTATCCAGTGTGTTTTGTTCACATTCAAATGGTGGTAGCATCCATTCATTTGCATGATTAAAAGCAGTCATCTGTGGTAGATTGAATCCACACAATGTGGACGCTTCACATTATGGTAGACTGATTAAATGCTCTGCTATATCTCGAGCCCATAGTAGGTATGTCATGTTATGTATTCCGATTTCAGAATGTCACATGACTATGCCAAATTGTGTCACAAGGATGCATTTAAAAGTCATTTCAAATAATTATGGATTTATATATCCTGTTAAGACTCACCAAGGTTGTGAAGAACCTTGCTGCTCCAACCGGGAATCGAATCCTGGATCTTTGAATTGGCCAGCAGACGCTCTACCGTTGAGCTACTGGAATGAAATTGCAAGTTCTTATTGTCGAAGTGGCATTCTACACATTCTACTGTCAGATTGGCGTGCAACTGACAATCTGTTTGACCACCTCCTTCTAACCTATGCCTCAGGTTTGCCTCCTGATGCAGTTTTTATCCTCCAGGTTAGTTTCCTACGTGGCCGTTATCGTCTTGATTTCAAATAAACTCTATATACTGTTGCTGCTTTTCCGTGACGATTTTTTCCCTGACTTTACACGTGAGTCTGCTAAGCTCCCTTTTAAGGGTAGGGTCTCTATCAGCCTGCCATGTCTTCCTAATTCTGTTCCTCTGTCTTACTAATTGTCTGACACGGTGAGAAAGTGTGGGTGTTTTTGGTGACTCACGATATGTTGTAGCAGAGGCAACACTCGGGGTACACGCAAGTCTTTGGGGCGAAGTAAATTCCTTTACACTGTCGGTCGACGGCGAAGAAATGTAGCCAATCAGATGAAAGCGCAGAATTTCTCCTAGTTCAGCGGCCATGTTTACAAACCACCTCTTCCAAAGTGATTTTACATACATGAAATATTATATAATAAAAATTAAGACATTATTACTAATATAATCTATCTCTTTGGTCTCTTCTGATTCAAATTTACATTTACCAGCGGCTCGCTAGTTTACAGTATTGACGCGTTTCAGAAAATCCGCCTTTCTGTGAATTTAAAATAGAGCGTACGCGAGTTTGCTTTGGCGATATATACATATTTCACCAGTTTTTTTTAAAATAAGCTAACTAAAGTGATTCCATCACAAAGGATCCTAATTTAAATTGTTATAGAATATTTACTACATTATGGCAATTTTCTCGTTTTAACGAATACAATTATGTTCTCTTTCTCGAATCATTAAAAAAAAAACCCGACAGAATTTAGAAAATGAATTTTGATGTATGTTCTCCATAGACTTTTTTTATCCTTCTATTGCAATACTAAAACAACTTGAAAACATATTCAGTGTACTCTTTAAAATAATACTCTAAAATAGCACTAAATGCTTTGCATGATATAATTTGTTAGTACATTTCGGATGTATAGTTTTGGCTTGGATGGTAGAGAATCAGCTCCGCAAAAAAGTGGACTCTGGTTCGATACCAAGCAAATCTTAAATTTTGCAAGTGCTGCCACCTGTTGCTAAAATATTCAAATACAGTTTTTCTTTAATAATTTGCAGAATTTTTTTGTTTTAAATTATTTAAAGTTCTATTTACAAAATAACATTATATCAGTAAATTATTTTTAAGTTTGAATGCTTATAAAAATTTATTTCGAAGTTACTTTGAAAAATATCTTGTAGTATACTTTATACCAACTATAGATGGAATATATTCTTCTTAATTAAAAAAGTGCTTGTAGAAATAGCAAATATAAAATGTGCATATAAAATTAGACAGAAATCATCGAACATCCTCATATGAGTAGTAGTTATCTTTCGACATGTAATTTTGAACATTTTAGATTAGAATAGAAACAAAAATCAAACTACATTTTTAAATTTTAAAGAGGTTGTATTTTAATAAATTCGCGATAACATTTGAAGAATTTTTTTATTATTTTAAATGCATATAGATAATTAGAAATTTACAATACATTTGAAAATCATTTATTTTTAATAAAGAAAATAAGTTTACATGTAAATATGAAAAGTTTACTCTTTTAAGTTTGAATGCTTATAAAAATTTATTTCGAAGTTACTTTGAAAAACATCTTGAAGTACACTTTATACCAGTTATAGATGGAATATACATTTAAATCTATTTTTAAACATAATTACTAAATAAATATAAATGCATAAAAAATATAAATGCATAAATATTATAAATGCATGATAAAATAATTTTTAAATTTAAAAGTTTACTTTAATGAGAAATATTTTAAACGTTAGAAATGAGCAAAGAACATGTTCGGATATTTAATATAGATACGTATTTGAAAACCTTTAAAATCAAGTATAAAATGGCAATGAACTTAAATTTGTTTCAGACATGATATTTTAAAAACGACATTCTTGAATTTAAATACTTTTTACGTGTTTTAAACACTTTACAACAAAGTTGAAAAGTGTTTATGACTTTGTTCATTCATTCTGTCTGTCTGTCTTCCGTTAGCACGATAACTGCCGTAAAAATGACTTTATCGAAATGAAATTTTAGTATGTTGTTCAGACGGTCTGTAGGACCTATGGAAATATAAATGAATACAATACTATCACCCAATTAGTTTTGGATTGAACCCCGGGTTGAAAAAATGAAATACATTGAACCCTATGGGACCTAATTTTTCAAACATTTTTTAAGCAGATGTAAAATTCACAAATTACTTCGAAAATTTTAGAAAATATACAAATTATCCCATAAAATATATAAAAAACAATCAGCAAAATATATTCAGTAGTTTTTAAAATAAAAATCAAAATAATAATTATACCTTTTATATGAAGCGATCACGTGACCACTATATGAAAAGATCACGTGACCCACTTCAAAGTAAAATATGGCACCCATCTTGTGTTAAAATCGTGATTTTTAAAGTTCTTTCTTATTCATATTTAGTGTTGTATTCGTCCTAAAACCGCTTTATTTTTGCTTAAATTCTGTGCATCTACATACTGAAATAACGCATTTACAATATATTTGAGTTTAAAGGAGCATCCAACTTTGATTATTTCTATAACGAAGCCTATTTTTGACTTTTGGAAAATGTAAATATCAAAAGATGTTGAATGAGTTGTACAAGAATTGCTATATTTCTTTAACGCAAAATTATTTAGCTCATGGAGTCTGCAATATAGCTGATATGAATGAAATATCAATTGATTTTAGATAGAGAAGGACGATTTTTTCGATGAAGTTTTAAGCATAAAGTTTAATTACTTGTTGTGACACCAGAAATAGATCTCACATTTGATGAGACAGTTTTATGTACAAATTTATGGTGGCCAAAACGGCGAACAATACTTGTAGTCTGGCTTGCACCGAGTTTTATAATCCCCTGAACCTAAAGGTCAGAAAACCGCAAATTTGGGGGTGCCATGACAGAGGGGGCCGAGCTGAGCCTTACGAGATGTGGAATGGTTCCATTGGCTAAAGGAGTAACTAATGAAAAAAAGAAGATTGTTACGTCAAACTCAATGCGGTAAATGGAAGAAACGGGGAAGTTCCCCCCCCCCCCCCCCAACGAGGGAACCACAGCCTGTGACTCGAGAATGACACAAGAAGAGCCATGTTAGGGGTAGCCATAAGGTAGCCATGTTAATGACAATACTTTTCCAAATGATGAAAATAATAAATATGTTGATACAGAGAATGATTTTGAAATTGTGACTAGTGCAAAAAAGCCAATTGTCACAAGGCATATTTGAATTTGAAAGGCATATTTGAATTTGATGAAAATATTAAAAATGGTTATTATGACTGTAAAAAAATCGCACAGGTCGATAAGGCCAATGTTCCTAAAAATGAAAAGGTTAATGATTTTTCTGAAAAAGAATGTGTTAATGAAGAGTCAAATCTTGACGCCCAGGCCTATGTCACGCTCACACGTAGGATAGCTTTGCAACCAGGTCAGTTGATTGCAAAAGAATTCAATTTAGATCAGGAAATTCACGATAAAGAAGTGATCTTTATCCCCACAAAACACTCAAAAGTACTTTTTTCATTTGGTGCAATTCGAACTGTAATAAAAAATAACAAAATTAATATTGTGATATGTAATCAAAAGAAGGTTAAAATTACGTTAAATAAAAATATGAGAGTAGGAGTGATTAAAAATTTCAAAACAAATACTAATGAAGAAATGCAAATCGGAGATACCGTATTTTTGAAAGAGGAAAATAAATCCAATATGCTTCAAGATAGATTTCAGGGACCCTTTCGAGTAATAAAACTTGAAAAAAAAAATAAATTGACCATTAGAAATAAATATAGCATAAAAGATGAACCAATTGAAATTCGCGCTAACCAATGTTATATAGAACAAAATGTACAAAGTGCGGAAGAATTGATGGAAAAATATGATAAAGACAGTGAAATTAATGAGATTCACGATAAAAAATGTCATATAGCACGAAAGGTACAAAACGAAAATAAATATAACGGTAACGGTGAAATAATTGAGATTCAATCAAAAAAATGTTATACTGTACAAAGTGTACATATTGAAAATGTTCAAAATATGAATGAAAATATTCAGCATGGAAGCGAAAATACGGATATCAAAATTATACAAAATCAAAAAGGTGATAACAATTTTGAAAATAATGATCATAAAATTATGCGCAATGAAAATGTTAAATTGCAAAAAGTACGTAAGGCAAATGAAAATAAAATGTTTGAAGACATTCAAAGTCAAAACAAAAATCATGAGGTGGAAAATGCTCAAAATGCACTTGGAATTAAAATAATGGATGTTTAGAATAATGAAAATGAAAATGTAAATTTTGAGGAAATACAAAATGCAAATGCTTGTAAAAATATTCAAAATGAATGTAAAATATTAATGTTCAGGAAATTCAAAAGGAAAGTCAAAGACATGATAACGTAAATACTCAAAAATTACTTAAAAATAAAATAATGGGTGTTTTGCATAATGAAACTCAAAATGTTAATTTCCAAGAAAATCAAAATGAAAATCAAAATCATGATAATGATATGCAAAATTCAAAGGACAATAAAATAATGGATGTTTTGGAAAATGAATGTCAAAATGGTAATTTTCAAGAAAGCCAAAATGAAAATAAAAATCATGATAATGAGAAGCAAAATTCAAATGAGGTTAAAATAATGGATGTTAGGAAAAATGAAAGTGTTAATTTTCAAGAAATTCAAAATGAAAATAGAAATCATGATAATGATAAGCAAAATTCACTTGGAAATAAAATAATGGATGATTTGGTTGATGAAAATAATAATTTTCAAGAAATACAAAATTCAAATGTTTGTAAAAGTATTCAAAAGGAAAATGTTAATATAATAAGGGATATTAATCACAATGGTTATGAAGGAAATAATATTCTAAAAGTAGATTCAGAAATAATTCAAAATCAAAACAAATATAAAGAGTATGTTAGGCAGAAATTTGAGTTACTACTTGAAATACAAATTTATAATACAAATGAAATTGAAAACATTCATGAACAAAATGAAAGAAAGTTTGATTCAAATTTTTTTGTAAAATCAAAAATATTTTTCAATTCAAAATTTTTGGATGATTGGTACTTAAAGAATTGTAAAATGAGAGAGAGATAAGAAAATAACAAGTCAAAATGAATTCTATGGAAATGATCTGGCAATGAATGAATTATAAAAAGGAAAAAATGGATAATGATATGAAATTAAAAAAAAAAAGCAGTAAGGAAGGAATTGCTTAAGAATGAAAATGGTATGAATTTCTAAGGAAAAATGAATAATCATGAAATGTTAAAAATGAACAGGGTATGAAGTTTACAAAAATTGATAATAATTGTACAAATAGTTATTTTTCAAAAATAATATTATATCATAATATAATTTATAATGTTAAGTCAAAATGTTACATGTGATAAGAAAATTATGCAGAGATTAATTTATGCAAATAATTTCTACAAAAATGAAAGGTAAAATCAAATATGTTACCTAATTGGGTAGATGAAAGGTCTGTAGCCAAATCCAGGCAAGGACAATGTTGCTGGAAGGCAAGACCAATCAGCTTCAATTTTTTTTCAAAGGCAACTTAAAAAATGTTGAGTCTTCAGAAGTCTTGAACCTTGAAAATTGAATGACAGGTTTAAGTAAAGTGAAAAAATGGAAATAAGCTGAAACTGAGAATATTAAAGATTAGTCATAGATGGTATACATTTTATGTCAAAAAGTAAACAAAGGCATAAATAATTGAAAATTTTAAATCAATTTGAATTTAAAATGTTAAACTATGAACAGTTAAAGTAGCTGTAAATCGTCCGTTGCAATAAAGCAATCGAGGACACGATATCTCGTGCAGGAATGTTAAAATTTGAACATGCATTGAAAATTGCGTAGGTAAATAAATATTTGAGGAATAATATAAATTGTATAAGCAAAGTAAATAATTAAATTAATTCTAAAGTAACAGG
Organism: Amaurobius ferox; assembly: GCA_951213105.1. Lineage (NCBI taxonomy): Eukaryota > Metazoa > Arthropoda > Arachnida > Araneae > Amaurobiidae > Amaurobius > Amaurobius ferox. The sequence goes on from OX578143.1 coordinate 84,227,895, forward strand.
ATAAACGAAATAAATTTAGATAACATTTTGCTGAAGTGAATAAATGAATAAATTCACAGGTGTAAAAAAATGTTGAAATAAAAAAAATAATTGAAGAATATTGAGTGCGAAATAAAGCATTTTTGTTATTCATTTACAACGTAAGGAAAGGTTACGATAATCTTGTGTGTATAAAGAAATATGTATATGAATAAAATGTAAATAAACATGGAAATGAAAATAAAATGTAAATATTGATGAGGAAAATTGTAGGATTATAAATAAATGTGAAATACAGGTCAAATGAATATAAATAAATATGCAGTGAATAAATAAGTACGGAATGAATAAATAAATATGTAAAACAATAAATAATTTAGATATAAGTGAGACATGTAAATAAAAAAAATAAATAAATAAAAGTTATCGATGAGATACGATAGCAACCGAAGAGTGTTTGTAAATAAATGGTTATCTACATAAACAAAAATATATATATACTCTATTAGTAATGTCATATAAAATGGTGATTAGGTATTTTTAAATATGAAAAAAATTGTGAAAAGGATAGTCTGAATAAGGTGTTGAAAAAAGTTATGATAAATAAAAATAAATTTGGATGCAATAAATGTCATATGTGGTAAGGTAATAAATGATAATATGTATTACGGCGATAAAGGTGTTAGCCGCAGTCACTAAAATGTCAAAATAAGTAATAATTAAATAATAATGATGCGATAGGATGATAAACAATCGCGTCAACAGTCGCACGTTATAAATGGTTACAAATGTCAGGTATTCAAAGTTATAAGGATTAAAATAAATTGAAATACATAAATATGATATATTTTGTAGGTACGGTGAGTAAATAAATCCGCGTTTAAAAAGGATAAATAAATAAATATAAAGGATTAGAATTCATAAGATGTTAAAGATATAAATAAATAAATAAATTAATTAATAAATATTCCAGTAAGTAGAATAATGAAAGGAAGTCATTTTAAAGAAGCGTTAAAAATAAAAGTTTTCAGATAAAAGAAAATTAAATTTCAGTTTTGTAAAAAAAAAAAAAAAGTTTTATATGAAATTTAAAAATTATGAAGGTATTAAGGAGTTCAAAAAAATATTAAACAAATTATATGTCAAAAATTTTAAAATTAAAAAAAATAATTAATTTTTTTTTTAATTTCATAAAGTCGTATGGAAGGCATAGTGAAAACAAATTAAATAAGAGAGAATCTCATTAAGGAATGGAAAGATAAAATAAAATTTATATAATAATACAGTAAAATGATATTAAAAATGTTGAATAATGTTATTATAAAATGGGAATTCACTCAGGTCATAAGAAGGCACCATAGAGATGCTTAACTACGCATTTTAGAGTTGCTTAAACCAGGCAATTTATATTTCAATGCCCTCATTTGAATGAAGTTCATTTTTTTTCGATCAAGTTTTAAGTTTTCAAATACAATAAATGAATGTAGTAGTGAGATAATTTTAAAAATATTACCGTGCAATGTTTCGCATTTTAGAGATGTTTAAATAAAATTGCATTGAAGTTGGAAAGTGTTTCATAATCAATGCTTTCTGCATGATTGATCTTTCTTGTTTTTCTTTGTTTGTTTCATTTTAGTCAATATCGGTAATATCGCTTTTTAAACTAATTTTGTACCTTAAAATAGAGTAAATATTTTTCAACAAATATTTATTTACTTTTTTATACGGATGTGTGACAAATTCAAATATTTTTTAATGTTCATTCATCTGTTTAAGCTTCTGATATCTGAAGTAATCCATATAAAAACGATCAAATCAAAAATTTACTATACGAAATATTGATTTAGCAGGTGTAAAAACATGATCTACGATGCTATTGGCTTTTGCGTTGCCGTCAACCGTGCGGTACGCGTAGAATTCGGTTTCATTTCGAATTTCGCGTTGCGGCCTGCGTTCACTGCCGAAGAGAACTTCCCCACACTTTTTCATCGTACAGCGCATGCGTGAACTCAACCGTCCGATACGGTGCGTTGCGTTGCGGTGAGTGGGAAGGCACCTTTAGGGTTTGACCGTATACAAAGGGAGGAAGTCAATAAGGCGTTGGTCCAACTCTGGCCTGGATGCAAGATGTCACCTGGCGTGGCATAGATTGATAATGTTCACGGATAGTGTCCTGCTGAATTTCTTGCCAAATTGTCTCCAACTGTCGGGATAAATCGTCAACATTCCGGGATGGTTGCAATCGCCTTCCCATAACGTCTCAAAAGTGCTCTATGGGAGAGAGATCAGGAGACCTAGCTAGCCAAGGAAGTATTGGGCAAGCTTGAAGACAATTCATAGCAACACTTGCCGTTTGCGGCCGGGCATTATCTTGTTGAAAAGTAAGTCCGGGGTGTCGCAAAAGAAACGGTAACACAGTCGGTCGTAGAATGTTGTCTACGTAACGCCGTGCTGTCAGTGTGCCAGAAATGACTACCAAAGGGGTCCGGCTATCAAAGGAGATGGCACCCCCAGATCATAACTCCCTGTTGTGGGCATGTGTGGCGTGCGATAGTAAGTGCAGGATCCCCACGCTGCCCTGGACGTCTCCAGACACGTCTGCAGTTGTCGTCAGGACACAGTTGGAAACGGGACTCGTCACTAAAGACTCAAAATATCTTTCATACGAAATTTCATTACAATCGGACAATTCCTTCTTGGTGAGTCGATTTTTACTTTCCTTATATACATAATGTATAAGGAAAGTATTGTGACGGGGTCGAAAATTCGAATTCGAGTTTTCGACGGGAGAGCACGTTTCAAGCATCCCTGATCACGAATCAAACATTTTTGAAGTGATGTCTGTGTGTGTGTGAAAGTATGTGTGTGTGTGTGTGTCAGTGAGTCTGTGGAGACGATAACTGACGAACGAATGGACCGATTCGAACAAAATTTGGTCCAAAAATCACAATCCGTAAACACTGGAAGCCTATTGTTTTTATACGCAATCGAATATTCAGAATCCCCTTAAATTTTCGAATGAAATTTTGAAAAAATCGTCCAAAAGTCAAAACCACTAATAAAGTTACGCAAATAGACATTTCTTATGTAATTTTTTATTAGAAAACGATTGACATAAATTTTAGAATGCTAACATGAACCGTTCTCGAGATGTACATTTTTAAAAAAAATTATCAAAAAGTCATCTTAAATAATAAAAGGCAATGTCTGTGTGTGTGTGTGTGTGTGTGTGTGTCTGTCTGTCTTATACACTATACGTTTCGCGACCGCGCGTCGGAGAGCTACGAAATTTGGCAATCGGAGACCCGGGGGGGAGGGAAGGGGACACATGAAAACCGATTTTTAAAATTTTAATTATTTTTTTATTTATTTAATGTTTTATGCGATTTCGACCGTTTTTTGCCCTTTTTGCCCTTTTTTCTCCACGATCCAGACATCGTAGAAAAAAATAAATTACACCATCGGAAAGAGCAGAGAATTTCGAGTAAAAATATATCAATTTCAAATCTGAATTTCGATTTCTAATATTTTTTAAAGATTTTAAAACAAAACTCACTTTTGGCTCAAAAAATCAATTTTTTGTTTTTAAATTCTCGCATCGTGAAAAGTACTCATAATTTCGACTAATAATTTACATTTTTAGAAAGCTGAAATATCTGGCATTCTTACAAGTCTAATGTGGTCCAGAAATAATGAAAATTGCCTTCAGGATGGCAATTTTAAAGACGCCATGATTATAAATTTCTCGGCGTTCCGTTCGTTTCTCCCCCGCTGAAGCATTGAAGGTGGTGGGTGGGGACGTCAAGGTGGAGGTGACGTCACGGTTCTGAATAGAGCACTTTTGCTCTATATAAATTATTATATTTATATTTTAAATGATGGGACGATCTGGATTTTTTAAATGTATATTTTAACTTTTGGATATTTTAAATGGATATTTTAATTTTATGGATATTTTAAATGATGGAACAATGAAACAATGGAATGAGGATGATGGAATTAAGCATATGGTCATTTTAAATTGCAAATTAGCGAGCGGGAAGTTAGCGGTAGGCCCGGGTTCGATTCCCGCCACTGCCAAAACTGCCGCCGTGTTTACGTGGAATACGATCACGTTAAATATGTGGGTCCGTAAGTCCTTCCGAGAGGTTGGTGGTAGGGGAAGGAGGATACGGCCCCTGTGGATGCCTCCCCCACTGGGTTCCCGTCTAAATTGGGTGAATATGTAGAAAGTTATGGAGATTGTCGCGGAGGGCGCGGCAGCCCAGTGGTTAGCGCGCGGGAATTGCACTCAGTAGGCCCGGGTTCGATTCCCGCCACTGCCAAAACTTACGCCACGTTCACGCAGAGTACGATCACGTTAAACATGTGGGTTCGTGAGTCCTTCCGAGAGGTTGGTGGTAGGGGAAGGAGGGTACGGTCTAAATTGGGTGAATAAAAAGAAAGTTATGGAGATTGTCGCGGAGGGCGAAGTAGCCCAGTGGTTAGCGCGCGGGAATTGCACGCGGTAGGCCCGGGTTCGATTTCCGCCACTGACATGGAGTACGATCACGTTAAACATATGGGTCCGTATGTTTTTCCGAGAGGTTGGTGGTAGGGGAAGGAGGGTACGTTCCCTGTGGATGCCTCCCCCACTGGGTTCCGGCCTAAATTGGGTGGCACATCCTGGCCGTCCAACCAGTTACCAGGCCCGGGTTCGATTCCCAAAATTGCCGCCGTGTTTACGCGGAGTACGAGCACGTTAAACATGTGGGTCCGTGAGTCCTTCCGAGAAGTTGGTGGTAGGGGAAGGAGGGTACGGTCTAAATTGGATGAATAAAAAGAAAGTTATGGAGATTGTCGCGTAGGGCAAAGTAGCCCAATGGTTAGCGCGCGGAAATTGCACTCGGTAGGCCCGGGTTCGATTCCCAAAATTGCCGCCGTGTTTACGCGGAGTACGATCACGTTAAACATGTGGGTCTGTAAGTCCTTCCGAGAGGTTGGTGGTAGGGGAAGAAGGGTACGGTCCCTGTGGATGCTTCTCCCACTTGGTTCCGGTCTAAATTGGGTGAATAAAAAGAAAGTTATGAAGAATATCGCGGAGGGTGAAGTACCCCAGTGGTTAGTGCGCGGGATTTGCTCTTGGTAGGCCCGGGTTCGATTCCCAAAATTACCGAATAAAAATAAAGTTATGGAGATTGTCGCGGATGGCACGGTAGCCCAGTGGTTAGCGCGCGGGAATTTCACTCGGTAGGCCCGGGTTCGATTCCCGCCATTGCCAAAACTGCAGCCGTGTTCACGCGGAGTACGATCGTTTCTCCCCCGCTGAAGCATTGAAGGTGGTGGGTGGGGACGTCAAGGTGGAGGTGACGTCACGGTTCTGAATAGAGCACCTTTGCTCTATATAAATTATTATATTTATATTTTAAATGATGGGACGATCTGGATTTTTTAAATGTATATTTTAACTTTTGGATATTTTAAATGGATATTTTAAGGCCCGGGTATAATAAAAGGCAATGTCTGTGTGTGTGTGTGTGTGTGTGTGTCTGTCTGTCTTATACACTATACGTTTCGCGACCGCGCGTCGGAGAGCTACGAAATTTGGCAATCGGAGACCCGGGGGGGAGGGAAGGGGACACATGAAAACCGATTTTTAAAATTTTAATTATTTTTTTATTTATTTAATGTTTTATGCGATTTCGACCGTTTTTTGCCCTTTTTTTTCCACGATCCAGACATCGTAGAAAAAAATAAATTACACCATCGGAAAGAGCAGAGAATTTCGAGTAAAAATATATCAATTTCAAATCTGAATTTCGATTTCTAATATTTTTTAAAGATTTTAAAACAAAACTCACTTTTGGCTCAAAAAATCAATTTTTTGTTTTTAAATTCTCGCATCGTGAAAAGTACTCATAATTTCGACTAATAATTTACATTTTTAGAAAGCTGAAATATCTGGCATTCTTACAAGTCTAATGTGGTCCAGAAATAATGAAAATTGCCTTCAGGATGGCAATTTTAAAGACGCCATGATTTTAAATTTCTCGGTGTTTTGTTCGTTTCTTCCCCGCTGAAGCAGGGAAGGTGGTGGGTGGGGACGTCAAGGTGGAGGTGACGTCACGGTTCTGAATAGAGCGCCTTTGCTCTATATAAATTATTATATTTATATTTTAAATGATGGGACGATCTGGATTTTTTAAATGTATATTTTAACTTTTGGATATTTTAAATGGATATTTTAATTTTATGGATATTTTAAATGATAGAACAATGAAACAATGGAATGAGGATGATGGAATTAAGCATATGGTCATTTTAAATTGCAAATTAGCGCGCGGGAAGTTAGCGGTAGGCCCGGGTTCGATTCCCGCCACTGCCAAAACTGCCGCCGTGTTTACGTGGAATACGATCACGTTAAATATGTGGGTCCGTAAGTCCTTCCGAGAGGTTGGTGGTAGGGGAAGGAGGATACGGCCCCTGTGGATGCCTCCCCCACTGGGTTCCCGTCTAAATTGGGTGAATATGTAGAAAGTTATGGAGATTGTCGCGGAGGGCGCGGCAGCCCAGTGGTTAGCGCGCGGGAATTGCACTCAGTAGGCCCGGGTTCGATTCCCGCCACTGCCAAAACTTACGCCACGTTCACGCAGAGTACGATCACGTTAAACATGTGGGTTCGTGAGTCCTTCCGAGAGGTTGGTGGTAGGGGAAGGAGGGTACGGTCTAAATTGGGTGAATAAAAAGAAAGTTATGGAGATTGTAGCGGAGGGCGAAGTAGCCCAGTGGTTAGCGCGCGGGAATTGCACGCGGTAGGCCCGGGTTCGATTTCCGCCACTGACATGGAGTACGATCACGTTAAACATATGGGTCTGTATGTTTTTCCGAGAGGTTGGTGGTAGGGGAAGGAGGGTACGTTCCCTGTCTTATACACTATACGTTTCGCGACCGCGCGTCGGAGAGCTACGAAATTTGGCAATCGGAGACCTGGGGGGGAGGGAAGGGGACACGTGAAAACCGATTTTCAAAATTCTAATTATTTTTTTATTTATTTAATGTTTTATGCGATTTCGACCTTTTTTTGCCCTTTTTTCTCCACGATCCAGACGTCGTAGAAAAAAACAACTCACACCATCGGAAAGAGCAGACAATTACGAGTAAAAATATATCAATTTCAAATCTCCATTTCGATTTCTAATATTTTTTAAAGATTTTAAAACAAAAGTCACTTTTGGCTCAAAAAAACGATTTTTGGTTTTTAAATTCTCGCATAGTAAAAAGTACTCATAATTTCGACTAATAATTTACATTTTTAGAAAGCTGAAATATCTGGCATTCTTACAAGTCTAATCTGGTCCAGAAATAATGAAAATTGCCTTCAGGATCGCAATTTTAAAGACGTCATGATTTTAAATTTCTCGGCGTTCCGTTCGTTTCTTCCCCGCTGAAGCATTGAAGGTGGTGGGTGGGGACGTCAAGGTGGAGGTGACGTCACGGTTCTGAATAGAGCACCTTTGCTCTATATAAATTATTATATTTATATTTTAAATGATGGGACGATCTGGATTTTTTAAATGTATATTTTAACTTTTGGATATTTTAAATGGATATTTTAATTTTATGGATATTTTAAATGATGGAACAATGAAACAATGGAATGAGGATGATGGAATTAAGCATATGGTCATTTTAAATTGCAAATTAGCGAGCGGGAAGTTAGCGGTAGGCCCGGGTTCGATTCCCGCCACTGCCAAAACTGCCGCCGTGTTTACGTGGAATACGATCACGTTAAATATGTGGGTCCGTAAGTCCTTCCGAGAGGTTGGTGGTAGGGGAAGGAGGATACGGCCCCTGTGGATGCCTCCCCCACTGGGTTCCCGTCTAAATTGGGTGAATATGTAGAAAGTTATGGAGATTGTCGCGGAGGGCGCGGCAGCCCAGTGGTTAGCGCGCGGGAATTGCACTCAGTAGGCCCGGGTTCGATTCCCGCCACTGCCAAAACTTACGCCACGTTCACGCAGAGTACGATCACGTTAAACATGTGGGTTCGTGAGTCCTTCCGAGAGGTTGGTGGTAGGGGAAGGAGGGTACGGTCTAAATTGGGTGAATAAAAATAAAGTTATGGAGATTGTCGCGGAGGGCGAAGTAGCCCAGTGGTTAGCGCGCGGGAATTGCACGCGGTAGGCCCGGGTTCGATTTCCGCCACTGACATGGAGTACGATCACGTTAAACATATGGGTCCGTATGTTTTTCCGAGAGGTTGGTGGTAGGGGAAGGAGGGTACGTTCCCTGTGGATGCCTCCCCCACTGGGTTCCGGTCTAAATTGGGTGGCACATCCTGGCCGTCCAACCAGTTACCAGGCCCGGGTTCGATTCCCAAAATTGCCGCCGTGTTTACGCGGAGTACGAGCACGTTAAACATGTGGGTCCGTAAGTCCTTCCGAGAAGTTGGTGGTAGGGGAAGGAGGGTACGGTCTAAATTGGATGAATAAAAAGAAAGTTATGGAGATTGTCGCGTAGGGCAAAGTAGCCCAATGGTTAGCGCGCGGAAATTGCACTCGGTAGGCCCGGGTTCGATTCCCAAAATTGCCGCCGTGTTTACGCGGAGTACGATCACGTTAAACATGTGGGTCTGTAAGTCCTTCCGAGAGGTTGGTGGTAGGGGAAGAAGGGTACGGTCCCTGTGGATGCTTCTCCCACTTGGTTCCGGTCTAAATTGGGTGAATAAAAAGAAAGTTATGAAGAATATCGCGGAGGGTGAAGTACCCCAGTGGTTAGTGCGCGGGATTTGCACTTGGTAGGCCCGGGTTCGATTCCCAAAATTGCCGAATAAAAATAAAGTTATGGAGATTGTCGCGGATGGCACGGTAGCCCAGTGGTTAGCGCGCGGGAATTTCACTCGGTAGGCCCGGGTTCGATTCCCGCCATTGCCAAAACTGCAGCCGTGTTCACGCGGAGTACGATCACGTTAAACGTGTGGGACTGCAAGTCCTTCCGAGAGGTTTGTGGTAGGGGAAGGAGGGTACGGTCTCTTTGGATGCCTCCCCCATTGGGTTCCGGTCTAAATTGTGTGGCACTTCCTGGCCTTCCAAGCAGTTACCTTACACCTTTCTGGTAGGTCGCGCCAACGAGTTTGCCACGGTCAGAATTTTCAAGGGTAGCGAACAGGCTGGTCGCCAAAGGCGGCTAGTGTAAAATAAAAAAATATATATTTTCTATTGAGAAACATGTTCACTTTTCATATGTAAAAGCATACGATAAATTGGGTGACATCATTCTCGTGGATTTAGCTCGTTCCATTCATGAAAAACGACACTTTGAGTAATAATTTTGTATTTGAACGCCAATAGTCATTTATCTGCTGTAAGAATAACTTATTTCGTAGTGCATAACGCTTGGCGAGATTTTGGCGACGAATTTGGCGGAATGTCGCCAACTTGGCGGCTTTTTGAAATGCTGCCAAATTAACGAAAATCTCGCCAAATGGATAAAAATGACACTAAATCAATGAAAATGATTACTAATTGTCGAAAATTCAAAATCTTGAAAAAAATATTAGTATCTACTATAAGAAAAACCTTTTTTTTTTACTGTAAAAGTAGTAAATTCATTACATTATATAAGGAAAGTCATGTGTTGCCCACATCAGATTTTTTTGTTATAGGGTGTAGGTGCTCAATACCCCAGAGTTCACGGAATCTGTGCTAGTCTTACTAGGGTCACTTTTTGACCTCCGGCATCTTTGCATTAACGTACAGGGTTGATTTGTTCGGGCGCAATTCTAAAGAGCCTTCCTGCCCCAAACTGGAATCGAACCCTGGATCTTTGAACTGGCGAGCCGACGCTCTACCGTTGAGCTACTGGGATGGAATTGCAAGCTCTGATTGTCGAAATGGACTCTGAAAGGTATGAAAAATAAAGGGTACAAACAAATACTAAAATAATAATTTTAAGCTTTTTATATCTATTGAAGATATAATATGCATTTTTAAGTAACCTTACCAAAACCATATATAAGTATTTTATAAGAGGTAAGATCTGAATTTTAATTTTTCGAATATTGCAATAGCTGCAGTGAAGCGACTATAACAGAGCGTTACATAAAAGCAAGAAATGGTCATCCATCTCGACCAGTATTGCCAACACAGAAGAACCTTATGGATAGAATAGAAGAAACAACGGATACATTTTATGGATAGTCTTCATAAAAATTTCAAAAGTTGCTAAATAAAAAACAATGGTTAAAATTAGCCATAAAATGGCTCAACGCTGATAGCCACCACCCGTGGACAATTGTTTACGCCCATTGCAACTTATCAGCACAATGCAGGCCAATAAGATAAACGGCCAGTTCAAAACTCCTTAAAGCAAATAATTTATATTTTTTATAAAAAAAATGATGAAATATTTCGTCAGAGTTTAAATTGAAGTATGTATTCAGAAGGATGTAATAATTGTGGATGTGTCAAACTACTCTATTTGATAAACGAAGAAATAATTTGTGGATTAAAATGGTGTAATCATGGAACCTAAATTAATACATTGTATATTTACAGCGCGTCAAATGTAAGTACTTCTATGAGCTGCAAATGAAGGATTTTACAGGCGCTTTCAATCAGTTCAATAATGCTATACATTTAAATATTCTTAGTGCAGATTTTTAGATCAGTTGAGAATAAGAATACAGAACCTATTGTAGATAATAGCGCGTGATGCCGCACCTTCTAAGAAATTCCGTATCTTGTAGCGCTCTTCAGGGACGGAGTTTTGCTGCCATTACAGTTATGGGCTTATTTCGTGTATATTTTCCATATCCCTTATTGACCATTTGCATGTGACATCACTGCCAGCAAATTAATTTCCTGTTAGTCACGTTGGATGGAATGATCGCTTAGCTGCCCTATGTTAAGGCAGGTAGTATTACACATAACAACTTTCCCATGTCCTTTCTAGCATGGACTTCCCTATGGGGAAGAAGGGTGAGGGAAAAGAGCACAAGGGCATGGGCGAGAAGCATGCGAGTATGACGAAGGAATGACCACATGAGGAAGTTGCTACGTGTAATGAGGTTTCTCAAGAGCTACATTTAATGCTGTCTTTAGGACCGCCTTATACGTAACAACTTCCCCATGGGCTTCCTGGCGTGAGCGTCTCCATGAAGAAGCAGGTAATGTAATAAAGAAAACTCCACGGAGGAAAGACCACATGGGAAGGTGCTATTTTCAATGGGCCGCATTACACGTAACGGCTTTCCTATGTGGTTCCTGACGTGATTTTCCCCATAGGGAAGCAGTGCTTGTAATACGGGCGAACCTATGGACGGAAGATCACATGGGGAAGCTGCTACGTGTAATGCGGCTTTTGACGCTCTGGTTCCTACACGGTAAAGCACAAGGGGGAATATTTTGCTCATAATGCGGTCTTTAGAGTATTCTTTTCTTACTGTGCTAGGTTTTCATGCGGTTTTTTCTTTCTTATGGGAAGTAAATATAGATCTCTATCCAAACCTCCTACATACAATTTCTCACTGTACCTTGCTCGAAGGCGTGCATCTATATTTTTATAGTATTTGATAATGGTATCATGGCTGGATCCCTCACCACATCATCATTTATTACATCCAAAGTAGCGACGTAAACAACCGTGCCATCATATTGTGACGTACGTGATAGGGGTGACTCAGTAGGTGTATGAAAATGCCCCCTATAGGTGGGCTCTAAATATATTACAGCCTGAGCTCAATCTTCTTGAAATGTGCAGACAACTCCGTGGTTTGACTAACTCCGTCGATCACAACATAAGTTTGCAAAATGTTAGCATAATTCAGGTCTTCTTTCTGCCACTGTAGTTATGCAACTGAAAATACGCAGTTATGAAGTTTTCCAGCCTTCTAATATTGCAACGAGCCAACGGCCCTACCGTGCTGAAAACACCGGTTCTCGTTAGATCACCGAAGTCAAGCAGCATCGGGCGCGGTTAGTACTTGGGTGGGTGAGCACCTGGGAACATCGCGTGCTGTTGGCACATTTCGGGCGCGGTAGCCGGTGGTTTGCGCGCTGGATTTGCACGCTGCCACAAATGCCGTCGTGTTCATGCGGAGTACGATCACGTTAAACATGTGGGTCCGTAAGTCCTTCCGAGAGGTTGGTGGAAGGAGAAGGAGGGTACGGTCCTTGTGGATGCCTCCCCCACTGGGTTCCGGTCTAAATTGGGTGGCACTTCCCGGCCGTCCAAACGGTTACCTTACACCTTTCTGGTAGGTCGGACGGTCTGGGTCTCAACAACAACAATTGAACATTGCAAAAGTGTGCGGTAGTGCGATAGTGGTTTAGGTCATGTTAGTATCTGTGATGGAAGAGCGATTCTTAACTTTTAAAACGCACTCTATAGCCAATTTTTGTGATAATTACAGTTAAGAATAGAATAATGATTCATAGCTTTTGAGCAGTATTTAACACAGATACCACAAGGACTTGTTACTTTCCTTATATACATAATGTATAAGAAAAGTATTGTGACGGTGTCGAATATTCGAAATCGAGTTTTCGACGGAAGAGCACGTTTCAAGCATCCCTGATCACGAATCAAACATTTTTGAAGTGATGTCTGTGTGTGTGAAAGTATGTGTGTGTGTGTGTGTGTCAGTGAGTCTGAGGAGACGATAACTGACGAACGAATGGACCGATTCGAACGCAATTTAGTACAGAAATCACAATCCGTAAACACTGGAAGCCTATTGTTTTTATATGCAATCGAATGTTCAGAATCCCCCCTAAATTTTCGAATGAAATTTTGAAAAAATCGACAAAAAATCAAAACCGCTAATAAAGTTACGCAAATAGACATTTTTTGTGTAATTTTTCATTAGAAAACGATTGGCATAAATTTTAGACCGCTAACATGAACCGTTCTCGAGATATTGCACATTTTTCAAAAAAATTATCAAAAAGTAATATAAAATAAAAACCAAAAATATTTCGTATTGAGAAACATGTTCACTTTTCATATGTAATACCATGCGATAAATTGAGTGACATCATTCTCGTGGATCTAGCTCGTTCCATTCATGAAAAAAGATACTTTGAGTAATACGTTCATATTTGGACGCCAATAGTCATTTATCTGATGTAAGAATAACTTATTTCTCCGTTCATAATTCTTGGCGAGATTTTGGCGACGAATTTGGTCAACTTGGCGATATTTTTAATTGTTGCCAAATTAACAAAAATCTCGCCAAATTGATAAAAATGACGCTAAATCAATGAAAATGACGACTAATTGAAGAAAATTCAATATCATGGAAAGAATATAAGTATCTACTATAAGAATAACTTTTTTTTAGGTGTAAAAGTAGTAAATACATTGCATTATATAAGGAAAGTCATGTGTTGCCCACATCAGATTTTTTATTATTATAGTAGATCACTGTTCCACAATTCCACAAAACGCATTTATCGTAACTGTTTATCTCTTAGTATACTCAAGAGTAGGGACGCCCATTCATTCGCGAAATTGGGAACTGTGATCCACAGTAGATTGAAACCACACAATGCAGATACTCCACAACAGACTGGGCATGCATTCCACTCGCTGGCCAGTCTCAACGGGGACAGTGGCGTGTGTCATTACGTTGCGGATCCCTGCTTCAGAACGTTGAATGGACGTTGTAAATGCATGGAATATGGACGGAGGAATACCATTCTACAGTCGTTCAGTAAAACCCAATTTTTTTTTGCAAATGAATGTGAGAATCTGCTCTATATTCACTTTAATTTTTTTACTTTCCTTATATACATAATGTATAGGGAAATATTGTGACGGGGTCAAAATTTCGAATTTGAGTTTTCGACGGGAAAGCACGTTTCAAGCATCCCTGATCACGAATAAAACAATTTTGAAGGGATGTCTGTGTGTGTGTGTGTTATCGTAACGATATCTCACGAACAAATGGAGCGATTCCAATGAAATTTGGTACAAAAATCACAATCCGTGAATACTGGAAGTTTATTGTTTTTAAACGTAATCGAATGTTCACAACCCCCCTAAATTTTTGAGTGAAATTTTGAAAAAATCATCAAAGAATGAAAACCTTTAATAAAGTTACGCAAATAGACATTTCCCAAGTAATTTTTCTTTAGAAAACGATTGACATAAGATATTGACATGAGATATTGCACATTTTTAAAATAAATTTATCAAAAAATCCCATAAATTAAAAAAAATATATTAACTGTTGAGAAACATGTTCACTTTTTATATGTAATATCATGCGATAAATATGGTGACAACATTCTCCTGGATCTAGCTCGTTCCATTCATGAGAAAAGATACTTTGAGTAATACTTTTGTATTTGAAGACCAATAATCATTTAACTGCTATAAGAATGACTTATTTCTCCATTTATAATGCTTGGCGAGATTTTGGCGACGAATTTGGCAGAATGTCGCCAACTTGGCGACTTTTTTAAATGTTGCCAAATTAACGAAAATATAGCCAAATGGAAATGAATGGCGTTAAATCAATGAAAACGACGACTAACTGACGAAAATTCAATATCTTGGAAAGAATATAAGTATCTACTATAAGAAAAACCTATTTTTTTACTGTAAAAGTAGTAAATTCATTGCATTATTGTTTAAGGACAGCCATGTGTTGCTCACATCAGATTTTTTACGTTGAATAAGCGTTTTAAATGTACCGAACATCGATGAAAGAATATCATTATTGTAGTACATAAAACCCCCAAAAACTTTTGCGAATGAATATAGAAATCTGCTCTATATATCTATTTTGATTTTCACGTTGAATGAACGTTCTAAATGCATCGAATATCGAATGAGGAATATTATTTAGTAGTAAAGTAAAATGTAAAACTTTTTGCAAATGAATGTAGGAATCTGCTTTATATTTATCTTGAAATTTTTACGTTAAATGAACGTTCTAGGTGTACCGAATATCGACGATCATTATAGTAGAGTGCATTAAAACCTAAAATAGTGTTTGGGAATGAATGTAGGAATCTATTCTATATATTTATTTAAAAAAATTTGCTTTGGATGAACATTCTAAATATACGGAATATCGACGGAGGAATATCACTGTAGTAGAGTGCATAAAAATCTAAAAAAATATTTGGGAATGAATGTAGGAATATGCTTTATACTTATTTTACAATTTTTACGTTAAATGAACGTTCTAAGTGTACCGAATATCGACCATCATTATAGTAAAGTGTATTGAAACCTATAAAAGTGTTTGGGAATGAATGTAGGAATCTGCTCTATATATTTATTTTAAAAAAATTACGTTGGATGAACATTCTAAATGTACGGAATATCGACGGAGGAATATCACTGTAGTAGAGTGCATAAAAATCTAAAAAAATATTTGGGAATGAATGTAGGAATATGCTTTATATTCATTTTGCAATTTTTACGTTAAATGAACGTTCTAAGTGTACCGAATATCGACGATCATTATAGTAGAGTGCATGAAAACCTATAAAAGTGTTTGGGAATGAATGTAGAAATCTGCTCTATATATTTATTTAAAAAAATTTACGTTGGATGAACATTCTAAATGTACGGAATATCGACGGAGGAATATCACTGTAGTAGAGTGCATAAAATCTAAAAAAAAATTGGGAATGAATGTAGGAATATGCTTTATATTTATTTTGCAATTTTTACGTTAAATGAACTTTCTATGTGTACCGAATATCGACGATTATTATAGTAGAGTGTATTAAAACCTAGAAAAGTGTTTGGGAATGAATGTAGAAATCTACTCTATTTAATTTAAAAAATTTACGTTCTAAACGTACGTGAACATTCTAAATGTACGGAATATCGACGGAAGAATATCACTGTAGTAGAGTGCATAAAAATCTAAAAAAATATTTGGGAATGAATGTAGGAATATGCTTTATATTTATTTTGCAATTTTTACGTTAACCCGTTCGTGCCAGCTGCGAACTTGCATTCAAGGACGAACGGCACGCACTCGGCCCGGAGGAAATTTTACCGCAAGCGGATAGTGGCACCTATAAGTGCCACCACGCGGAACGTTTTAATTTGTCTACTAGATAGCGTTCCATGCTCGTGGAACTAACTCCAAAGTATTTTGCGAGGCATGACCTTGGCAGAAGAGGATCGAATGAATTATTTCTCCATTTGGAGCGGTGAAAATCATTTTGTAATATAAACAAACAGAGCAATTCTCGTAGCATCAACAATTTTATAATTGAGTTTCGGTTTTTATTTTTATTTCAGCGTTGTGATTTCGTTGGTGAATCATAGGAATATAAGAGAGTATTTTTTTTGTTTGAGTTTTAGAGGCAGTGAAATTATTCGTTTATTTCGGATAAAAGAATGGGAGCAACTAACGAGTATTTTGTATTCAGATTTGTATGAAAATTATACATCAAATAGAACATAAACATTTCTTTTATTCCTGAAAAAAGTAGATTTCTGTGTTGAATAGGTGATTTTTAGTGAATTTCTTTCGAGAGTTAGGCTTAGCGCAAAAAATGCGCCGTCCTTTGGGACCAGTTCGGAAGTGAAGCGCTTCGTCTTTTGGGCCGCGACAGCTCCGGAATGCCGCCGTCCCGAATAAATGGACCTTCTAAGTGTACCGAATATCGACCATCATTATAGTAAAGTGTATTAAAACCTATAAAAGTGTTTGGGAATGAATGTAGGAATCTGCTCTATATATTTATTTTAAAAAAATTACGTTCGATGAACATTTTAAATGTACGGAATATCGACGGCCACTTGAGATTTTTTTACTGAAAGATTCTGAAATTGAAAGCTATTAAAGCATAAGAAATGCAAAGCGTTATCATGGTAGTGATCCTTCCAGAATCTTGTAAGGGAATGATGTGTTAAAAAGCGTGAAGGTGGCTGTCAAGGAGTTTTGTCATTTTTAGCCCGAGACAAATTTTTTACGAGTTGCAATTGAATGAAAATTAAATATTAATACTTTTCTATAGTTATTAAAAGTTAACAGAATGAAAGGCGACAAAAGTTAACAGATCTATCCGTCTGTATGCGTGCTCTTTATATAATCAGAAAATTTTTATTCGCCTATTTCATATTTGAATTATTATGCTGTCGTAAATCCGTGTAGTATCTATATAATCTTGAATATCCCCCCAATGCAAAAATGAGTATTACCGGTATTTGCAGAATTAAAGGAAATAATAATTACTAAATAAATTAATTAATTTTGTTTTTTAATCGTTATTTGTTGTTTGAATTAATACCGATACCAAATAAGCAAAAGTATACCTTACAATAAGACAACTAACGATGCATTACTAAACCAACATTCATTAATATAAGTAAAGAACATCAAATAAGTGATGAACATCATCTTTCCTCCTAAGTAGGACCCTTGGCTAATTTTGTCAAAGACGTGTTGTTGACTAATCAATTATTTTATAAGGATGTTATCAACTTATGGAGTTTTCATAACTCAGTTCGACACAGTCGTCTGTTGGTGTACGGGTTTTCAGTTTTGCTCTTTGTCAAATCTTTAAAACATTAATTAATGTTGTCATAATTTCACTGCTAAACATGTAAGAGTTTATTTCTTATTACAACATGTAGAAATAGTAAATGATTAATAAAATGCGTGCCCTTTTTAACAGTTGCAAAGTTCGCTTCAAAGATAAGAGCTTGCAATTCCGTCCCAGTAGATCAACAATTGAGCGTTGACTGGTTAGTTCGAAGATTCAGGGTTCGATTCCCGGTTAGGATAGCAAGGTTCTTTACAATGGCACCCAAACAAATCAACCCTGTAGGTTAGTGGAAAGATGTCTGAGGTCCGAAAGTGGCCCTAGTATGACTAGCACGGATATAGTGGACTCCGGGACATGGAGCGTCGATTTCAAATTAGGAGGATAAGGACCATGTAGGACGTTAACTTGGAGGATAAGAACAGTATAAGGAGGCTAACCTGAGGTAAAAGTAGCAGGAGATGGTTAGTCAGATAATCAGTTGCACGTAAATGCAAATAAATAAATAAAAAATAAATAAAATTCAGTTCAGTCATTAGTTCAGTAATCCAGTCCAGTCATTAAGCGACTTCCATTCATCTGCAAGAATGTCTTCAAATGACTTGTTACGCAGTTTATATTCCACCTCTCTCACTCCCCCCCCCCCCTTTGCAAATATCAGTCTCAATGGTCGCGGGAAATCAGAGTACATTCATACAAGATGCGATATTTCGAGGTTTCCCATTCAATCATCCGTCCAAGGAATAGAAACAATAACGACGTATGCTTGTATTTGTTCCTCGAGATTGCGTGACTGAAAGGCTAGATTTGCGGGATTGAGGGAGGATTAAATGTTATGGAAGAAGGGGGAAAGAAAATTGATTTCCAATATCAATGGATTGAGAGTTATTTTATTTTCATATAATGCATAATTACAAACAATGTACAGTGTCATCCATTGAGTTAAAAAGAAGGAGATAAAACGCTTGAAAATGCCAGAATGTTTTGAGAATTATATCTGGGTGTCTCTAGTGTTAGTAAAGTAGCTGCTACTATTAGTTAAAACAATAGAAAGACGTAGTATTTAATATATGTATTTTTCATTATTTTTAAATTATGTGTTCCCTAATTATGAGTATAATTAACCAGTATTTTATTATAGTTTTCAATAGAGTACAGAATATATGAAGATAAAAGTAAATTGAAAGGTAACATAATTTTGAATACATAGGGATATTCTTTATTCTTTCAGTTCTACTTTAAATTGCGGTAATAATTTGTTTTTATAAAATTGACAGCTTCAATTAATATTTGTCCTTTCACCATAGAAATGCATACAATGCAGGACTATTTATATTATCCCAGCGCCACCCAAATTATTGTCTCAAACGGTATGAGCGTTTTCTTAATGTGAAGTTTTAACTTCTTACTTTTACCTCCATGGTGTCATCCATGAGTATGGAAACACGCAAATTTAGCAAAAACTTTAAAAATATATAGTAAAGATAAGCAATTTGTTTATAAAGTATTTTCCACTATTCGTTCTAATTGCATTAATATTTTTAATATACAGTGTTCCCATGAAAGTCATTAAACTCCCCGATAACTTTGCAATGTACATGAGTGTACACGTTATGTCTATTTACAGTAAAATGACCATGTCTGATCGAATAAACATGATAGCAGCATCCTAAGTGGATAATTGGAAAAGTTAGGGAAATGAACACAGCAATAAAGAAATATTGACGAACAAGGGCAATTAAAAAGTTGTAGAGCTAGTTGTAGTTAAAGTTGTGGATTGTCTAATTAGTAAGAATCGACAAAAAATTGTTACAGAAGGCGTTCATTTGACACAATGGGATTATTGGAGATTGACTGTACAATTCAGGAATGCTAAAATAAACAACACTTGCATGCAAAGGAATCTAGTATATAGCCGGTTCAAAATGCCCTTTGTCAGAAATAAAACGAATTTGAATTCGAATAGCCCTTTGTCAGAAATAATGCGAATTTGAGTGTGCCAAGAACAATGGCGAATTACTGTTCAATTCAGGAATGCTAAAATAAACAACACTTGCAAGTAAAGGAATCTAGTATATGGCCTGTTCAAAATGCCTTTGTCAGAAATAAAACGAATTTGAATTCCAGAAAGAATATTACTGCGTACTTTGAAAAGCAATGAAGGTGCCAGCGTATTACGTCATATAACAAGAAGTTTGATGGGCAATTATTACCTTGCATGTATTCGTTTTGAGTATTCCTGCTACCTACTAATTAGTCAATGCAAAACTTTATATTTGACATGTTCCATTTATCTCGCTTTTTGTTGAGTTCTTGTTCTTAATTTCTTCAATTCTCCGCTGAGGGTGCTGCAGTCCCTTTTATTCAATGGAGCGTAGTTGTTTTATTATTAGAAAATGTACATGGGTTTACAAGGAGCAGCTGTGACATAGCAGTGTCTCCACCCAAGCAATAGTTTCTTATTTTATTTTTGTTATAAAAGAGTGTGTTGTTTAAAAGTTATTTGGTTTTCAGGACTTCGCTGTGAGTTCCGTTGTATTATGCATCAGTTTGAATTCTTTTAGTTTGCATTTTAAATCCCGGGAAAAGCTGGGAAAGGCGTAAGCAACACAAATTAATTTCCGAAATGCTTGTTTTGAGCAAAATCCTCCCAGGAACTCAATTTTTTCCATTCACAATCAAGTCAATTGTATAAAGCGCAAATTTATAGTGGCTATATAATTATTTCACTGCTTACTGAAAATCCCCTATGCCCTGTATTTAAAATGTGAAATAACATCTGGCGGCAATAGATGGCGCTACCAGCAGCCGTGCAATAGAATTTTCCGTTTACGGCGAAGAGTTTAATCGATTTAAAATAACTAAAAATGTAATTCGAATTCTAAAAATATCTTGCAGAGACTTATCGTTCTGGGTCTTGGAGTACCTGTGTACCAAATTACATGTCCATACGACGTTTAGATTTTCTGTTACAGACGATACGGACAAATATACAGATATTTTCCTTTATTATAGATAAATAGACTTAACATGTAAACTTCGAGAACGTTCACTACGAAGTTATTTGGGCACTTTGCCCAAAGGACTTTCTTAGGAACCCAGTCTCCATTAGAACTTTCACCATTCTTTAGGCCTCCTTCTATCAGTATCAGAATATTAAAAAAATCTGATATGGGCAGCATATGACTTTCTTTATATAATGCTATAAATTTACTACTTTTACAGTAAAAAATAGGTTATTCTTATAGTAGATACTTATATTCTTTCCAAGATATTGAATTTTCATCAATTAGTCGTCATTTTCATTGATTTAGCGTCATTTTTATCCATTTGGCGAGATCTTCGTTAATTTATGTCGAATTGACGATATTTTCGAATTTAATTTATGTCGGATTGATGAGATTTTCGAATGAATGTCGCCAAATTGGCGACATTCTGCCAAATTCATCGTTAAAATCTCACCAAGCGTTATAGACGGAGAAATAAGTTGTTCTTATAGCAGATAAATGACTATTGGCGTTCAAAATCAAAAGTATTACTCAAAGTATCTTTTCTCTTGAATGGAACGAGTTAGATCCATGAGAATGATGTCACCAAATTCATGGCATGATATTACATATGAAAAGTAAAGATGTTTCTCAACAGTTAATATTTTTTTTAATTTATGGGATTTTTTGTTAAATTTACTCGAAAAATGTGCAATATCTCGAGAACGGTTCATACTAACGTTCTAAAGTTTATGTCAATCGTTTTCTAAGGAAAATTACATAAAAAATGTCTATTTGCGTAACTTTATTAAAGGTTTGAGTTTTTGATGATGTTTTCAAAATATCACTCGACAATTTAGGGAGGTTCTAAACATTCAATTGTGCTTAAAAACAATAGGTTTCCAGTATTCACGGATTGTAATTTTTGTACTAAATTGCATTCAAATCGCTCCATTCGTTCGTGAGATATCGTCTCCAAAGACTGACTGACACACACACACACACACACACGCACACATACAGAGACATCACCTCAAAAATGTTCAATTCGTAATTAGATATGCTTGAAACTTGCTCTCCCGTCGAAAACTCGAATTCGAACTTTCGACCCTCTCACTATACTTTCTTTATACATTATTGTATATAAGGAAAGTAAAAATTATCTTTTCATTAACTTTCATCCTTTTTATAAGTATTTAATATTTTGTTGTAAAAATTATTAAAAAAAATCTGATGTGAGCAACACATCACTTTCCTTATATAATGCAATGAATTGATTACTTTTACAGTTAAAAAAATATTATTCTTATAGCAGATACTTATATTCTTTCTAAGATATTGAATTTTCTTCAATTTGTCGTCTTTTTTAATGATTTAGCGTTATATTTATCCATTTGATGAGATTTTCGTTAATTTGGCAACAGTTAAAAAGTCGCCAAGTTGGGGACATTCCGTCAAACTCGTCACCGAAATCTCGCCAAGCGTTATTGACGGAGAAATAAGTTATTCTTACAGTAGATAAATGAATATTGGCGCTCAACTACAAACGTATTACTCAAAGTATCTTTTTTTAAGAATGGAAGGAGCTAGATCCACGAGAATGATGTCACCCAATTTAACGCATGGTATTACATATGAAAAGTGAACATGTTTCTCAAAAGAAAATATTTTTTTCTTATTTTATATAACATTTTGATAATTTTTTTTAAAAATGTGCAATATCTCGAGAACGGTTCATGTTCCCGTTCTAAAATTTATGACAATCGTTTTCTAATGAAAAGTTACATAAGAAATGTCTATTTGGGTAACTTCATTAGCGGTTTTGATTTTTTGATGATTTTTTCAAAATTTCACTCGAAAATTCAGGGGGTTCTGAACATTCGATTGCGTATAAAAACAATAGGTTTCCAGTGTTTACAAATTGGGATTTTTGTATCAAATTTGGTTTTAATCGGTCCATTCGTTCGTCAGTTATCGTCTCCACAGTCTCACTGTCAATCGTTTTCTAATGATAAGTTACATAAGAAATGTCTATTTGCGTAACTTTATTAAAGGTTTTGATTTTTTGATGATTTTTTCAAAATTTCACCCGAAAATTTAGAGGGTTCTGAACATTCGATTACGTTTAAAAACAATTGCCTTCCATTATTCACTGATTGTGATTTTTATACCAAATTTCATTCGAATCGCTCCATTCGTTTGTGAGATATCGTCTCCACAAACTCACTGACACACACACGCACACACACACACAGATACTTTCACACACACTCACACACACACACACAGACATCATCTCAAAAATGTTTAATTCGCGATCAGGGATGCTTGAAACGTGCTGTCCCGTCGAAAACTCGAATTCGAATTTTCGATCCCGTCACAATACTTTCCTTATACATTATGTATATAAGGAAAGTAAAAATGGTATTTTGATTTTCAACAAGTCTGCAATGCCGATGAAATTTAATAATTATTTAATAATTTTAAATGTACGGAATCAATGATTCCGTAAAGTTAATGGTGATTTTTCTGGACTATAAAGATTTAAAAATTAAAGTGTTGATTCTAAAATCTGTTTTTTGTCTACTTGTGCTCTAATTTCAGTGCATTTTAAAAGAAATATGTGGATCTTCAAAACCCGTTTTTTTACTTCCTTTAAATGTATGTACTTTCTCATGGCGCAGGTTTACATGGGCTGGTCTGATAAGGTTTAAAATCCAAAGAATTAAAATGTATTAGCAAAAACAACGATATACCGAACTTGAACATTTTAGCTGACCTTGTTTGCGAGTTATTCACCAAAAACGTGTACCTTTCTAATATGGAACCAGGATGGGCTGGAACGGCATGGTCCGAAATTAAAGATTTAAAATGTGCTATCACAATGTATATGCTAAATTTGAGCTTTCTATCTACTCCGGTTCTCTATAGTTATTCTCCAAAAACGTGTACCTTCATAGTATAGGCTCAGAATGGACAATACTGGTATGGTTAAAAATCCCAAAAATTAAATTATTCTATGAAATGCAAGTATAAGCCAAATTTGAGTTTTTTAGCTACTCTGGTTATCAAATTATCCCCCCCTCCTAAAAAAAAAAGTGTATCGTCCTATGACGAACGGGTAGAGAACAAACAGACTGAATTGGTATACTGTTTCTGATACATAATATTTACAGATAATATACAGGTTGTCCCCAAAAGATTGAAAAGCGTTTTAATTCTTTTCCTGTTGGAGACAAGTGGGCAATGTATATTGAAACAAGAAAGATCAATCATGCTTAAAGCATTGATTATGAAACACTTTTCAACTTCAATGCAATTTTATTTAAACATGTCTAAAATGCAATACATTCCTCGGTAATATTTTAAAACTTATCACAATACTACATTAATTTATTATATTTGAAATCTTAAACCTTCATCGTAAAAAATTAACTTCAATCAAATGACGGCATTAAAGTATAAATTGCCTCGTTTAAACATCTCTAAAATGTTATACATTCCTCGGTAATAATTTTAGAATTATCATAATACTACGATAATTTATTATATTTGAAAACTTCATCGAAAACAACTGAAATCCATTCAAATGACGTCATAAAAAAATAACACGCCTGGCTCTCTCTATAAAAGCAACATTTCATTCATAAATAATTCCCCCATTCATGTCATTCATCACAATACTATAATAATTTATTTTATTTAAAAATTAAGACCATTGAGCTGCAAGCAAGTAAACTCTATGCGTAAAACTTCATCGAAAAATATCGTCCTTCTCTTTCTAAAATCAATGAGTTCATATCAGCTAAGCAGACTCCATGGACTAAATGATTTTGTGTTAAAGAATTACAGCGATTCTAATACAACTCATTCTACATATTTTGCTGTTTACATTTTACATAGGTGAAAAATAGGCTTAATAGTAGAAATAATCAAATTTGGAAGAGCATTTAAACTGAAATATATTGCCATTGCGTTGTTTCAGTATGTAGATGCACAGAATTTAGGCAAAAATAAAGTAATTTTAGGACGGATACAACACTCAATATGAATTAAAAAGAACTTTAAAAATCACGATTTTGACACAAGATGGATGCCATATATCATTTTGAAGTGGGTCATGTGATCGTTTCATATCATAGACACGTGATCGCTTAATATAAGAGGTGTTATTATTATTTTAATTTTTATTTAAAAAACAACTGAATATATTTCGCTGAATTTTTTTTTATATATTTTATGGAACAATTTGAATATTGCCTAAAATTTTCGAAGCAATTTGTGAATTTTAAATCCGCTTAAAAAATGCTTGAAAAATTAGGTCCCATAGGGCTCAATGTATTCCATTTTTTCAACCCGGGTTCAATCCAAAACTAATTGGGTGATATTATTCATTTATATTCCCATAGGTCCTATAGACCGTCTGAACAGCATACTAAAATTTCATTTTGATTAAGTCATTTTTACGGCAGTTATCGTGCTAACGGACAGACAGACAGACAGACAGACAGACAGACAGAATGAACAAAGTCATAAACACTTTTCAACTTTGTTGTAAAGTGTTAAAAATGTTGAAAGTAAGTTAGGAAATAATACTACGTTAATTAAATAGTCCTCCCATTAATTTTCAAAAAGTTACACTTTTAAAATTTTTATACGACCCCCTTAGATAAATTTGGTCAATCAGAAAATTGTTATTTTTAATGCAACAAGATGATTAAAGAGACCGCATATCTGTATCTTTAAAATTGAGCGAGTTATATTTAATTGAAAATTGAACATTGTGAATGGGGACCCTATATCAAATTAGAAATGTAAATTGGTGACATATCACAAAAAAGATAAAACTGGATGATAATGCATAGGACACCCAACCGCGTAGTGAGTACCACTGCTTTATATGATCTCTGTCTGTGTAATGCTTTATTTAGATGCATTTGTGTTAAACAATTTTGACACATATTAACGTATTTTTGATCTAAACAATTTCCATCGCCAATTTGTTTGTGATCTCTATTTTCAGTGATGAAACAGCCTTTCACTTGGTACGGAAATGTAGCATAAGTCACATTTTTTCCTTTATCATAATTGAGTTGATTTTAAAGATAAAGTTATGGGGTTTTTTAATTATCTGGCTGCATTAAAAATAAGAATTTTCTGATTGACCAAACTTGTCTAAGGGATCGTATAAAAATTTAAAAAGTGTAACTTTTTGAAAATGAATGGGAGGACTATTTCATAAACGCTGTCTTATTTCCTTACTTGCTTTCAACATTTTTGCGATTTACATTGCCCACTTAGCTCCAACAGGTAAAGAATTAAAGCGCGTTTCAATCTTTTTGGGACACCCTGTATACAATGCCAAGAAGTTATCGCACAATGCCAGAAAGTTATCAATGCCAAAAGGTTATCGGATCCAGGGGTTTAGAGGGACTTCAACTTCTCCAGAATGAAATAGTCTGTACTAGATAACATGACGTTTTTTCCTATATTGTACCTATATAAATATACAGGGTGAGTCGGAATTGTTTTTACAAAAGCAGAGGGGTGATAGTACCCCACCAGACGAACAATAATTATCATGGAACATAGGGTCGCATTGTACTCTGAGAGGCAGAAAAGAGGCACGTCGAACCGCTTCGAGCATGACGCAGTCAGAGCCTCGGACGTCATTGTGTACCTGCCTACGTAGTATCTCTTACGCCAGACACGAACGCAGTTACCGTATGCAAATGTCCAGGGAGCAGAATCAGCATAACTGGCTCCTAGTAGGTTCCGGCGATAGCCAATCAGGGCACACGTTGCCCTTTAAAAACCGGCACAACTTCAACGCTGCAAGTTATTCCCGTGATGACATCATCCGACACGTTGCGTGAATGCTATGGCGGAGTACACCTACGAGGAATTGGCCGACATGCACCTCACATACGGTGAAGCCAAAGGGAATGGACGCGCAGCAGGAAGATTGTGCGAGCAGCGGTTCCCAACGCGTCGTATTCCCAGCCATCCTACCTTTGCCAGTCTCGATCGACGACTGCGAGAAACCGGGTCGTTCGCCATTGCTAATAGCAATGCAGGACGTTCGCGAATTGCACGAACACCTGAACTGGAAGAGCGACTCCTGACGAGATTTGCAGCAGCTCCGTCCACCAGTACAGGAGCGGTGGCAGACGAAATGGGTGTTTCTCAGAAAGTAGTGTGGCGTATTTTACACGAGGAACGCATGCACCCCTACTACTTAAACCGGTGCAATCTTTGCACCCAGATGATTATCCCCGCCGGGCAGCCTTTGTGCAGTGGATGCTCGGGATGAGGAATACCGATCCACGATTGCCTGCATTAGTTTTATATAGCGATGAGGCAACGTTCAGCAGAGAAGGCATTTTCAACATGCGCAATCAACACGTGTAGTCTGCCTGTAATCCCCACTGCACAACCCATCGTAAACACCAGCACCGATTTACCGTGAACATTTGGGCAGGTATCCTTATTGATTACCTGGTCGGTCCGTACATCCTGTCAGACCGGTTGTCCGGCGCAACATACCGTATCTTTTTGGAACACGTGCTGTCCAGTTTATTGCAGGCCGTTCCACTCCCCATCTAGAGCGACATGTGGTTTATGCACGATGGAGCCCCGGCACACTTTTCCATCACGGTCCGGAACTTCTTGAATGCCACATATCCCGCACGCTGGATCGGAAAGGGTGGACCTGTGTCGTGGCCTCCTCGCTCACCAGACCGCAAACCACTTGGCATTTTCTTCTAGAGCCACATGAAATCTTTAGTGTACAAGACGCTTGTGGACTCGGCGGAAGATCTCGTCGAGCGCATTGTTGTTTCCGAAGACCACATGAACACAACACTCGGAATCTTCGAGAGGGTGCGTCAGTCATTCTTTCGCCGGTGTGAACGGTGCAACGACCCGCGTGGTCGCCACTTTGAGCACTTGCTGTGAGTTTGTGCTGCACAATAAATCTGCTTGTGCAACGTTTGGTATCGTTCATTCGCTTTCCCAGCACTGGTGTACGTGCAGGTTCGTATTCTAATTTTACTCTTTTCTGCCTTTCTGAGTGCAATGCGACCGTATGTTCCATGGTAATTATTGCTCGTCTGGTGGGGTACTATCACCCCCTCTGCTTTTGTAAAAACAATTCCGACACACCCTCAATTTTACCTACGGGATAATAAAAAAATTAGAGCTTCCCTTCTCCTGAAAAAAAAATAATAAATTCTGAATCCTTCACTGCTCTCATATAAATTTTTTTCTGCCAATCTATAATTCAAAATTAGCAAATTACTTATTGAATATCCACTTGTACAAAGCGAATCTTGAATTCTGCCGAAAAGCGAGATCTTGAATTCTATCATTAAATGTCTCCGTTTATTTGTCACAATATCTTCAAACAACTTCTTACGCAATTTCTGTTTGAAACTCTTCCCCTTTCATTTCTGTAAATTTTAGTATCAATGGTCACTGGAAACCTCAGAAGATATATTCTATAAGAGGCGATATATATATTTTAAGGCTTCCTATTTGATAACTCTGTCAAGGTGTTAGAGTCACAGTGGTGTATGGTGTTGGAATTTATTCGCTAAATTGGCGTGATTGCGTTGCGAGAATTTGCGGGATTATAAGCAGGAAACAGAGGGAGTAAAGCAATATACATTTGATTTTCTATATTCTGCATAACTGCTATTTTAGAATTTTTATTCAAACGATGGATATCATGATTGAGGGAATTCAATTAAATGTTTGATACGTTAATATTCCAAATTGGTTTAGACTTTTTGGATAATTTTGGTGAAAACGCATTATATTTTCTTTAATTTTTGTTTATTCTTTCATTTTCTAATTAATAACTTTCTTTTTTATAGCTCTAACTTCGTTTTTTATAGTACGAGCAAAGCTGCTTGTAGCCCGCTCGTAGTTTGATGCTTCCATCCACCAACATATTCTATTAGCATTTCATCCAAAATACGTATTCCTAGAAAACCCTTTTCTTACTTGCATCCTGGCAGAGAAAAAAAATCTACGATGAACTTAATTAAAAAATGAAATTAATTAAAAAGTGTAATTGATTTTTAATCAACACTGGTAAATTCCAAATTTATTGAATATAATCACCTCAAATTCGGAGTGAGGTAATAGTAATAAAATTACTGATTAGGGTAACTATGATTTAATTATGGTGTGATTGTGGTAGTTGAAATCGATAGTGTCGGAAACCCAGACCACTCAACTCGCCCTAAGGCATGAGCAGCAATTTGAGTGGACGGGAAATAAAAATTAAAAAATACAATGTGAACAGGAAAGATCAATCATGCTTAAAGCATTGATTATGAAACACTTTCCAACTTCAATGCAATTTTATTTAAACATGTCTGAAATGCAATACATTCCTCGGTAATATTTTAAAACTTATCACAATACTACATTAATTTATTATATTTGAAACCTTAAACCTTCATCGAAAAAAATTAACTTCATTCAAATGACGGCATTAAAATATAAATTGCCTGGTTTAAACATCTCTAAAATGTGATACATTCCTCGGTAATAATTTTAGAATTATCATAATACTACGATAATTTATTATATTTGAAAACTTCATCGAAAATAACTGAAATTCATTCAAATGACGTCATAAAAAAATAACACGCCTGGCTCTCTCTATAAAAGCAACATTTTATTCATAAATAATTCCCACATTCATGTCATTCATCACAATACTATAATAATTTATATTATTTAAAAATTAAGACCATGGAGCTACAAGTAAGTTAACTCTATGCGTAAAACTTCATCGAAAAAAATCGTCCTTCTCTTTCTAAAATTAATGAATATTTCATTCATATCAGCCATGCAGACTCCATGGACTAAATGATTTTGTGTTAAAGAATTACAGCGATTCTAATACAACTCATTCTACATATTTTGCTGTTTACATTTTACATAGGTGAAAAATAGGCTTAATAGTAGAAATAATCAAATTTGAATGAGCATTTAAATTGAAATATATTGTCATTGCGTTGTTTCAGTATGTAGATGCACAGAATTTAGGCAAAAATAAAGTAGTTTTAGGACGGATACAACACTCAATATGAATTAAAAAGAACTTTAAAAATCACGATTTTGAGACAAGATGGATGCCATATATCATTTTGAAGTGGGTCATGTGATCGTTTCATATCATGGACACGTGATCGTTTCATATAAGAGGTGTTATTATTATTTTAATTTTTATTTATAAAATTACTGAATATATTTCGCTGAATTTTTTTTATATATTTTATGGAACAATTTGAATATTGCCTAAAATTTTCGAAGCAATTTGTGAATTTTAAATCCGCTTAAAAAATGCTTGAAAAATTAGGTCCCATAGGGCTCAATGTATTCCATTTTTTCAACCCGGGTTCAATCCAAAACTAATTGGGTGATATTATTCATTTATATTCCCATAGGTCCTACATACCGTCTGAACAACATACTAAAATTTCATTTTGATTAAGTCATTTTTACGGCAGTTATCGTGCTAACGGACAGACAGACAGACAGACAGACAGAATGAACAAAGCCATAAACATTTTTCAACTTTGTTGTAAAGTGTTAAAAATTATCAAACTTGAAAGCCACAAAAGTAATTTTACTATAAATTCTTTCCCTAGGGTAAGGATTCCGAAATGAAAATTCAAAAGTCGTCCCAAGTTGTTCTGCTGAGATTTCTCAGCTACTAATATCTTTGCTCAATCTTACACACATAAGTAGTAAACTAAAAAACGATAAAAAATTTAAAAAAATAAGAAAACAATGTCAAATAATCAATTAAGATATCAAGATATTAAAATTATAGAATTATTTGCCAACCAAGAATTTGGAATAAAGAGGAACATCAGTTAGCCGAAAGGAAGTTTAGAACATAGTTAACATCCTAACTAAAAGTTAAAAGCCAATTACAAATAAGATTTACAATTACTTTTTAAAAATCCAAAGAAAAATAGCACAAAAAAAGCCAGCTTCTTGAGACTTATAATTTATAAGTCAAGGGGTTTTATTCCTACCAAAACAATTAAACTTTAAAATAATGTAAAACTTAGAACTAATGCAAACTAAAATAATAAAAATTGTATCACCCATATACGGGAAAACTCCGAACGGCCGAAATAAAGTCTTGAGAAGGAATTCGATGTCATTATCAGCTCGGGTGAAATCTTCTTTTGCTGCTGAAAAAGGTAATGGAGACGTATCTACCACAGGGCATTGGTACATCAAGTGAGTCCAGCTATTTATGTGGAATATGATGTTACAATACCTCACGAAAGGAACAATCCCGAACTTGATCAGCACAAAAGCGGGCAGCTCCTTCACATCGTAGAAAACTTAGTTGAACGTAGCAGATCATCAGTGGACATCGTTCCAAACAAAAGCTCAAATGTTTTGATCATCAATACTCGAGAACTTAAACATTTGAAAGTCCGGTCCTGTGACTCGGAAAATTAAACGACCCAGTTCATCATGATAGAACAAACAAATCGGAACTAAACAATTATTCCATAGGCGCCGACGATACATTGGTAGACATCGACCACATATCGCTCCCAACATTATTTCTAGGATAGGAGACCAGGAATCCAAATCAGTTCAGTCTTTGCAGACATAACAAGCCTCTGCCATCAAGACACAACAATTTTAGGGGCTCTTTAAAATGATTCTCGATCTCTGGGCGTAGACAAAATACCCCCGCATTTTGAAAGGGATGATTTGATAATCAGAACAAAATTGTTCCATTATGAACCGCGGTCGCGCGCCGTAGCGCAATTACAATTTAAAAGGATCACATATTAAGTCCTAATCAATGAAAAACGCACGAATCTACTTATATATTGTTAAAAATCGCTGTCACACATCGCAAATAAAATTATCAATGAACTATAAAAGAATTAATGACAGATTACGTCCAACCAATCAAAAACTCTAAATTTTAAAGAAGAAAACAGAAATTTTAAAGCAAACGAAAATTAAAAAGAAATGAAGTGAAACGATTTGGAATATACGAATTCGGCGATAATTTAAAAATGGACAATTCTAAAATATTTAAAAAGCTGAAAATAGAATAAAAATGAAAAATTACGATAAATCAACGAATTCTTAACCGAGAATAACAAATTTAGAATCAAATCAAAGGGAATAAAAAGAGGAATAAATGAAACCACAAATTAGCCAATTTAAAAAAATTTAAATTGCTGAAACCTAAAAAGAACGAACTTTCGCCATTTAGAACACAAAATTAAGAATGAAAGATACTGTTTTCATGGCACGGTTCAAATCTTTTGAAATCAGATTTGGAATTATCACAAAATATTCCAAGAAATATTCATTGGATAAAAAAAATAAAACTATGTATTCAACTAATAATTTTTACCGTTGAATTCCGATAATAGCACCCTCCTTAAAAGTCCAGAATGATACAGAAGAGTATTATAATCCGATTTTTGGAAGACAAGAAAACTAGTGGGATTAAAAAATGGATTATAAAAGGAGTTTTTTTAGCATAAATAAAATGATTATAACAGCTTAGAATTTTTGGATAAGATGGATTTTTAGATCAATTTAGATTCTTATTCGAAGTAATTTTAATATAATTTACATTTTCTAATCCATGAAATAAAATTAATATAGAAGTTCCGAACTCAGGTCAGGTGGTTAAATAAAAACCCCAGCTGGATTACAATGTTTAGCCTGCCTCTTGATAATGTAAATATTGAGAAAAGTGTTAAGCAGGATATAAAGTTTGTAATTTGACATCTTAATTTGCTTCCATGAAATTTCTAAAAACATATCCATATTTGTATCCCTGAAGTGATCGTACACATTAAAAGTGTACCAAATGTATTTAGTAGAATATAGAGATCCAAAAATTTGAAAAAAACAATACTTTCCATAGTCTAAATTAGCAGGAAGTAATTAGGATAAAAATATTGAAAGCATGGTTCACGTTTATTTATTTAAATCAAATTTTTTTTTTATTTAAGTCGTATTTTTTTAATTTATTAAAATAATTTCATTAATACTTTATTTCAGAAATAATTTAATTTTATATTCTGTTTGTGAATTTTTGAAATTGTTGCTGAAAAGTTAGGTTAATTTTGGAAAGGAAGTAAAGAAGTTTTTTGCATTCATAAACCATATAAAAATTTGAATACAAAATATTTATGCAATGTTTCTAATTAGTTGCACATTATATTCATATAATCATTTGAAAATTATATTTATAATGCAAAATGCATTTGTGACGGGTCCTTTCCAAAATTACAATACTTTTAAAGTAAAGCTACAGATTAAGAATTTTTTGTACTGGCCAGTGACTAGTAGGTCCCAAAAAGTTATCGGGCAAAAATATTTTCCCTGGGCAAATACTTTTATCATGAATTTAGCTTTTTCTGTTCTTTATCGAAATGTATAAAGTGTAAATATGTGTTATGCCACCCATTGAAGCATTAAAAATTATTTACTGTAGTCATATATTTAAAATTTGTTATTGTATTCATGTAATTATCTGCGATTATTAACGAATTTTTATTTTTTCATCTTTATATATAATAAGGATTCCGCTCTTACACTCTAAGTATGGGACCGCGTGCTGTTGGCACATTTCGGGCGCGGTAGCTTGGTGGTTTGCGCCCTGGTTCTGCACGCTGCCACAACTGCTGCTGTGTTCATGCGGAGTACGATCACGTTAAACATGTGGGTCCGTAAGTCCTTCCGAGAGGTTGGTGGTAGGGGAAGGAGGGTACGGTTCCTGTGGATGCCTCCTCACTGGGTTCCGGTCTAAATTGAGTGGCACTTCCCGGCCGTCCAAACAGTTACCTTACACCTTTCTGGTAGGTCGGACGGTCTGGGTCTCAACAACAACTCTAATTTTGCGCATTTTCTTACTGGTCATTTTTGAAAAGATACATATCAATTGGCCAGTGGCTCAAATGGACGAGTAGCTCAATTGGCCAGTGGCTTTAAAACTATTTTAAAGGCTTTTTGTTTTTCATGACAGTACATTGTGAAGGATACAATATCTGTGTAGGAACTTTAACTTTGTAAAAGGTGGAAAAAAAAGCATGAATGAATGTTAAATTTTCAAGTTTTAGGAAAATTTGAACAAGAGAACTAACTGAATTTATTTCATTACTTGTAAAATGTGATTAGTTCTAAAAATTGAAATATACTTTATATGTACTATATAAAACTTTGTGAATTAAAAAAAATAATTAACAGCTTTTTAATTCAGTAACATATTTTATTTCGTGAATATATATTTCTCCAAATTAATCAGAATAAACTAATAATTCGATAAGGCAGGTTTTCTTCCTCTCGTAAATAATAACTGATTTAAATCAATGATTTTACTTTAAAGAGCCAATTAACTTAAATCGTGATTTAAATCATGATTTAAATCAAGTTGATTTAATATAATAAACCCTGAATGAAAGACGACTGCGTTAATTAATCTTGTAAGAAATAACTGATTATTAATATCTGAAAATTGGACCGATATAATTTTATCTCGAATTTCCATACTAGTTTTCTAAGAGTGTTTCAATGCTAATCTAATACTCAATTAACTTGAATTGATGATCTTGTGTACAGTAATTATCCCCGTAATTAAATGTGCGCATTTTTTGCTGTTGTGGCTTTCAATTTCGAAAAGAGTAAAGATCAAGTATCTTTCTGTTTCTTTGATCTTCCTCGAAGGAAATATAAAAACGGAAAAGAACTCAAGATCGATAATCTAATATTTTAGTACCGAATCTGCAGCAGCAAAATAAAACCTTTTTCTTTTGTTCAACATTTTTAACGTTCTTATACTGTAATATGGAGGAAGTAATGTCTACCAGAATTTTTTTTTAATTTGATATTTTGACGGGAAAATACCTTTAAGAGCTCCAGAACAAGTTACCTGAAATTATATGTCTGTGAGATGTGGTGACTACTTTTGAAACTATATATCTGTGAGATGTGGGGACTCAAGACCTAATGCACATATTGTCTGGAATATTTGTGATTGGATAAGAACGTTAGGATCTAGATAGAATTTTTTAAAAAAAATTGCAAATAATTGGTTTTGTTTGGAAATTAAAGGAGCAAACAAACAAATATTTTTGTAAACAAATTATTTGAAAACCTTTTTCTAAATTTGAATTGTATCTGTAACTATAACTATAAGTGTAACTATAACCGTAACTGTGACTATAAGTGTAACTAAAACTATTAACAATAGAACAGAATAATTTTTAAAATCAAGTCTGATGTAGAAAGTTCAAATTTTTTCTATAGACTCAAATATATTTATATCTATTCAAATATGGTCTTATATACTATGTATTCATATGTAATGGTTTATAAGAACAAATTCCAGTTTTCGGAAATTTCAAAATTGAGTTTTGAACCTCGTTCAGTACATATTTTCAGGCTGATTTTAAAAACAAAATTTCATGTTTTTACGATAATATAAACTCATCTTTGAAATTTGTATTATTAATCTAGATATAAGTTTTGGGGTTAATAGGCTGGTTTAAACTTCTCACATAAGTTTAAACCTTGGTCTAAATCATGTTGTTTTGTTTAAACATTGGTTTTTGTTTTTAATTAAGAAAGTAGTTCAAACAAGTTTCTCCAATCCTGTTTGAGAAAAATATTAATTTCTTGAAATTGGCAACATGAAAGAGCATAATGGAAATGTTTTACATATTTGAGAAGCATGTGGCTACCTAAATTCACTGCACACGGTTGTCGTTTATTTATCTCAGAAGTAAATTTACCAACAAGGATCCTTTTCTTGTAATAAACCAACGTATATATAATCAAATATACACTACTGTATAGCTGAAAACTGAAAAGGGCCCTACCTACTTTATGGTTTCCGGTTTCATTTCTTGAAAATTGAGATCGATCTGTCCGTGGCTGCATCGTTATTGTGTTATGAAATGGGACAGTCTTGTTGTGTTGCTGTGGCAGGCAGGAAGTGTGTTAGCAACAATTACCATCTGACGTCGTCAACCATTCCTTATCCATTTCAACCGTGATTTTTTTCTCTTCCTTATTTCTTTTATATTGTTATTACTTTCCTTATATACAATAATGTATAAGGAAAATATTGTGACGGGGTCGAAAATTCGAATTCGAGTTTTCGACGGGAGAGCACGTTTCAAGCATCTCTGATCACGAATCGAACATTTTTGAAGTGATGTCTCTCTGTGTGTGAAGGTATGTGTGTGATGTCTGTGTGTGTGTGTGAAGGTATGTGTGTGATATCTGTGTGTGTGTGTGTGTGTCAGTGAGTCTGTGGAGAGGATAACTGACGAGCGAATGGACCGATTCGAACGAAATTTGGTACAGAAATTACAATCAGTAAACACTGGAAGCCTAATTTTTTTATACGCAATCGAATGTTCAGAACCCCCTAAATTTTTGAGTGAAATTTTGAAAAAATCGTCAAAAAATCAAAATCGCTAATAAAGTTACGCAAATAGACATTTCTTATGTAATTTTTCATTAGAAAACGATTGAGATAAATTTTAGAACGTTCACATGAACCGTTCTCGAAATATTGCACATTTTTAAAAAAAAATTATCAAAAAATCATGTAACGAGCAGGCGGACGCGCAAACGGGGAAAAAAAAAAAATATTTTCTATTGAGAAACATGTTCACTTTTCATATGTAATACCATGCGATAAATTTGGTGACACCATTCTCGTGGATCTAGCTCGTTCCATTCATGAAAAAAGATACTTTGTGTAATGCTTTTTTATTTGAACGCCAATAGCCATTTATCTGCTGTAAGAATAACTTATTTCTCCGAGCATAACGCTTGGCGAGATTCTAGCGACGAATTTGGTGAAATGTCGCCAACTTTGCGACTTTTTAAAATGCTGCTAAATTAACGAAAAACTCGCCAAATGGATAAAAATGACCCTAAATCAATGAAAATGACAACTCATTGACGAAAATTCAATATCTTGGAAAGAATATAAATATCTACTACAAAAATAATCTATTTTTTTTACTGTGAAAGTAGTAAATTCATTGCATTATATAAGGAAAGTCATGTGCTGCCTACATCAGATTTTTTCTTTTATAATTATTTTTAATATTTTATTTAGTAGATGAGAACTTGTTCCACTTGAGATCCACTTTTTCCTCTCCACATCCTCACGCTGATTGAACCATACATATCCTACAGGGTACCTATATAAGATATCTGCGGATTGAAGAAGCGGGTTTGCTATTTTTCGTCCTCATTCGCTGTCCAGTAAGACAAGTTTGCCCATCTGTTATCGTCCGCAATCTCTTGAGGGGCTTGGCTTCTGACATAGGAGCTCATATTGAAATACAATATGCTTGAACCCTAAACATGTTGCCCAGATAAAAACGCTGATGCAATGGAGGTGAGCGTCTTCTCGTTCTAGGTGTAGTGCTGTTAGTCTTAATTTAGATGTCCTTGATATGGTCAATATTGAGATGAGGATTTCCAGGATGCAACAGTTCTTGGTCTGTCTTTCTAAATCGGCAAATTTTATTGGTTTCAGCCTTGTATTCTAATATGATTGATATGAGGATATGTTTGGATAGTACTAGAATTTCTGCATGTTTCTGTAAATTTTAGTGCAAACTGGTATTGGAATTTTCTAGAACTTGTTTGTTAGAATATACTTGAACCCTAAACTTGTTGCCCAGATAAAAACGCTGATGCAATAGAGGTGAGCGTCTTCTCGTTCTAGGTGTAGTGCTGTTAGTCTTAATTTAGATGTCCTTGATATGGTCAATATTGAGATGAGGATTTCCAGGATGCAACAGTTCTTGGTCTGTCTTTCTAAATCGGCAAATTTTATTGGTTTCAGCCTTGTATTCTAATATGATTGATATGAGGATATGTTTGGATAGTACTAGAATTTCTGCATGTTTCTGTAAATTTTAGTGCACACTGGTATTGGAATTTTCTAGAACTTGTTTGTTAGGATATACTTGAACCCTAAACTTGTTGCCCAGATAAAAACGCTGATGCAATAGAGGTGAGCGTCTTCTCGTTTTAGGTGTAGTGCTGTTAGTCTTAATTTAGATGTCCTTGATATGGTCAATATTGAGATGAGGATTTCCAGGATGCAGCAGTTCTTGGTCTGTCTTTCTAAATCGGCAAATTTTATTGGTTTCAGCCTTGTATTCTAATATAATTGATATGCGGATATGTTTGGATAGTACTAGAATTTCTGCATGTTTCTGTAAATTTTAGTGCAAACTGGTATTGGAATTTTCTAGAACTTGTTTGTTAGAATTTGTTGTTTTGCTTGAACTTGTTTGTCAGATTTTTCCCATATTGGTGTGATGTAACATAATATATTTTCACGGCACATCCATACCATACTTTCCGGAATTTAGGAGACCCACGTCATTGCTACCATTCTGCCAAAAATGTCTTTTAAAGACTTGGCATTTGTATTTATTAATGTCGGATCCAATTTGGCGTTTTGTGTATTTCTTCTCTGATACTTTATTTCCTTTGTGGTGACCGTGATTATTATAAACATGTACAACTGTACTTAACTTGAATCGTACGGATCGAAACTATTATTGATACCACTGAACTGATAATGTTCACTTGTATTGACTTTTATTTGCAAGTGAACTAATGTTCACTTGCAATGACTTTTATATGTAACAAAGCATATTATTCACGCTTCGCGTATTCTCAATGGCTAGTGGTTATTAAATGTGACACCTGAACACTAATTCAAAGTTGCTGATAATTAGTTTTAATTGCTGGCAACGAAATTATTTTTGAGAGGAAATTATTTGAGATTTTTTTAACCCCTTTGCACCGTCACGCCTAATTCGAATTTTCAATATTTTTTTATTTTTTCGTTGATCTGGAGACTAAAACAGATCGAATGGGTTTTTTTCTTTTCTATTTTTCTTTTCATTGTTATGGAGCGGTGGAATTTTGTGTAGTGGACTGCGCATGCGCTTAAGCTAAGCATTTCGCCTGTAAGGGGATTTTGATTGAAACTAATTTAGAAATTGTGAGGGTTTGAAGGTGATTTGAGAAGTGGAATTATCTGTAGGTTTTTAAGTAGCGGATGGTTATTTAGGAAAAGTTGGGTAATTTGTTCTTATATCTAGTTGAACAATGCAAAATATCTGAAACGTGAAAGATTCACATATTTGAACCATTGGAAATACTACTTCAACTTCCAAGAACAAAATTTATACTTTTCCGTATAAAAGACTTACACTACTGCATTACAGTCGTTTTGAAGAGGCGTGCACTTTTTTCGGCACGAAAATGGGAAGGAGGACAAAAATATAAGGAAAATCAAATGTAAGGGGGTTTTCTCCATCTCAAAATGAGGTGGCTCAAAGTGATTTTACATTATTCTATTCGACTTTTTCTCTATTTAAAGTTTAAAAAGATATTTGGAAAAGAGGCATGGGAATATGGTGTAGATGTAAAATTAGCATACAGTCCTTCTTTTCATATATTGATATTTGATTTATTACATATTTTATATATTGATTTGCACGGATCAGATAACTTATAACTATGAATAGAAATATAGCGATAAAAAAAACTACGAAGATATGTGGAATTTAGATCTTTAAAATAGAAAACGACTTTAATAACTTCGTAAGAAAGGTCCATGAATAAATAATCTATAGTAAAGTGACAATGCCCAATCGAATGAAAGTCATTGCAACGCTCCTAAAGGATAATTTCAGAAATTAGAACAATGAATTAAGCAGAATGATTCGATAGACTGAAAATACAATTATAAAATTGTAGAAAATTGTTTATTTAGTGGAAATTGACACCTGGAACAAAGAAAAGCTTATATAGGCAGTAAATATCTACCAAAAATGCCGCATCAGCAGGGCCGGTAACAAGCTGACACCTGCTATGCTTGTTAAATTTTGCAGTTATATTTCTTCCCGAATGTCAATTAAACGCCATCTGTAACAATTTTGTGGACGATTTGCAGCGTCCACTTCAACAATAAGAGCTTGCAATTTCGTCTCAGTAGCTCAAAGGTGGAGCGTCGGATAACCAGTTCGGAAATCCGGGGTTCGATTTTCGGTTGATGCAGCAAGATTCTTTACAATAGCACCCGAATAAATCAACCCTGTAGGTTAGTATAATTGATGTCATAGATCTGAAAGTGACCTTAGTACGACTAGTGCGAATTCAGTGGACTCTCTAAGATTGAGCGCCGATTTCAAATTAAGAGAATAAAGACCACGCATGATACTAACCTGGGTAAAAATAGTAGTAGCAGGCGGCTAACTTGAGGTAAAAATAGCAGGAGATGGTCAGTCAGATTGTCAGTTGCTTACCAATCTGACATTAGAGGGAGGAGAATGCAGAGTCTACTTCAACGATAAGAGGTTGCAATTTCGTCCCAGCAGCTCAACGGTAGAGCGTCGACTGGTCAGTTCGGAGATCTGGGATTCGATTCCCGGATGGGGCAGCTAGGCTCTTTATAGATTCCTACTCATTAGATAATTATCTAAAACTTAAACTGGCTTTTGTGTCTATCTCGCTTTTCCGAGCACGTTATTCAAACCAAATGATTTTCCTAGGCGTTCTGTATAGAATTTTATATTCCCAGTTTATTGTGGGTAATACGATTCTCTGCTGAGACAAGTCTTTTGTTAGAGTCGAATATATACTGTACTAGAAAATGCAGCCGGCATTTTCCGGAATTGAAGATGCAAACATCATATTAAAATAACATCCTTTCTCTCAAATAATTTCGCGATTTTTAAAATTGCCGTACAAATATCCAGTATTTAATTTTTTTTTCTCTTTACTTGTAGGTCAAATCCCACGTGTATGGTGAGTTTAAAGATCCTACCTCCAACCGTTTGGGCTGTGTGATTCATTCATTTAGTCGGTCGATCAGTTTTAGTCGGTTGTATGACATAGAGAAATCTCTTCATAATTAAAATACTATTTGCAAACTGAAAAAAAATTATCTACCTAGACATTCCAGAACATAAATAGTAGAGAATAACTCTGAAAGTCCCGGCATTGGACATTTTGTGTATGCAATAATATTTGTACTAGTACTTTTGAATGTAATTTTTATATTTTGCTCTTTTAGTAACATAATACATATTATTACGAAGTTGCAAAATGCTCTGGAGTCTATTCCCCCCTTTTTTAATTTCGTCCGTATCGTAGAACAGACGGAGAAAACACCTGTACAGACAGGCTTTCCTATGACGTGAATCTAGGGTTGCCAGGTTCTAAAGTTCGCAAGTGGGCTGTTAGACGTGGCGATTTATAGGTAATTTGGCGACATTCGGCAACTTTTCGTAAGTTCGAAAAACACCTCAAAATAACCAGTATTCTACGAGATATGAGAGATTTCCAGAAGTTTCTATAGCGAGTCTATAAAAGGTGCCATCACTCAATTGGGGAGCAGTTGACGTAATATGAGCTACATTAAACTGTGATTGCCGTCAATGTTTTGAGAATAGTAGCTGCTGCTTTGTAAAATGAAATACGTCAATGTTTTGAAAATAGTATAGGTTGTTTTGTGAAATTGGGGGAGCATTTAAGTGCTGTTTTTCTGTATATTGTTCCTGTTTGCACTGTGCTTGTGAATAAACGTGTTAGTTATCTCGATATTTAGACTCAATTTTGTATCCTGAGCGCACACCCATGATTCCAGAGGATATGTCGTAACAATTAACAAACAGAGGATATGTCGTAATAATTCGGAATCGTCTGTGAGAGTAAATTTATCTACGGTGGGTCTTTTTAGTAGGTGACCTACATTACCGCAGTTTGGTCGCTTGGAATAGTGTGAATATGTTTTTCGTATCAAAAAATGGGAAACGAGGGTTGAAAAATAAGGGGTGAATCAAATGTAAGGGTCGTCTTGGAACGGTGGCAAAGGGTGATTCTACATATTCCATTTTTATTTTTTCTCCATTTTAAGCATAAGAGAGAATTTGAAAAAGAAGTATGGGGGATAGCGGACGGCGTGCTCAAGGAATAGTCTTCAATGGATAAAATAAATTGAACTAATTTTCGATTTTCACACGGAATTATAAGTCCTCTAACGCTTAAAAGAGGGATTTATTTTTCCTATATATAAATGTAATATATACGAAAGGTATCATGAGCGCAACTGAATAGTCGATTTCATTTTTTCGGCGGATTTACACGCTTTTTAATGAAAACAATTTTTAAAAATTTGCCATACATTTATAAACAAGTAAAAGCAAAAAACGTAGTCATTCTAAGTATCCCCATTTTTACTTGTATGTAACTTAAATCTATGCTAAAATGCCATCATTATCATCATCAATGGTTCAACAGTCCACCATTGGCCTTCCTCAAAATATTCCTCTAAGTTGACCCCCTGGGTGCAATGCTTTTCAAATGTATGCAACCTAATGCATGAAATTTAAACGTATCAGTGAAAACAAGATACCAACTTTGCATTTCCTAGCTCCTCCGGTTCTACGGCGGGTGCATTGCAGTGGCGGGCCCAGGTTCGTCCGATGAGGTTCAAAATAAAAAATTAGAAATACCATGAAAGACAAAGACATGCCAAATTAGGACTTTCTAGTTGCTCCATTTCTAGTGTTATTCCGAAGATACGAGTATATTCCGATGGCGAGACCAAGACGGGCTAGACCGATAAAATTCAAAATCCAAAGCAATTAAAATATACCATACAGTGAAATACTAAATTTGGATTATCTACGTGCTCCGAACTTCGAGCTAGGCTCCAAAAAAGAGTACACTTCTATAACGAGTTCAGTACGTGTAAGTATATATTTATAAGTTTCAAATTCAAAAGCATTAAAAAAATTCACAAAAGACAAATAATTTAAAATATTTAAATTTAGACGTTCTATCTACTCAGGTTCTCGATTATTTTCAGAAAACGAGTGCATTTATATTGCTGGTCCAAGACGGGCTAATTCTATAAGGTTCAGAACCCAAATAATTCAAATATATCACAATAGTTAATGTCGGACCAAATTTGGACTTTCTAACTGCTCCAGATTTTGAGTTTTTCTCAGAAACCAGTACATTTCTAAAGCAGGCCCAGGACGGGCTAACCTAATGTAGTTAAAATGAAAAG
Source organism: Amaurobius ferox (assembly GCA_951213105.1). Classification (NCBI taxonomy): domain Eukaryota; kingdom Metazoa; phylum Arthropoda; class Arachnida; order Araneae; family Amaurobiidae; genus Amaurobius; species Amaurobius ferox. The sequence continues at coordinate 84,270,512 of OX578143.1, forward strand.
AATTAAAATATATAGTAAAGGACAACAACGTGCTAAATTTGGAGTTTGTGGCTACTCTAATGGGTACATTAATATAGTCTATCAAGACGGCCTCTCCCGATAATGTTTAATATCCAAAGGAATAAAATATGAAACAAAATACGACATACTAAATTTGGACTTACTAGCTGCTCCGGTTCAAGTTATATTTAAACAAGAAAGATCAATCATGCATAAAGCATTGATTATAAAACACTTTGCAACTTCAATGTAATTCTATTTAAACATCTCTAAAATGCGATACATTCCTCGGTAATATTTTAGAAATTATCACAATACTACAATAATTTATTATGTTTGAAAACTTAAAACTTCATCGAAGAAAATGACCTTCATTCAAATGACGGCATTGAAATATAAATTGCCTGGTTCAAACATCTCTAAAATGCGATACATTCCACGGTAATATTTTTAAAATTATCATAATACTGCAATAATTTATTATATTTAAAAACTTCATCGATAACAAATGAACTTTATTCAAATGACGTCATCGAAATATAAATCGCTTCAATATAAAAGCAGCATTTCATTCATAAAAATTTTTCCAATCCTTTCATTCATCACAATACTAAAATAATTTATTTTATTTAGAAACTTAAAACCATGGAAGTACAAGTAATTTAACTGTATGTTTAAAACTTCATAGAAAACATCGTTTGGGTTCTCTATGTAAAATCAATGAATGTTTCATTCAAATCAGCTATACTGCAGACTCCATAAGCTAAATTGTTTTGCTTTAAAGAAATCCAGCAATTCTTATACAACTAATTTTACACCTTTTGGTGTTTACATTTTCCATAAGTGAATATTAGGCTTCGTTGTAGAAATAATCAAAGTTGGATAATCATTTAAACACAAATATATTGTAATTACTTTGTTTCAGTACGTAGATGCACAGAATTTAAGCAAAAATAAAGCGGTTTTTGGGCGGATAAAACAGTAAATATGAATTAAAAAGAACTTTAAAAATCACGATTTTGATACAAGATGGATGCCTTTTTTATGTTGAAGTGGGTTACGTGATCTCTTCATATAAAGGGCGTAATTATTATTTTAATTTTTATTTAAAAAACTACTGGATATATTTTGCTGAAATTTTTCTTATATATTTTATGGGTTAATTTAAATATGTCTTAAAATTTTCGAAGCAATTTGTGAGTTTTAAATTCGCTTAAAAATGTTTGAATACCAACCTGACCAAATTTTACCATAACCTACCAAATTTTATGAAATTTGGTTAATTAGTTTTTTAGTTAGAGCTGATACAAAATCTGCACAGACAGAGAGACAGACACACAGACAGACATACATACACAGACGTCACGCTAATAATAGTTTTTTCGTATTCCAGAGGTCTCGAGAGGTCCAGAGGTCACGTAGATCCGTCGAAAACTCGAGTTGTGATTTTCGGCATGATTCCAATACTTTCCCTATACATTACCATGTATTGCAGGGAAAGTAAAAAATACTTATTTTGTTTTCACACAAAAGAATTACCAAAAGAAAGCTTCGACGAATCAAAATGTTTCACAAATAACGTAAGATTGAAATAAAAAAAGAAAATATAAATTTAAATCAATAAATAAACACATCTTGTAAAAAGACTAGGTATCCTTTTAAAATTTCATGAAGATAGAACTGACTTTTTTAGAATGACTACACCAGTAGAACAAAAAATGTTTCGATTCAGAATTCTCCTAGCATAAAGGAGAAAGGAAAAAAAGTAATGGATATAAAAGAAGCGGAAAGGTGAGCTTTAAATCAATGGAAAGGAACCATTGCTTCAGGATCCGGAAATAGGGTGATGTTCTGATGTTTTTGTGCTGTGAAAAAGGTGCTAAAATTCACAAAACAGCAGATACATTTTCGTTGAAAGTGAATGAAGAGGACGGAAGACAGTACGTGATATTTTTTGAGTATATCCTTGAGTATTTCTTTTAAAGCAGAAAAAGTACGTACAAAAAGTTATCTACATTGTAATATCTTAAATGTAACGATATTTAATAGTTTTCTATATAAATGATATTTTATTTCCTAAAAAGTGGTAGTTAAGCCTGTCAAAGACTGGGACATTAACAAGTCTCAAATATTGAAACTGTTGATGTGTAATAAAAATGTTTGTAATAATATCAGCATACTGATGCAACTAAAGGTTAAATTTCTTTTCTGATTGAATGTAGGAGTTTGCTTGAAAAATTTTGAAGCATTATTTATGGTGTGAATAAGATCGATGTTTGGGGTATCTGTGGTGGACATTGTAGCGTTACGAAAAAATATAAACACTTGGACGCTTGAATCTAATAGATAAAAATATAAATAATTTTTCTTGTTCTGTAAAAAATAGGGCCCAGATTATGAATATATAACACTAAATCCAATATTTTGTTATTTACTATTGTTATAAACTTTATTTATTATTGTTATTTATTATTGTTATAAACTTTTCCTTTTGAAAAACTTCAGAAAGTATGTGTCCAAAAAGTATAGGGCAATTTTAATGCACGTTTCTAGCCAAGACAGCTTATGAATCACTCATTGGATTTCGATGATTTTTACTTTCCTTATATACATAATATATAAGGAAAGTATTATGACGGGGTCGAAAATTCGAATTCGAGTTTTCGACGGGAGAGCACGTTTCAAGCATCCCTGATCACGAATCAAACATTTTTGAAGTGATGTCTGTGTGTGTGTGTGTGTGTGTGAAAGTATGTGTGTGTGTGTGTGAAAGTATGTGTGTGTGTGTGTGTCAGTGAGTCTGTGGAGACGATAACTGACGAACGAATGCACCGATTCAAACCAAATTTGGTACAAAAATCACAATCTGTAAACACTGGAAGCCTATTGTTTTTATACGCAATCGAATGTTCAGAATCCGCCTAAATTTTCGAATGAAATTTTTAAAAAATCGTCAAAAAATCAAAACCTTTAATAAAGTTACGCAAATAGACATTTCTTATGTAATTTTTCATTAGAAAACGATTGACATAAATTTTGGAACGCTAACCTGAACTGTTCTCGAGATATTGTAAATTTTTCAAAAAAATTATCAAAAAGTCATATAAAATAAAGAAAAAATATTTCCTGCTGAGAAACATGTTCACTTTTCATATGTAATAACCATGCGATAAATTGGGTGACATCATTCTCGTGGATCTAGCTCGTTCCATTCATGAAAAAAGATATTTTGAGTAATACTTTTGTATTTGAACGCCAATAGTCATTTATCTGCTGTAAGAATAACTTATTTCTTAGTGCATAACGCTTGGCGAGATTTTGGCGACGAATTTGGCGGAATATCGCCAACTTGGCGACTTTTTGAAATGTTGCGGAATTAACGAAAATTTCGCCAAATGGATAAAAATGACGCTAAATCAATGAAAATGACGACTAATTGTCGAAAATTCAATATCTTGGAAAGAATATTAGTATCTACTATAAGAAAAACCTATTTTTTTTACTGTAAAAGTAGTAAATTCATTACATTATATAAGGAAAGTCATGTATTGCCCACATCAGATTTTTTCCCATGCAATAAGACTGAGTTCAAGAAATATTCTGCTGTAAGTAATAATCCTACACTTGTGATGACCTCGCCATAATCTGCATTAATTCTTTGCAGTAGGGTGAAATATCGTGCCAGTCGTTTTTTATCGTACCAGCTTCGATCGCTTTTTATCGATCGCTGGTTGCTAATTCCATGAGCAACATATCTGGCCGCAAGGGATATTTCTGGAAATGTCGGCGATCCCGATGGGTGTTGGAACCATGAGTGATCTTCGCCGCTTATGGATTCATTTCCGATATTAAAAGTTTGATATAAAAGCTCGAAGCAGCATGGCAAGCCAGACCAATCGCGAATCGACAGTTATGTAAATCCATTTGTTTTGAAATCATCTCTACTAATGGTGCTCTATCGAAACCGGGTTGTGCCAACGAATTGTGATATGACTTACCTGATGAGTGGTGAGAGACAGTGACGCCTTGCTAATCATAGAAGTGGCTGCCAAAAGTCTACTATTGTTCCTGTTCGTGTGTTTTAGCGAAGTTGTGTCGATATTTCCAGACGTTCCCGTGGTAAATATGTATCGCTGATCTCGACTTTTCTTTTAATATGCTTTAATGAACTTGTGTCGTTGTTTCCCGACATTCATGTTCATGTGCTTTAATGAACGTGGTCGCTATTTCTAACTTCCCTGTTTATGTGCTGAAGTACACTTGTGTCCTGAGCAAAAATGCGGGCATGTTTTCCAGTTGGTGAGTGCTGTCATGCTCTTCCCTATTGCTACTGTAAATATATTTGCATGTATTGATCTTGTTGTATCCTAATAAATTCAGTTCTTGACATTCAATGTGCCTATTTTGTTTTCGGCCCCAGTTCCTTCCTTAGGCTTCGTCCTGAAGACAATTCAAAATCCCCAATCACTAAAGTGTGAAATAGCAAAAAAAATGTTTCTGTCAAACTGCTATGTTATTGTTGCTAAGTCCAAAAGTTTACTCTTCTTATAAAGCAATGAGGCTACCCTCTCCTGGCTATCTACTGGAAGACCTAAACAGGCTGCCATGAAGTCGAAAAGATGAGAGGGATTGTCTAAGGAGGAAGAGCGAGTATGCGGAGGGTACACGTTAGTAGCTTCATTTTTGGAATTGAGTTATCATTTAATTTAGTACTTACACTTTATTTGGAGTACCATTTCCAACACTAAATTATTTGATTATTTAATTAATTTTTTTGGAACATAGATGATTCAGCATTTTCTATTCACCATGTTGCATTTCATCATGTTACAATCTTAGAAAATAACTTTAACTGTAACCAATTTTAAGTTGCCTCCCAGACTCTTACACTTCTCATAAAGCAATGAGGAGTGTAAGAGTCTGGGACATTCCATTCGACAGTTTCAGATGACATTGGAAACACTTTTTATGTTATTTTATTCTTATTCAAATTCAAATGTTTAGATATTATTGTATTATTATACAATGGCATTGAACTGACATATGTATTTTGATATTTATTTTGTATTCATTATTGTTAATTTTGATCCAAAAATCTCCATTCTTCTACGTTGGACCATGTGCATAAAATTTTTAGTTATTCGCACTGAAACGTAGAATTTCAGCATTACCGAACCAGGTATGGCCCTTGAGAACGTTCATGGTTTCGTAAATACGTTTCAATTTTATTTTATTGCATTTTTCTTGTGTGATACTCTCGCAAATTTTGGGTGCCAGTAAAGGCTTAGCTCCATTTGTTAATTTATCATTTTAAATCTATTCAGCTCATTTATTACTCCTGCACTTACACCATGTATGCTAATCCCGGCCGACCAAATAGTTGCTCAAGTCCTTCGGATGAGTCGGACGGTCTGGGTCTTCAACCATGTATGTTAATGCAGGGAACAAGAGGTTTAGTATCTGTATTACAAATATGATTTTTTCAAAACTAAATATTAATTTAATTTTTCGGTGTAGTTACAGGCTTAAATTATATTAAGACTCAGCATTATATCCAGATTTCAAATGCTTACCTTATATATGGAACAGGGAACGAGGGGTATTTGGTACCTGTTTTATTTATAAAGGGATTATTCTCTAGCAAAACGTTGGGACTATTTTATTTTTATTTTTACATGTGCTCTTCATACAACTTTTAATAAGGGATAAGCCACAGGTAATTAAAATATACAAGTAATTAAATCTCTTGCATCTCTTAGTTTGCTGAAATTATCAACACAGTAGCTGAAACAAAAGTGAGCAATGTTCGCAGATTTTTTTACTTTCCTTATATACAAAATGTATAAGGAAAGTATTGTGACGGGGTCGAAAATTCGAATTCGAGTTTTCGATGGGAGAGCACGTTTCAAGCATCCCTGATCACAAATCGAATATTTTTGAGGTGATATCTGTGTGTGTGTGTGTGAAAGTATGTATGTATGTGTGTGTGTGTGAAAGTATGTATGTGTGTGTGTGTGTGTGTGTCAGTGAGTCTGTGGAGACGATATCTCACGAACGAATGGAGCAATTCGAATGAAATTTGGTACAACAATCACAATCTATGAATACTGGAAGCTTATTGTTTTAAAATACAATCGAATGTTTAGAACCCTCCAAAATTTTCAAGTGAAATTTTGAAAAAATCATCAAAAAATCAAAACCTTTAATAAAGTTTAGCAAATAGACATTTCTTATGTAATTTTTCCTTAGAAAACGATTGACATAAACTTTAGAACGCTAGCAAGAACCGTTCTCGAGATATTGCATATTTTTCAAATAAATTTATAAAAAAATCCCATAAATTAAAAAAAATATATTAACTGTTGAGAAACATGTTCACTTTTCATATGTAATATCATGCGATAAATTTGGTGACATTATTCTCGTGGATCTAGCCCGTTCCATTCATAAGAAAATATACTTTGATTAATACATTTGTATTTGAACTCCAATAGTCATTTATCAGCAATAAGAATAACTTATTTCTCCGTCCATAACGCTTGGCGAGATTTTGGCGACGAATTTCTTATCGACGAAATCTCTTATAGTTTTCGAGTTACAGTCATGCCAAATTGAAGAAGTAAATTACTCATTTTTGACACGTTACAACAAAGTTGAAAAGTGTTTCTGATTTTGTCTATTCACTCATTCTGTCTCTCTGTCTGTCCGTTAGCACGATAACTGCCGTAAAAATGAAATTTTAGTATGTTGTTTAGACGGTCTGTAGGATCTATGGGGATATAAATGAATAATATCACCCAATTAGTTTTGAATTGAACCCGAGTTGAAAAAATGAAATACATTGAACCCTATGGGACCTAATTTTTCAAACATTTTTTAAGCGGATTTAAAATTTACAAATTGCTTCGAAAATTTTAGGTAATATTCCAATTATTCCATAAAATATATAAAAAAATTCAGCGAAATATATTCAGTAGTTTTTTAAATAAAAATTAAAATAATAATAACACCTCTTATATGACACGATCACGTGACCATGATATGAAAAGACCCACTTCAAAATGATATATGGCATCCATCTTGTCTCAAAATAGTGATTTTTAAAGTTCTTTTTAATTCATATTGAGTGTTGTATCAGTCCTAAAACCACTTTATTTTTGCTTAAATTCTGTGCATCTACATACTGAAACAACGCAATGACAATATATTTGAGTTTAAATGATTATCAAACTTTGATTATTTCTGCAACGAAACCTAATTTTCACATATGGAAAATACAAACATGTGGAATGTCGGAGGTCTGAAGACCCCAGACCATGTGACTCACATAGTGGGTTTAGAGTATCTAGCTGCACGGCCGGGAAATGATACCTCCTGCACTCAGGAGGAATGTCGGAGGTCTGAAGATCCCAGACCATGTGACTCACATAGTGGGTTTAGAGTAGCTAGCTGCACGGCCGGGAAAGGATACCTCCTGCACTCAGGAGGAATGTCGGAGTTCTGAAGACCCCAGACCATGTGACTCACATAGTGGGTTTAGAGTATCTAGCTGCACGGCCGGGAAAGGATACCTCCTGCACTCAGGAGGAATGTCGGAGTTCTGAAGACCCCAGACCATGTGACTCACATAGTGGGTTTAGAGTATCTAGCTGCACGGCCGGGAAAGGATACCTCCTGCACTCAGGAGGAATGTCGGAGTTCTGAAGACCCCAGACCATGTGGCTCACATAGTGGGTTTAGAGTATCTAGCTGCACGGCCGGGAAAGGATACCTCCTGCACTCAGGAGGAATGTCGGAGTTCTGAAGACTCCAGACCATGTGACTCACATAGTGGGTTTAGAGTATCTAGCTGCACGGCCGGGAAAGGATACATCCTGCACTCAGGAGGCACCCAAGTACTACCATCCCGTCAAACGAACATTTATTTAGATCTAAAAAGATAACAATTGATGAAAAATATTGTGATTAAACAGACAGTTTTACATTATATTTGAACTTGACAAGTACGTCCATTTTTCAAAAATGGGAAAAGGGTTATTGCGAATATTGATAAAAAGATCATTGAAAAATAAAATTTAGAATGAGATAAAATAACATAATGAAAAATAGATTAAAATTAAAGAAGATAATAAAATTTTAAAAGTAAAATTTAGAAAATATATAAAAAGAAAATATATGTAAAGAAAATAAAATTGGCACATGAACAACAAAAACAGAAATTGAGAATAAAATTTAGAAAAGAAAAATTAGAAATAATACAAATAAAAAGGATCAAAAGAAAAAGAAAGAACCGAGAAAATGAGAACAGTTAACACAGCTTTTTTTGCAAACATGGATTAATTTATTTATTTCAAATTAACATTATAATTATCTAGCATCATATAATTGCTATCCATCTGAAAACGAGTAACGATCATTGTAACTTTTGGCTTCTGTGAAAAGTAGAAAGAGTAGATGGTTGAATACCTGAAAGTTGTCAATTTGGTGTCTTTTGAGCATTAAAATATAATAATCAATTTAGAATGCTTTTAATTTTTGTTAATAAACGTATATTGAGCTTTAAAATATAATAGATGCAGATTTGTCGTTCGATTCGCTGCTGAAGTTCTTTACCTTACTATTTTATTTCAATTATTCTTGTTAAAGCTAAACTATTTTTGTTTTATATTTATTTTTTTATATCGATCCATTCTCGCTTTTTTTCTTATACATAAACGTCAGGACATCTATTACTAGAGCAATGCCTCCCTTTCATTGATTTAAAGCTCATCTATCCACTCCTTTTCTCTTCACTGGTTGCTCTCTCCTTCCTTTTCGTGAGGCGAATTCTTAATAGAAAGCGTTTGTTCCTTTGTTTTAATCAATCAGAAAAAGTTCGTCGCAATTTATTCCATTATTCTGTAATTTTAACAGAATACTGACTTGTGTATCTTGGTAAGATGTTTTCCTTCCCGTTGTTTATGATTATATACTATATTTTTTTTTGCATGGTAAAGGATTTTGATTTATTGACATAGTTTTTTTTCTTTTTTTTACGTCTGAAAAGTGAATTCGTGTTTTAATTTTTAAAAATAATTTAATTCTACGCATTTATATTTCGCTTTTACTAATAATATTTCAATCGGAAATGTTTTTTGGAATATATAAATACTTGTTCAAGCAAGCATTTTTTATGCATTTATATGTGTAGATTGCAATAGTGTTTCATCATATTTTTTTACTTCAATGAAAAGATGTGTAACATTCACTTCTATAAGTGAAGAACGATATCAGCTGGCCAATCATTGCGTCAATCGGCCAATCACAGCGTTATCTGGCCAATCATAGTGTGGTTAGATACACAGCTAAAGGAAGAATATTTTGCAGTATTGTACGAGCAACTAAATTCTAATCTATATAAATAAAATTGAAGATCTGTCTGCCTGTCTATCTGTCTGTTTGTTTGTCCCGTCATCACGGGAGAATGGCTGAACCGAATTTGATGAAATTTTGTGGGTTACCTGGAAATAGTCCCACTTAAAATTTAGTCTATGTTTGGAGTTTCTACGATCAGTGGTTCTCGAGATATTAGTAAAAAACGCAATTTTCGTTTGTCTCATCATCACGGAAAAACTGCCGAACCGAATTTTAAGAAATTTTGAGGATTGTCTTGAAATAGCTCCCATAAATTTAGCCCAAGTTTCGAGTATCTAAGACCAGGGGTTGTCGAGATATTAATGAAAAACGAAACTTTTCCCTAGGAGTTCTACTCTCTAACTCCGTGGTTTATCCAAACGAAAAGCTTGAAAATCGTTTGAAAGTGAATTAAAACTTTATCTCTGAGTTTGATGGGAGATTTTTTGCGCCAATTAGTCACTTTATGAAACATGAATTGTTTGAAACATGATTTAAATGGGAAATCTATCTCTATGGTATATATTTTGCAAGCTTTTACTGAACAATGAAAAGTATAAATAAAGCAAAATGGTTATTTAATTTCGCAGTTTATGAGGAAGATTCTATCTATATCATGTTGCTCAGAAACGCAATTAAAATAAATCTGCCTGTTAATTTTAATTATTATTTTTTCGATTTGAATAATAAATAAATGGATATAAAAATATATTTTAGAAGAAAACGATTTGATTTTTCTTATAGCATTTTTGACTGGATAATATCAATTACGGTCTTTAGGTTTAAAAGTTATTATTATTGATATTTTCGGGGATTATTGATTCATGGATTATTGATATTTTCAAGTTATTATGCAATTGTTTTATTACGACAAAAATTGTTTAAACTTATATATTGTACTTTGTACGAGTAATCTTCTACAAATACATGGGTATATCTTCTAATCTACGGGAATATAAGTAATACAGGTATATTGGCATATGTTTTGATATATATTGGCCTATATTGGAATCAATTACGACCTTCTGGTATAAAAAGTACGGAGATTATTGATATTTTCAATTTATTACGTCATCTTTTTTATTTGGCAAATATTTTCGAGACTCATATTGTAATACGGGTAATATTCTAATACACTGGCATATTTTCTAATCTGCAACAATATAAGTAGTACGGGGTTGCATATATTGATTAAATTCCTTTTTTTTTGTAAATTTGCTTACAAAAGGGATCAGGATGTTTTATTCTTCAGATCTGCCCGTGAAGATAATTTTGCATAGTGAGAACAGATATTCCTCAACTTCTCTTTAGTAGCAATAAATTTAATATTTTAACAGAATTTGCACATGATTGCGAATTATAAGTTTCTTTATATTATATACTCCGTGCGAGGAACGCGTATGCTGCTAGTCAGAAAATGAATTTCATGGTAAGTAGGGTCCCCAACATAATTCAGTAGCAAATAAATTCTTCAGATTAAATGGAGTGTGTGGTTGAGGAATACAGAAAATTACCAGGAAGTTACGATTTATGATTGCTGTTTCAAATCACTGAGAGTTAAGTCAAATAAAATATTGATTTGCATGTAACAGTACAGGAATGAGGACGTCGTATTGATAATAAGTTTCACTTGTATCTGAAATATAAAATAGCAGAATGTAATGTCAATATTATATAAAGAAACAGTATTATTTTGAGCCAATGGTTGGATTCATGGATAGATTATGTTGTCTGCCAGTTGCAAAGAACCTTGCCGCCCCAACTGGGAATCAACCACAGAACTTCGCATTGGCCAGCCGACATTCTACTGCTGAGCTTTTGGGATGGAATTGCAACTTCTTATTGTTGACGTGAACACTGCATTTTCTGTCCTTTAATGTTAGAATGGCGTGCAACTGACAATTTGATTGACTACCTCCCGCTAGTTTTACCTCAGGTTAGCCTCCTGGTGCTATTTTTATCCTCCAGGCTAGCTTTCTGCGTTGTCGTTGTCCTCACTATTTGAAATCGGCTCTCACAGAGTCCACCGAATCCGTGCTAGTTGTACTAGAGTCACTTTTAGACCTCCGACATCATCGCACTAACTTACAGGGATAATTTGTTTGGGAGCCATTATAAAGAACTTTGCTGCTCCCAACCGGGAATTGTATCACGGACCTTCGTTCTGACCAGCCGACGCTCTACCATTGAGCTACTATGACGGAACTGTAAGCTTTTATTGCCAAAGTTAACTCTGCATAGTCGGAAATCGTTGGTACAATTTCCCGAGCAATCAATGATTCTGTGCGAGTGTTTCTTTGTCAGTGGGGGAATTCAGTATAATAAGTGAAATAAACTAAAGTATTTTGGCAATTCTTTATCTCAACGTGATGAGTTGTATTTTTTCTATTATTAAAATGTACATATCAATAAATATGTTATAAATGCAGTTATTTATTAAGGAGGAACTAAGTAACTTAAATACTTCAAATTATATAACTCAACATATAACTGTTTAAACTATATGCTGAATGTCATTTGTCTGTACTAACAAGACCAATGAGCACGGGATGACCTAGTGGCTAAAGCACGGGGATCGCAGTCGGAAGACGACAGCTCAATTTCTGGAGCTGCCCCAAACTATCCCATGGTCAACGCGGAGTACGGACACGTTAAATTTGTGTGTTCAAAAGTCCTTCTAAGAGGATGGTGTCAGGGAAAGAAGGGCATGGTCCATGTACTGTAGATGTCCCTATACTGGGTTCTCGTTTAATTTGGGTGGTAATAGGCAAAATCAGGCTTCTCCCATGATGTGCCCGAAGTTTTGGGATCAATAAAAATTGATTGCAATATCTCCCTTAAACCACGGCCTTCTGTCTTATGGTGTTGTTCTGGGCTTTGCACCAGACAAGTGGGATAAGTACCAACTGTGAGACCAGAATATGTTCTCACATGTAGTGAGACAAGTTTATGTGTAGATTTATGGTGTCCTTAAAGGCAGACAAAGCAGTAGTCTGGCTGGCGCCGAATTTTATGAGAGCTTGAACTTTTAGGTCAAAGGACAGTAAATTTAGGAGGCCATATAAGAGTTGGGCCGGACTGAAAGTACAGTCGTGCCATTGGATGAGGGGTGGCCAATCAGTGCCATGGAAGATGTAAGGCGATGTAAGGCGGAGTTCCCCCCCCCCCCCACCGAGTGGACCTCAAGTTTGGATCCGAGAATCGGCAGTTGAGAATCGGCAGTATTATGAATAGTATAGTATTAGTATTATCGGCAGTATGAGTATGAGTATTTTGTAATAGATAGTAGTAGAACATGAACAAGTAATATGACTTAGAAGCAGTTATAGAAAGATTTGAGTATTAGAGAAATCATGACTTAGAGGCAGCAGCATTCTGACTTAGCAACATGAACAAGTAAGATGACGACAAGTATCATCGTAAGACTAGCATATTTCAAGTAGTGAGAGTATCATCATGGCATGGAGAGAACAACTACAGACGAATTTGACCACGGTTCCCAACAAGGCCCAAAACTCAAGGTATGTGTCATCAACAATCCAACGGTTGATGAATATTTAGATATTGGTTCAAATAGTCTCACAAGTCTCCATCTCAGTCTATTTTAAGAGTAATATAATGTATTGGAAGTTAATAAGTAGTTATGTAAATTAATAAATATTATTGTTAAGTTTAAATAGTCTAATCTTTTTATTATAATTAATGAATTCCTTTACAGGACTCACACTTAAGTTAAATAATTAGAGGGTTATTGCTTAAACACAACGCACTTATAATCACTAAAATTAAAGATAAGCATTTGATATTAATATACTTTTAAATTAAATGATAAATTCTATTATTCGTACCACACCAACTAACCAATCAACCACAAAGGCCTATAAACTCTAACTCAACAAAAAAAAATGGACACAAATGGGAGAAGCAGAAGGATATATATATATATTTATCCAAGATAATAGATTCACAACCCACCAATTAGAAAGCAGCAAACGAAGAGAGGATTTATATTCTACGTGAAGTAGCCATTCATAAAGCATAGCGATGAACAACTCTGTCAATCCGAGAGCATGGGGTTAGAACTAACACAGAAGTTTAAGTGTTCCAAATATGTCCCAACAGGACAAGATAAGCTCCAACAAGATCAGATGAGACATATGAGACTCAGAAACACGATAACTGGTTCAGACATCAAAGAAATGTCCTAAAAAAGGCTAAGAAATAAGTAAAGGCATAAAATACGGGACACCCAGCTGAACTATAGGCAAAATGGATTTATCCTTTGCACAAAGAGTTTTTACTATTTATTAACTGTATTTATTACATTCCCTGCAATACATTGTAATGTATAGGGAAAGCATTGGAATCATACCGAAAATCGCAACTCGAGTTTTCGACGGATCGACACGTGTTGAGACATCTAGAACATGAACAAACAATTTTTAGAAGGAGGTCTGTGTGTGTATGTGTGTGTGCAATGTATGTATCCACTCTAACTAAAAAACTAACTGATCAAATTTCATAGAATTTGGTAGGGAAGTTACTTGTGGATGACCATGGTGCTGAGTAGATTTTGGTATGATTCGGGAAAACATAACCTTCTTTTTTTGCAAAATCGCCCGCAAAAATCAATAAAATCTAAAATAAAAGACTACGTAAGCTCAAATGTATCACTTAAATGCTTGTTTTGTACGTAATTTTGATGATAAAATGAATAAGACCAACCACTATGCTTTAGCTTTACAGTCTTTCTCGATATATTTTAGTTTTTTCTCATTTTTATTGCGCCTCTTTTGATTATACATGAAATTACCAAATAAAAACGAAAATTAAATTAAAAGTGCAAACTCGGTGTATTTCAAATAAGAATGTGTGTATTATTGTGCAATGAAACTTAATTTAATGAATTATTAAAGAAATAAAGAGAAAATAAGACTGCAGGGAAAGTCATGTGCTGCCCACATCAGCTTTTATCTATTTTATTTTTATTTTTGCGACCTGCTTTGAAACGATGGACTAGTTCTATATTTTCGACCTAAATCCAATCAATAGAAAGATGACCATACCATACAAATTTCCTGTAAATCGGGTTAATAGTTTTTAATATTGAGTAGATGATATATATATATATATATATATATATATATATATATATATATATATATATATATATATATATATATATATAAATTGAAAGATTTTAATCGAAAATTATGCATAAACTACTGTATGTACAAAAAACCCCATCTCTAGTATATCTGTTACAAATGAGTAACTATAGACCAAGACTAAGGATAAAGATAGAAGGCAACATATCACTACAATGGAAAGGGGGATGAGAAGAATATTAGGATACAAAATTCACAATTAAAAGTATATAAATATATTAAAAAGAAAACACGGCAAAAATGAGAAAGGGCAATAATAATTAGCTCAAGATAAAAGATTAAGGCATAGAGAACAATCAATTGAAACTACACAAAAAATGGCGGTTGGTTCGAAATTGCATTCTCATCAGGACAGCCATACAATTCGAATTAAAACCGATAGAATAGCCAGTTTCTGACAATGGCGATAGTATTTAACTATAGACACCATTAGAACTGTCTACTGGCTAGTGGAAGGAGAAAAATAAATCAATTGAATTACAAATCAAAAAATTAATACCACCTCGAACAGAAATATGAAATCACAAGCATTGTTACCACGAGTAAGTTGAAAAAGCGACTGAGCATTTCACCTCACTTCGTCAATGCGAGAGGGCACCGGAATGAATACATTTGAACGATACATATTATGTATGGAGACTTTCAAAAATAGTAATCAGTATAGGACTCAGGACAAGTGGAAAATAGTCATTCGAAAATAGTAAACAGTATTAGACTCAGGCCAAGTGGTAAGTTAGGTGATAAGAATGGGTTAATTCTCAAAATTGAGTTATCCAATCAAAGATAAATAATGTATGTGTAAAATTATTAAGTAGTATATTTGAAATTATTAATAATATTATTTACAAATATTTCCGGATATTGGTAATTTTGACAAATGCGTTTAAGATTATTGATGTGGAGAAAGTGAAACCGAGGATCAGAAAGTCGATGTATTCGAAAGAGCTGGTTTAAAATGATGTTTCTAAACAATTGAGTAGAATTACAAGATTGATATGATAGCAGCTTAATGATAGTGAAGTTGTAAGAATATTTTTTATCATATAGATTGGTGATTACATGATTATTGAGGATATCTAAATTTAGGTCTAAAAAATTTACAGTTTGACTAATGCTAGGCTCATTAGGAATTAATTCGAGGTTAGATGGGTAAAACTCAATATTAATTGGATAGGAATCATCAATGATAATACAAATTAAGTCGTCAACATATCTATATAGAATATATGAATTAGAGTTAAAATGACATTCATAATAATAAAGATATAAGTTAGCGAGTATACTACTACTACAGCCACCTTGTGGTACACCAGATGTTTGTAAATAAATGTTATCACCTAGGATAATATAATTGTTGTATAACACAAAGGGCAAGAGCATAAGAAAGTTTTTGACATTGAATGCAACTTTATTGGAAGATACATAGTCATGATAAAGAGAGATAATAACTTTATATAAATCTTTAATGACAATATTATTAAATAGGTCTTTAAAATCAAAGGTATGGAAACCAAGAATTTGTGGAAGCTTGCTAAGGTGATTTACTAAATCAAAACTATTGTTCAAAATGAAATATCATGAATTCCTAAATTTAAGAGATTCATTAATTCTATTTAAACAGTTAAGCAAGTACTTACTAGCTGTAGTGGTATATATATATATATATATATATATATATATATATATATATATATATATATATATTATATATATATATATATATATATATATATAATATATATATAATATATATATATATATATATATATATATATATAATATATATATATATATATATATATATATATATATATATATATATATATATATATATATATATATCATAAAAGAGTGTAAATAACAAATTAAATTAGAAGAAAAAAGTAAAATCAGACTTTGAAAACGCATGCATTTCAATTTAATTAGTCTGAATTTGCCCCGGTGTCAGTTTTCAGCCGATGTTGGAAAAAGTAGTTGGAGAGGAAGTAGCCAGATTGGGAAGGAAATTAAAAGCTCTTTCTTGGCTGGAATAATTAAAAAGATTTCGTTCTCATTTAACCCGACGTGCAGTCGATTTTTTTTTCATATTTTTTTAATATCTTTCTGTTAGGATTTCTTATAAGCTGGTTGTAAAGTCCAGTTCAAAAGTAGAAATAAATAAAATAGTATCTATAGTTCAATGATATTGCGACGTCAAGTCAGACGAGAATTATTAGTTTTTATTTCTTTCTGAGAAATGATATGGAGACCGATAAATAAACAAGGATCGACATCACTTAAAAAAGTGTATTTTATCCATAAAGTTTCAGAGAATTTAAATGAGCGAAATCTTGACAAAATTTTGCTTCCAGGAGTGAGTTATTAATTCATGAAACGACTTATATATGCAGCATTCAACGTCAAGTTTTCTATAGGCAGTATCTTAATTTTTTACTTTTTAAATAACCTAGCACGTGACGTAGCATGATAGTTACAAACCCAGTTTAATCTCAGATGTAATAAGTTTTTCAAACCTACCAACAGCTGTAAATGAAACCTGATTAACATACAAGACACAGGATAATAGAATCATTGAGCCATATTATACAACTGGAGTGACTTTTAATGTAGCTTTTCCAAGTCATATTTTCCTGTGTTCTCACCATCCGTGTAAGCATACACGACAGAAAAAATCTGATGTGGGCAACAAATGGCTTTCCTTATATAATGCAATGAATTTACTACTTTTACAGTTAAAAAAATCTGATGTGGGCAACACATGACTTTCCTTATATAATGCAATGAATTTACTACTTTTGCAGATAAAAAAAATGTTATTCTTATAGTGGATACTTATATTCTTTTCAAAATATTCAATTTTCTTCAATTAGTCGTCATTTTCATTGATTTAGCGTCATTCTTATCCATTTGGCGAGATTTTTGTTAATTTGGCAACAATTAAAAATGTCACCATGTTGGCGACATTCTGCCAAATTCGTCGCCAAAATCTCGCCAAGTGCTATGGACGCAGAAATAAGTTATTCTTACAGCAGATAAATGACTATTGGCGTTCAAATACAAAAGTATGACTCAAAGTATCTTTTTTCATGAACGGAACGAGTTAGATCCACGAGAATGATGTCATCTAATTTATCGCATGGTATTACATATGAAAAGTGAACATGTTTCTCAATAGGAAATATTTCTTTTTATTTTATATGAGTTTTTGATTCTTTTTTTTAAAAAATGTGCAATATCTTGAGAACGGTTCATGTTAGCGTTCTAAAATTTATGTCAATCGTTTTCTAATGAAATATTACATGAGAAATGTCTATTTGCGTAACTTTATTAGTGGTTTTGATTTTTTGACGATTTTTTC
The DNA here is from genome assembly GCA_951213105.1 of Amaurobius ferox. NCBI lineage: Eukaryota > Metazoa > Arthropoda > Arachnida > Araneae > Amaurobiidae > Amaurobius > Amaurobius ferox. The sequence goes on from OX578143.1 coordinate 84,288,431, forward strand.
AAAATTTAATTCGAAAATTTAGGGGGGTTCTGAACATTCGATTGCGTATAAAAACAATAGGCTTCCAGTGTTTACGGATTGTGATTTTTGTACCAAATTTGGTTCGAATCGGTCATTTCGTTCGTCAGTTATCATTTCCACAGACTCATTGACACACACACACACAGACATCACTTAAAAAATGTTTGATTCGTGATCAGGGATGCTTTAAACGTGCTCTCTCGTCGAAAACTCGAATTCGAATTTTCGACCCCGTCACAATACTTTCCTTATACATTATGTATATAAGGATAGAAAAAATGTTATTCTTATAGTAGATACTTATATTCTTTCCAAGATATTGGATTTTCTTCAATGAGTCGCCATTTTCACTGATTTAGCGTCATTTTTATCTATTTGGCGAGATTTTCGTTAATTTGGCAACATTTAAAAGTCGCGAAATTGGCGGCATTCCGACAAATTTCTCGCCAAGCGTTATGGACGGAGAAATAAGATATTCTTATACCAGATAATTGACTATTGGCGTTCAAATACGAAAGTATTACGCAAAGTATCTTTTTTCATGAATGGAACGAGCTAGATCCACGAGAATGATGTCACCAAATTTATCGCAGGATATCACATGTGAAAAGTGAAAATGTTCCTCAACAGCCAATTTAATATATATTTTTTAATTTATGGGATTTTTTACAAATTTATTTGAAAAATGTGCAATATCTCGAGAACGGTTCATGCTAGCGTTCTAAAGTTTATGTCAATCGTTTTGTAAGAAGAAATTACATAAGAAATGTCTATTTGTGTAACTTTATTAAAGGTTTTGATTTTATGATTTTTTCAAAATTTTACTCGAAAATTAAGGAGGGTTCTGAACATTCGATTACGTTTAAAAACAATAGGCTTCCAGTATTCACGGATTGTGATTTGTGTACCAAATTTTATTTGAATCGCTCCATTCGTTCGTGAGATATCGTCTCCACAGTCTCACTGACACACCCACACATCCACACACATACTTTCACACACCCACACACATACTTTTAGACACACACAGACATCACCTCAAAAATGTTTGATTCGTGATCAGGGATGCTTGAAACGTGCTCTCCCGTCGAAAACTCGAATTCGAAATTTCGACCCCGTCACAATACTTTCCTTATGCATTATGTATATAAGGAAAGTAAAAATGTATTCGCTGCATTTGATTATTATATCACGGCGCTTTGTTATGAGTCAAAATACAAAACTATAACACAAAGTATCTTTTCTAGTGAATGGAACAAACTAGATCCACCAGAATGGTGGTAACATATTTACTGCATAATGCTGCATATAACAAGTGAACATATTTTACAATAGTTGATACTTTTTTTAATTTTACATGATTTTTTTTGATAAATTTATTTGTAAAAGAGCAATATCTCAAAACACAATTCTCGCTAGTGTGCTAAAATTTATGTCAATCGTTTTCTAATGACAAATTACTCAAGAAACGATTATTTACCTAACATTATTGAACGTTCTGATTTTTTGATGATTTTGTCAAAATTTCATTCGAAAATTTGGGGTTCTTCCGAGCATTTGGTTGCATTTGATATCAATGGGCTTCCAGTATTCGCGGACTGTAATTTTTGTACCAAATTTCGTTCGAAAAGCTCCGTTTGTGAGATATCGTCTCCACAGACTTATGGACACACACAGACGGAAGTTTCTCCTGAAATGTTCGAAATGTATTAAGTAGGTCATAAAACTCATTTTTCAGTTAAATTAAAAAAAACTTTGGGAAAACAATTCTTTTTAATGAAATAGCACGAAAAAGTAAATTAAAACAAAACAATTAGCCTTAATTTTAATATTTCCATTCTAAAAACATTTATGTACCGTTCCTTTTTACTAACATTAATTTTCACACATAAAGGAAATATCCCCATTTTTTTACATCTTTTATAGAACATAAACACATAGGGAAAAAGTACAAAAAAATCACGAGAAAAAACGAGCAGAAAAAACGAGCAGAAAAAACGAGCAGAAAAAACGTACAAAAAGAAAAGAAATAAGAGTAAAAAAGAAATAAGAGAAAAAAAAAGAAAAAGAAAAAGGAAGGAAATAAGAGTATAAAAGGGAGGAAGACCTTGAAAACCTATTCACTTCAATTTAATAAGTTTGAATTAGCCCAGTGTCAGTTTCCAGCTGATATTAGAAAAAAGCAGTCGGAGGAGCAGTGACTGTGAGGAGGCGGAAATTAAAAGTTCTTCGTGTCTGGAATAATTAAAGGAATTTGTCTCTTTTTCTGTTAACCTGATATGCAGTAAAATGAGTTTTTTTTTTTACAGGATTTTTTGTGCATTCTTTTCAACTGATGTTTCATTCCTAATTTCTCGTGCTATAGGATATAGTATAGAGAAAATATTGCTTTCACTAAAATTTTCCATTTCGAGATTTTGATGCTAATATATGTTTTAGGACCTCATGAACATGTTTGGACTGTTTTTAGAGTGATGTATGATGCCTGTCGTTTGTCTGTGGTCGATTTCTTGCGCACACAATGGCTGCCACAAATACTAATGGATTATAACGAAACTTTTCATTTTTCTTTGTTAATAAAAAAATCTAGAACTAGATATCATTTTTTGAAATTCGAGAGAAAGCTTCGAAATTTATTTGAAATTTTATATTTTCTAAACATGACAGCATACGAAAAAGTTTGACATAATTGTGCATAGAAAGGGTTATATTTAATTAAAGTGCACGGCAGAGCACCAGTTAAGTTATGTTTAAAAATTTGACTTATAATATTGAAAGCTGTAACGGACACATTTTGAAGGAAGTAGAATTAGAAAAATTCTACTTTCTGCAAAAGAAGAAGAATTAGAAAAATTCTACTTACTGCAAAAGAAGAAGAATTAGAAAAATTCTACATTTTTTCAGTTACAAAATTAGGAAAATAGAGTTATAATTTGAAAGTTATAAATACTATTAGAGTTACTCTTAGAAAATTAAGTGGCTTTTTACACCTCTGTATCTTGAAACTAATGGAAGTAGAATGTTGATTTGTGAATCTTCTGACAGGAAGAGGTGATGAAACAAGATATTATTAATTTTTTTTTTACTTAGCCAATTTTTTGTTTCAATGCCTCAAAGATAGTACATTTTGCTTTTCCATAAAATATACACTTTTGCACCTCACTCTAAAACCGACTAATAAAGTTAGAAGTTTAAAATTGAGCTTGTTGAGTATTCCACTGCTACTATTGAGAAAGAACACAGAAATCTATTAAATGTTCTATTTTGATAGTTGATCTATTTTGATCTTTTTAACCCATTACAGTACTTTCTTAAAATATTGTTGTAGACATGGTAATATTCGTACATAGTGAAAAAATATGTCTATCTGTCTTTGTCGCCTGTAGTAAAAACTTTAGACAGCCATGAAATTTGGTATAAGAGCAGCTGAATTCCTGGGATGATACACTTGGCTGATTTTATTTTCTAAATTCGAATTAGTTTAAAAGTTATGAATATTTAAAATCGAAATTTGGGTAAAATTTTGCTATATTAAAATCAAATATATGGAGCAGACGGTTTTCGTCCATAAAATATACGAAACAGATAATGATTCAGCAGGAATACTGTGGTTGGAGACAGGTACTGTTCTTTAAAATCAAATATTCAATTTCTTGAATTTTAGAGATATCGATTAGATTTTTTATATGGACAATTAATTTGTCATTTTAAGTATAAAAGCTAAAAATTAGAATAATTCCGATGAAATCTTTAATTCTGAATTTTAATTGGAATTTAAATTTTAAGGTTTTCTTTAGCATTTAAATTTTGAATTTTACTTCTTAAAGGAATGTTTTTATTCATATTTGAAGAAGTTTTTATTAGCAAATTGTGATCAGATAATGAGGCATATTGCAGCTTATTTTTTCCAATTTTTGTTTACAAATATTTTTTTAACTTAATTTTTAATGTATATGCTAGCTGTTTTTTATGACATTGTTGGCTGCATTCATAAAGTGCTTTATCAAATTATTCTGTTTTCAACTAATTTGGTATCTTAGTTTGTAACACTCTCCAACATAGCTGAAAAGTTTTTATGACTTTGTTCATTCTGTCTGTCCGTCCGTCCGTTGACACGATAAATGCTGTAAAAATGACTTTATCAAAATGAAATTTTAGCATGTTATTGAGCCGATCTGTGGGACATATGGGAATGTAAAAGAATAATACCACCCAATTAGTTTTAGATTTAACCGGGGTTGAAAAAAAGAAATACATTGAACCCTATGGGACCTAATTTTTCAAATACTTTTACAGCGGAGTTATAATTTACAAATTGCTTTGAAAATTTTGGAACATATTCAAATTATCACGTAAAATGTGCGAAAAAAATTTCGTCAAAATATGTTAAGTAGTTTTTAAATAAAAATTGAAATAATAATTATACCCATATTATATGAAGAGATCACGTGACTCATTGCGAAATAAAATATGGCATCCATTTTTTTTTCGCTTAGTGAAGTGTTTTAAGTAACGGTTATATTTATATTTAGTGTTGCATTCTTCCTAAAACCCCATTATTTTTGCACATTGTGTGTGAATCTAAATTCTGTACCTACGCAATTACAATATTTTTGATTTTAAATGATCACTAAACTTTGATTGTTTCTACAACGAAGCCTAATTTTAAAGTATGCAGAATGTAAACTAATCAAGTGATTGTAAGAAGAGTTGTATAAGAATTGCTGAATATTTTCACGTAAAATAATTTAGCTCTGGATTCTGGAATATAAAAGATATGATTGAAATAATCATTTATTTTACATAGCGAAGCAGACGATTTTATAGCATTGACTTTTTTGATGAAATTTTAAGTTTCCAAGTAAAATACATTGCTGTAGTACTATGATAATTTAAAATATATCATCGCTGAATGTATCGCATTTTAGAGATGTTTTAATAAAATTGCATTTCAATTGGAAAGTGTTTCATAATCAATGCTTTAGGCATGATTAATCTTTCTTGTTAGTTATGCTACAACTTAAGACTATACATTTTTTGATTGAGCTAACGAAAACATGCGCCTCTCACTTAGGTTGTATTACTACAAAACTATTTATTTTTTGTTCTAAGAGGGCGTGTCGCTAAAGCATTGTTTGGTTTTCGAGAATTCGCTATATATTTCAGTGTCATTTTAATCAAAGATCACCATTTTAAATCATGGGCAACGGCGGATATTCTTGCTAATATTTAATAAATCATTATGTGCTGTCTATAACGAACCAAAATGAAATTTCTTTTGAGAATTTTTCTTTCATTTTTGGCGGATAATAAAATGCAATATTGACGTTGCGAACCCCATCGCTTTTGTTCTAAAAGCTTTTTGCGCCCAGTAACAATCATGTAAAAGATAGATATTGCCCACTTCTCTTACTTATGTAAGCTATAAACTGAAAAGAAAATATTGAGCGTAGCAGTAGAAAATCGATGGAAATCGAAAAAATTCTATTTCATTGTTATCAGTTTTTTTACAACAAAGTTACCACGTATTTTCCGTATAATAATCAGTTTCATCATATGATTTGTTTCCATGTGTATTAATTTCAAATTAACTATTTAACTGATAGTGTTCATGATCATAGACAACTGTTCAAATATTTATTACTGGAACAGACGAATTACTTAGCGTTTCTCGAGCCCTACACTAGTAGCATTCTAATAGTGGTCCAATATTGGCAGCCAATATTGGAAATATTGGACCATTATGAAAAAGTGGACATTTTGACGGAAGTGGCTTAAAATATTGGAACAATCTTGGGGCAATTTTTCGATAATATTGGCGTAAAATTGTAATGAAAATATGTATCCAATATTGGAGATCAGTGTAAGCCCAATATTTTGATTACATTAGAAATATTTCCAATGTAATGCCAATACAATATTGGTCCAATGACTAATATTAAATGCTACTAGGGTAAATATGCACCCGCTAATGAAACGGTGCAAATACATCTTTGATACGCTCTAAATAAGTTTTTTTGTTACACCCCAAATCAGCGCGCTGCAATTCACCATTCAGGAGCAAGAACATCTGGTTCACCGATTATTGGGCATTATTGGGTTCATAAAGCATCCATAATTTTAGAGAAAGAGGCACATATAACTATCTGGTCGCGTTATCGGATTTTGAGTTGAATTTTTTCTGCACAGGCTCAAAAAACGATTAGGTCACGTTTATTTGGAGATTCAAAAAATGATTAGGGTCCTTTCGTTTGGAGGCTCATGTAACGATTGGGTTACGTTTGAAATGAAAAAGCAGTCAGAAGGACATGGGCAGACAGCAATAAGGACAGACGGACAACTAAATTTTAAGTGAGAACAGTACTACACATCGAAATATCGTGATATTTGGTACAGTCGTTTCAAATGTGATGATGAGGTAGACTGACAAACACATCGATTTTCAATTTTATTTACATATAGGCATACAATTCGAAGTATATATATATATATAACGCATATTTCATTTTATAGTAAAATTTTTAATTTAGAGTGAAATGGAGTATAAGTAAAATATATTTTTTCCTGAACATTTGTTTATGCAGTGCAATTGAACACTAACATTTTACTAGGACTATTTTATGCTTACAAGTGCATATTTAAAATCATAAATTGGTATTGAATACTAAGTATTGAATTCCGAGTTAAAATCTACTTTATAGACGATATTCCTTACACACTGTGATTGGTTTACTTCTTCAACACTTGTGCATTAATACAGGATAAGTTTCTGAATATGGTTTCCCCCATCATTTCCTCCTGTGCATTATAAAATTGGCAACCCTTTCTCGCAAATAAGGTTTTTTATTAACACATTCTAACATAGTTGTAAAGTATTTATGACTTTGTTCATCCTGTCTGTCTGTCTGTTCGTTGGCACGATAACTGGCATAAAAATCACTTCATCAAAATTAAATTTTAGTATGTGGTTGAGACGGTCTGTGAGACATACGGGAATAAAATTGAATGATATCACCCAATTAGCTTCGGATTTAACCCGGGTTGAGAAAATGAAATGCATTGAACCCTGTGGAACCTAATTTTTCAAACATTTCTAAAGTTAAAATTCACAAATTGCTTCAAAGATTTTAAGATATATTCAAATTATGACATAAAATGTGTAAAAAAAAATTCAGCAAAATATGTGAGGTAGTTTTTTAAATAAAAATTGAAATAATAATTACACTCATTATATATGAAAAAATCACGTGACTCGTTGTAAAATGATATATGGCATCATTTTTTTCCCCTCTGTGTAAAAGTCGTGATGGTCAAAGATCGTTTAAATTTATATTTAGCATTGCATCCGCCATAAAACCGCTTTATTTTTTTGTATTATCTATGTATCTAAATTCTGCGCTAATGCAATTACAATATTTTTTTATTTTAAATGATCACTAAACTTTGATTATTTCTTCAACAAAGCCTAATTTTAGCGTATGCAGAATGTAAACAAATCAAGCGCTGTTAAAGTGAGTTGTATAAGAATTGCTGAATTTTTATCATGCAAAATTATTTAGCTCGAAAGTCTGAAATATATATAATGTGAATGAGATATTCATTAATTTTATATGGAGAGGCAGATGATTTATATTTCGATGACGTCATTTCAATAAAGATCAATTTGTGTAACTATCAATGTCATTTTCCTATGAAATTTTAAGATTTCAAGTATAATAAATTATTGTAGTACTCTGATACTTTAAAAAAATATTAGCTCTGAATGTATCACATTTTAGAGATGTTTAAATAAAATTGCATTTCTGTTGAAAAGTGTTTCGTAATCAATGCTTTATGTGTAATTGATCTTTCTTGTTCTTTTATTATTATTCATTTAACCTAATTTATTTTGAAGGCTTTATCGCGTTATGTTACGTGCTTGTATATGTCAATTAAATTAATGTAAAAGGTTCTGTTTAAAAACTCGTAAACAAATATATTTAGTGACGTTGAAAATATTCAATCATGACCTACCAAGCACTTGACATTGGTCCACTCAAAGAAAATATCATGTAATAAAATGCTACATTCTTCCAAACCAGAAAAGTTTCCTTTAAGAATTTTATTTATTTCTTTTGCGGACAATAAAAAGCAAGTCCTTCAATTACATTCACTTAAAATATTTTGTTTTAAAACTTGTAGACACATATATTTAGTGACGTTGGTAGTAATCAATCATGATCTACCAAGCACTTGACGATGGTCAACTTAAAGAGAACATAATGTAATAAAACCTATAAGAATCCTATAAGAATTTTTTTATTTCCTTTGCGGACAATGAAATGCAAGTCCTTCAATTACATTCGCTTAAAATATTTTGCTTTAGAACTTGTAAACAAATATATTTAGTGATGTTAGTAGTAATCAATCATGATCTACCAAGCACTTGACGATGGTCAACTTAAAGAGAACATAATGTAATAAAACCTATAAGAATCCTATAAGAATTTTTTTATTTCCTTTGCGGACAATGAAATGCAAGTCCTTCAATTACATTCGCTTAAAATACTTTGCTTTAGAACTTGTAAACAAATATATTTAGTGATGTTAGTAGTAATCAATCATGATCTACCAAGCACTTGACGATGGTCAACTTAAAGAGAACATAATGTAATAAAACCTATAAGAATCCTATAAGAATTTTTTTATTTCTTTTGCGGACAATGAAATGCAAGTCCTTCAATTACATTCGCTTAAAATACTTTGCTTTAGAACTTGTAAACAAATAAATTTAGTGATGTTAGTAGTAATCAATCATGATCTACCAAGCACTTGACGATGGTCAACTTAAAGAGAACATAATGTAATAAAACCTATAAGAATCCTATAAGAATTTTCTTTATTTTCTTTGCGGACAATGAAATGCAAGTCCTTCAATTACATTCACTTAAAATATTTTGTTTTAAAACTTGTAAATAAATATATTTAGTGACGTTGGTAGCAATCAATCATGATCTACCAAGCACTTGACGATGGTCAACTTAAAGAGAACATAATGTAATAAAACCTATAAGAATCGTATAAGAATTTTCTTTATTTCCTTTGCGGACAATGAAATGCAAGTCCTTCAATTACATTCGCTTAAAATATTTTGTTTTAAAACTTGTAAATAAATATATTTAGTGACGTTGGTAGTAATCAATCATGATCTACCAAGCACATGACGATGGTCAACTTAAAGAGAACATCATGTAATAAAACACTATATTCTTCCAAACCAGAACAGTTTCCTTCAAGAGTTTTCTTTATTTCCTTTGCGAGCAATAAAATGCAAGACCTTCAATTAAATTAACGTAAAATATTTGTTTTAAAACTCGGGATTTATTATTAATATTCAATCATGACCTACCAAGCTGGTGGTCAACTCAAAGAAACATCATGTAATAAAACACTACATTCTAACAAGCAAGAACAGTTTCCTTAAAGAATTTTTCTTTATTTCCTTTGCGGACAATAAAATTCAATGTTGACATTATAAATCCCATCACTTTTGTTCTAAAAGCTTTTTGCGCTCAATAACGGTCATGTAAAAGATAGATTTTTCCCACTTTTCCTCCTAATGTAAGCTATAAATTGAAAGGAAAATATTGAGCGCAGCAGCAGTAAATCGATAGAAATAGTGAAAATTCTAGGTAAGGTTTCATCAGTCCTTCCTTTAAACAAATGTATCATATATTGTCAATGAATGTCGCGGATCAGACAAATACCTTGAGTAGTATTAGAGTTATAGTATATATTTTATGCAGGTGTACACTGCAAATATTTGCAAGCATGTTACTAAAAGTTTTAGGAGAATTAGCTGTACGTAATGGAGACTAAAGGCTCCTGATAGTTATGGAAAAATATATATACGAGTGTATATATATATGTATATATATATATATATATATATATATATATATATATAGGGGATAAGTAACAAGTATTAAACTATATTACAATCAATTCAAATTATTACAGCGCTTTCAATATACTATATATATATGAGAATTAAGAAATTTGGGAGAATTTGAGATTTTTACGAGTATGAAAATAAAGATTGATAAAGTAATTTTAGTGTTTTTGGGCAAAGCAGCATAAATCACCAAATACAATGTAAAAGGATAAAAAGATAAGAAAAGGAAGGAAGCGTAACGTGCTTACAAAATGGCGGTAAGGGGTTGTGACCTTACTCCCCAGTTGTCAACATGCATGTCTCAAATGTCGCGGCATTGCACTCCTTGTAGCCAGCACTGACTGAAGCCACCCCTCGGAGTGCTAATCATAATTAACACCAGACCTTTGCGAAAGTGGAAAGATATATCAGACGTTACCATACGGATAGAACAGTAATAATGGAATTTTATACTGATGCATGTTCTTAAAGACATCAACGTGATACTAGTTCAGCAATTTCGGTTTTTTGTTGCCAGGCCTACAATGTCATTAAAACCCCTAAATATTCACATAATTTTAAGCCATATTCATTATTCTTACCGTAATAATTTCTGATGTAATACTTCATGAAAGGTACAGGATAGTGCTGTTTCAATGCTTGTTCAAGGAATGTTTTATCAATTTGCAATCTGATGACGTCACTGCTTATAATTCGCTTCGTTCTTGATAAACCACTTATAAAAACATTCCTAAAAATATTTTTGTGTTAGATGTCCAGTGAATGATTCCTGTATAGGAATATTAAAAGTTTTTCTTTTATCGTATATATAAAAAGATAGATGCTGTTGGCTAAAGTCTATACTTAGATCTAAAAAATTTACCACATTATTATGTATCCTGGGATTCTCTTCTAATTTCAAATTGTCACGATAAAAGTCAAAATTCATTTGAAAGCTTTCGTTTTCATATCCAATGATCAGATCGTCAACATAACGGAGGTAGATTATTTCATTATTGATGTGAGACATTTTTTCATAATGATCTAGATAAATGCCAGCTAAAATCGAAGAACAACCCCCACCTATGCGGATGCCTTTGATCTGTTTATAAAAATTCAAACCATTAAAAAGATAGTTTTCTTCGATAACTATTCTAATCAATGACATATATTTGTTTATTTCAATATTGTGTTGCATTTCAAATTCTTGATATAATAAGATCAGTATACGGTATAAATCCCTGAGTTCAACATTATTAAAGAGTTCGTGGAAATCATAAGTTTTGAAGAATAATTTAGTAGGATGATTTTTCAAAATATCAATAACTTCATAACTGTTTTTTTATGATGTAAGAACCTCGATTAGTAATTTTCTTTAATATAGGTTTTAAAACAGAAAGAAGCATTGAGTTAGCTTTAGTAAGGTATGTGCTAAGAGAGGGGAGAGAAAGGGAGGAGAGAAAGGGAGGAGAGAGAGAGAGAGAGAGAGAGGAGAGAGAGGGAAGAGAGAGGGGAGAGAGAGGGGGAGTAGAGCACAGTGGACCACCCCCTTTTAATTTTTCTTATGCTTTTTCACAATGTTTCACATTTTGACATATATATGACAACACAGTCTTGATGCACTATATCCAAAAATCATGTTCTCAACTCATTATTAAGTCTTTTTACACAGTTGTAGTTGGTTTATAGATAGTAAATAAGATAGAAAGTAATAATTACTTTTCTTATATACATAATGTATAAGGAAAGTATTGTGATGGGGTCAAAAATTTGAATTCGAGTTTTCGACGGGAGAGCACGTTTCAAGCATCCCTGATCACGAATCAAAAATTTTTGAAGTGATGTCTGTGTGTGAAAGTATGTGTGTGTGTATGTGTGTGTATGTGTGTGTCAGTGAGTCTGTGGAGACGATAACTGATGAACGAAGGAAACGATTCGAACGAAATTTGGTACAAAAATCACAATCTGTAAACACTGGAAACCTCTTGTTTTTATCCGCAATCGAATGTTCAGAACCCCCCTAAATTTTCGAGGGAGATTTTGAAAAAATCGTCAAAAAATCAAAACCTCTAATAAAGTTGCGCAAATAGATATTTCTTATGTAATTTTTTATTAGAAAATGATTGACATAAATTTTAAAACGCTAACATGAACCGTTCTCGAGATATTGCACATTTTAAAAGAAAATTATCAAAAAGTCATAAAAAACAAAAGAAAAAATTCCTATTGAGAAACATGTTCACTTTTCATATGTTATACCATGCGTAAAATTTGGTGACATCATTTTCGTGGAACTAGCTCGTTCCATTCATGAAAAAATATACTTTGAATGATACCTTTGTATTTGAATGCTAATAGTCATTTATCTGCTGTAATAATAACTTATTTCTACGTACATAACGCTTGGCGATATTTTGGTGACGAATTTGGCGGAATGTCGCCAACTTGGCGTTTTAATTGTTGCCAAATTAACAAAAATCTCGCCAAATGGATAAAAATGACGCTAAATCAATGAAAGTGACGACTAATTGAAGGAAATTCAATATCGTGGAAAGAATACAAGTATCTACTATAAGAATAACATTTTACTTTCCCTGCAATACATGGTAATGTATAGGGAAAGTATTGGAGTCATGCCGAAAATCACAACTCGAGTTTTCGACGGATCTACACATTTCGAGACCTCTAGAATACGAAAAAACCATTTTTAGCCTGACGTCTGTGTGTGTGTCTGTGTGTCTGTCTGTGCAGATTTTGTATCCCCTCTAACTAAAAAACTAATGGACCGAATTTCACAGAATCTGGTAGGTAAGTCACTTGTGAGCGTGTCTGGTGCTGATTAGTTTTGGGTGAACTAATGGACTGAATTTCACAAAATTCGCTAGATGAGTTGCTTGTGGGTTACCCTGGTGCTGATTAGATTTTGGTACGATTCGGAAAAAAAATAACCTGCCTTTTTCTGCAAAATGGCCCGCAAAAATCGTCAAAATCTAAACTAAAGAACTAGGTATACTCAAAAATATACATTAAATGCTCGTTTAATACGTAATTTTTAACGACGAAAAGAATAAGACCAACCCCAGTACACTAGGACTAGCCGTTCTAGAGATATTTTAGTTTTTCATAATTTCTCTACGGCACCTTTGAAAATAAGTTCGGTTACCGAATGAGAACGAAAATTGAATTAAAAGTGAAATAAATTTAATTAAAATAAACAGACCGTTAATATAAGTCTGCAGGGAAAGTCATGTGCTGCTCACATCATATTTCTTTTAACTGTAAAAGTAGTAAATTCATTGCATTATATAAGGAAAGTCATGTGTTGCCTACATCAGATTTTTTCAGATGTTCAGATGTTATTTTTAGTTTCCTTATATACATAATGTATAAGGAAAGTATTGTGAGGGGGTCGAAAATTCGAATTCGAGTTTTCGACGGGAGAGCACGTTTTAAGCATCCCTGATCACGAATCAAACATTTTTGAAGTGATGTCTGAGTGTGTGTGAGTGTGTGTGCGTGTGAAAGTATGTGTGTGTCAGTGAGTCTGTGGAGACGATATCTTACGAACGAATGGAGCGATTCAAATGAAATTTGTTACAAAAATCTCTAATCCATGAATACTGGAAGCCTATTGTTTTCAAACGTAATCGAATATTCAGAAACCCCTAAATTTTTGAGTGAAATTTTGAAAAAAATCATCAAAAAATCAAAACCTTTAATAAAGTTACGGAAATGGGCATTTCTTATGTAATTTTTCCTTAGAAAACAATTGACACAAACTTTAGAACGCTAACATCAACCATTCTCGAGATATTGTATATTTTTTAAACAAATTTATCAAAAAATCCCATGAATTAAACAAAAACATTAACTGTTGAGAAACATTTTCATTTTTCATATGTAATATCATGCGATAAATTTGGTGACATCATTCTCGTGGATCTAGCTCGTTCCTTTCATGAGAGAAGATACTTTGAGTATCACTTTTGTATTTGCACGCCAATAGTCCTTTATCTGCTATAAGAATAACTTATTTCTCCATCCATAACGCTTGGTGAGCTTTTGGCGACGAATTTGGCGGAATGTCGCCAACTTGGCGACTTTTTAAATGTTGCCATATTAACGAAATCTCGCCAAATGGATAAAAATGACGCTAAATCCATGAAAATGACGACTAATCGTCGAAAATTCAATATCTTGGAAAGAATATAAGTATCTACTATAAGAAAAACCTATTTTTTTACTGTAAAAGTAGTAAATTCATTGCATTGTATAAGGAAAGTCATGCGTTTCCCACATCAGATTTTTTCATTTAGGAATTGTAACTTGGAAGAGGTGTCTCAGTACAATATAAAGGTAATAATTTTTTCTTTTTATATTATATCTGACTACATTCAATAAATTTAAAATTTGTTCAGTTATAAAATCAACGACACAACATCATAGATAAAAGGTCATTCAATAAAATAATCTTACAAGACGTACATAGCTTTAAAAATCTAGAGTGCGTTCGGGCATTACTATACCCTTCATTAGTGTCTATACGAAAGAGTAAATGCGGAATGCTTATATGTAGACCAGATCAGCAGACAAATTTGCATAAATAAACAAAAAATAATGGTAGTACAAGCAGGCTATTAAAGTTAATCAATTACAAATACAAATTTAAGGGTTATACCCAAGAGATTTAATTTAAACAAGTAGTAAATATTTTACAAAGAAAGGGCATAATTAAAAAATGTAGCCAAGCACAATTACTATAAAATAATGTCACAGATAATTGTGAAGAGATTTGACTTGCATAGAGTCGAGAACGAGTCGCCAAGCGTAACTTAAAATCTGAACAGGATCAAAATTACAAATGGAATCACGGTAGATATAAATAAACAAGGATTCATAAAGAAGGATATTACGTGGGTTATTACAGTGATTTAAAAAGAAGGTTTTTTTCAAAGACTGGATGAAAGTTATCTTTAACAACACATTGGGCAAGAGTCGTAGAAAATTTACCATTCCTGACGTCACAAGCGTGTTCCGCTAACCGGATACCAACAGTACGTTTAGTACTACGGATGTAAAATTTATAGTTATTATCAGGAGTTAACAGGGGTACGACGTACACCCCGGCATAGCTTTTAAAGTTATCCATATTCCCTAACTTATCGGTGCGAATACGATTGAATAAGGTAGTAATATTAGAGTGAGCGGGTTTGAAACCAAATTCATGGCAAAATTGAATAAGGAGACGGAAAATCTTAGGATAGTGAGGAAAACAGGATTTATACGGCAGACATTCACCAACAGCAACAAGTTTAGTGTTAGGTAGAGTGAGTATACGGCGGACTTTAAATCCTATAAATAAACTCAAAGGAATAAGCTGCTTCATGGCCAAGATTAAAGATAAAGTTAATGTCATTATTTAAAGCCGAAGTAGAAGAGCAAAGCACCATTAAAATAAGCATTAAAAGAAGCTTTTTTAGAGGATATAGGATGAGAAGAATTAGCAAGGATACACGAGTTAGTAAAAATGGGTTTACGGAAAACAGAAGTTTGAAAACCAATCAAACTCGAGTTGCGATTCTTGGCATGATTTCAATATTTTCCTTAGACATGACCATGTATTGCAGGGAAATGAATAAGCCATTAGTTACAAAAGTAAATTTGAAAGCATTGGAGTTAAATATCCCAAAATACATCATTTTGAGTTGTTACACGTTACAATAAATATATATAGAATTGAAACTGGTTATTAAACTCATTTTTAGTTATGTTACAACAATGGTCATTATAATTTTGCGTTGTCACATGGACGCTTTGCCCATTATTGGCGGCAAATGGCCGATTTGAACACTTTAAAGAAATTTAAAAATTTTATTTTTTAAAATCTAATTAAATATATGAAAAATGGCTTCTAGGAGCATCAGTTCAGGTATAGATGCTACCGAAGCTCAGATCTGTAAGAGCGGTGGATATCGCACGGCATTCCAGGCAGACAGAAAAAAAAACAGCTTCTTCCTTTTTAACACTTTCCAACATAGTTGAAAAGTGTTATGAATTTGTTCAGTCTGCCTGTCTGTCTGTCTGCATGTCCTTTCACACGATAACTACTGTAAAAATGACTTTATCAAAATGAAATTTTAGTATGGTGTTGAGACGGTCTGTGGAACTTACGGAAATGAAAATGAGTAATATCCCCCATTTAGTTTCAGATTGGTCCCGGGTTGAAAAAGTGAAATACAGTCAACCCTATAGGACCAAATTTTTAAAGAAATTTTAAGTGAAATTAAAATTCACAAATTGTTTCGAAAAATTTAGGAAATATTCAAATTATCCTATAAAATAAAGAAAATTTCAGCTAAATATGTTCGGTAGTTTTTGTGAATGAAAATTGAAAACATAATTTCAACCATATTACATAAAGGGATCACGTGATCTACTTCAAAATAAAATATGGCATCCATATTTTTTTCCCAGTGTAAAAATCAATTAACAGTGTGATTTTAAAAGTTCTTTTAAATTTATATTTAGTGTTGCATCCGTTCTAAAACCGCTTTTTCCTGCGTATTTTCTGTGCATCTATATTCTGTGCTGATGTAATTACATATTTTTAAATTTAAATGATCATCAAACTTTGATTATTTCTACAACGAAGTCTAATTTTAATGGATGCAAAATGTAAACAAGTGATTGTAAGATGAGTTGTATAAGAATTGTTGAATTTTTTTCACTCAAAATTATTTAACTCTAAATTCTAGAATAAAATGTATGAATAAAATATGAATGAAAAATGTATGAATAATGTATGAATAAAATATCCATTTCTTTTACATAGAGAGCTAGACGATTTATATTCCGATGATGCCATTTGAATAAAGTTCATTTCTTTTCGATGAAGTTTTAAGTTTTCAAATATAATAAATTATTGTAGTACTGTTTGGAAAGTGTTTAATAAACGATGATTTATACACCATCGATCTTTCTTGTATTAAAATACATGTATTTATTTATTTATTTGAATTAGTGTGTAAAGAACAGGCAACAAAACCCATTTAATATGATGCTGAAAATGCAATAAAAATTACTATTAATACAAATTTGTTTGAAACCATCAAAAGTAAGAGAATTAATCAAGGAGGAACTCCAGTCGAGATATTCAAACAGTTTTAAAATTTACAAAAGACATAAAAATGTATCGAAGTCACATCAACATTTATTAAAAAGTTTACGAAATTTGTTGACATCAAAATTACTTGCAGCATTTAATCTGCAAAAATTTTTCCTAAAACAAAAATTCCCTTCTTTTTTGACGTCTGAATCTTAAATTAATATTTTTAATATTAATAGTAAGGACATTCAGAATTTGAGGACAATATATGAGATCATTTAAATGTTTTTAAAAAATACTATTAATGATAGTTTTCCACGTACATTTAGATTATCAATGTAGAACCAATTATTTATTAACACCATAATAAAGATATCACAATCACAGCAGCTATAATTGTAAAAAAATAAATTCCTTAAAACTTGGATTAAACACATTCAATAATCATATTATGAACAGTATACCCTGAGTCCAAAATAACAGAAGCACATTTTAATTCTGGTCACACAAATTAATTTTAGTCTTGGAAATAAGACTAACTAGGAACTAAAGCCCACATTTTTAAACGATTCCAACACGATGTCATGAATATGATTTATGAATATGATTCTTAAAAGCTTACATATAAAAATCTACACCCAAATTAATACTCATTTTGACAACGTTTTAATAAATTACCATCCAAAGATAAGATATTCAATATTATAAGACGCTATATTGAATTTGCGAGAAAAGCTCATAAGAGAATATTTACTGCAATTTAAAAAATCTGATGTGGGCAACACATGACTTTCCTTATATAATGCAATGAATTTACTACTTTTACAGTTTAAAAAAATGTTATTCTTATAGTAGATACTTATATTCTTTCCAAGATATTGAATTTTCTTCAATTAGTCGTCATTTTCATTGATTTAGAGTCAGTTTTATCAATTTGGCGAGATTTTTGTTAATTTCGCAGCAATTAAAAATGTCTCCAATTTAGCGACATTCCGCCAAATTCTTCGCTAAAATCTTGCCAAGAGTTATGGACGAAGAAATAAGTTATTCTTGCAGCAGATAAATGAGTATTGGCGTTCTAATACAAAAGTATTACTCAAAGTGTCTTTTTTCATGAATGGAAAGAGCTAGATCCACGAGAATGATGTCACCCAATTTATCACATGGTATTACATATGAAAAGTGAACATGTTTCTCAATAGGAAATATATTTTTTTTATTTTATATAACCTTTTGATAATTTTATTGAAAAATGTGCAATATCTCGAGAACGGTTCATGTTAGCGTTCTAAAATTTAAGTCAATCGTTTTCTAAGGAAAAATTACATGAGAAATGTCTATTTGCGTAACTTTATTAGCGGTTTTGATTTTTTGACGATTTTTTCAAAATTTCACTCGAAAATTTAGGGAGGTTCTGAACATTCGATTGCGTATAAGAACAATAGGCTTCCAGTGTTTACAGATTGTGATTTTTGTACCAAATTTCGTTCGCATCGGTCCATTCGTTCGTCAGTTATCGTCTCCACAGTCTCACTGACACACATACACACACACACACACACACACACACACAGACAGACATCACTTCAAAAATGTTTGATTCGTGATCAGGGATGCTTGAAACGTGCTCTCCCGTCGAAAACTCGAATTCGAATTTTCGACCCTGTCACAATACTTTCCTTATACATTATGTATATAAGGAAAGTAATATAACTTAGAGCACCATAAAAAAGAACGATCCAGGTCAACCTGAAAAGTATTAGAATCACCATAGATTCTAATTTATTTAAACACTTTCAAGTCTTCGGCAAACAACAAACAATCAGAGATTATCAGATTACTTGGTCAATCCTTCATAAACATAATAAATAATAACCCAACCAGAGTGGCTCTATGGGGGTACCTCAAATGAACCAAAATAAAAATCAAAGCGACAACCACTATACAATATATACTATACATCTTTCCATTAGAGATAAACGAATAAATCGTATCCAACGAATTTAGTATTGAAACCAATGGCCAAAAGTGTATCACACAAAACACCAAAGTCTGCACAATTAAAAGCTTTAGAGAAACCAGTATAAATAACATTCAGTTGCAAACTACGCTCAAAAGCAGTAGTTATCTCATTATTAGGAATCGAATCAGTGAATTAGTTACAGTAGATCGATTTTCAAAGAATCCATGCTGTTCCAACACAATATTATTTTCAATATTAGCAAACACTTTTTTGTGAACAATTTATATATATATATATATATATATATATATATATATATATATATATATATATATATATATATATATATATATATATATATATATATATATATATATATATATATATATATATATATATATATATATATATATATATATATATATATATATATATATATATATATATATATATATATATATATATATATATTAGGAGCCTAAACACAAACTTTAAACTAGATCTTGCTCAAATTAACCATTATGTATAGAATCAACAAAAGAGTAACAAATGAAACTGACCGAATTTATTATTGTATATAAAATATATGCAATAGCCCCTTCGAATGTTGCATTCGTCCCCCCCCCCTTCTGCGAAAATGCCCTGAAATAAACACTGTTTCTGACTTTATAATCCTTTTTTGATTCATTTCCTTAAGCGAATTACTATTGCTTTGAAGACAACATTTAATTATGTTTCTTTTCTGAGAAACGTTCATAATAGCAAGCGCCTCTGTCACTGGGGAGTGATCGTTTGGGTATCAATCCATCAGTTTTGAACGCGTGATTACTCTAATGAGCTTCAAGGTACATATTATCTCCCTACCTCTTTTAATGAAGCAGTTGTTGGGAGTGGCAACAAATTTGTTGATGTTAACTGGAAAGATACTTTCATTCGGGGTTTTTTCAGTGGATGCATATGCACTTCTTGTATATTACTTCCTGTATATTACTTAAAGGGAAGAATAATTTTTGCATAAACATAATTTTTGGTCTCAAATAAAAATATCGACTTTTCTAAGAGCACTGACATCCGATATGAGTCATTCAAGACACCAATAATCAGTATTTCGATGAAATTTTTACCAGCACTTTAATACCAGTATTGACAAGAATACATCGGTGTTTCACATTTATCAGATTGTTAGATTGAAATCATAAACTGTTTTCCTGTTTTTCGCTAATCATAAATATTTAAAAAATAGAGTTTGTGTTTTTTTCAAATATTCAGTAGACTAATAAGGATTGCATCTAATAATTATCAAAACATAGACATGTATAATACAGGAATAACAAATACTTCTAATGCCTTATCAAAATGTCAAAACAAATATAAATCTTTTAATTTTTATGCCCTGCAAAATAAAACAAGAAAGATCAATCATACATTATGATCAGATCAATCATTGATTATGAAATAGTTTCCAACTGAAATGCAATTTTATCTAAACATCTCCAAAATGTGATACATTCAGTGGTGATATTTTTTTAAATACTACGGTACTACAGTAATCAAATTATTACAGTACTGCAGTAATAAAATTACTACAGTACTATATTTTAAATTATTACATTAATATAGTACTACAGTACTACAGTAATTTTTTATACTTAAAAACTTAAAACTTCATCGAAATATAAATCGTCTGCTTCTTTATGTAAAATCAATGAATATTTCATTCATATCACTTATATTCCAGACTCCAGAGCTAAATAATTTTGCGTGAAAAAAAATCAGCAATTCTTATACAATTCACTTTACAATCGCTTGATTTCTTTACATTCTGCATAAGATAAAATTAGGCTTCGTTGTAGAAATAATCAAAGTTTAGTGATCAATTAAAATAAAAAATGTTGTAATTGCGTATTCATAGAATTTAGATACACAGATAATACGCAAAAATAAAGCAGTTTTAGGACGGATACAACACTAAATATAAATTTAAAAGATCCTTAAATATCATGATCAAATTATATAATTGTTTCAAAATAAATCTGATGTTTAAACTTATTGGGCTTAATTCCGTTGCTTAGTAACACGATATCCTTTTTTTAAACTGATTTTGCGGTAACAAATATTGTTTGCATAATCCTATCGCTATGGAATATTTAATAGTGCGTTCTTTTATTAATATCTCAATAGCCCCTGGTTCTAGAAAATTAAAACGTGAACTAAATTTTGTTTGAGGCTATTCCAAGTCTATTCCTAAAATTTCATCAAATTCGGTGAAGCCATTTTTTTGTGCTGATAAGACAAACACACACGCGCATACATACATCAGACGCTTTATGACATACATACCCACAGTCAGATTTTCAATTTTATTGGTACAGATTTGGAACCCTTATCGAATTGCCTACCATTTTCTACGGATCCTCCAATAAATGTTCTTAATTTTAAAATTTTAATTAGTTGAATGGCGATTTTCTACTCTTCGAAAATTAGAGTGCTTCCTAATATGAAAATCATTTTCATTATTAGGTGCATTTTAAGATTATTTTCTGCAGAACAAAAATATCAAAGTGGAGATTAAATTCAAGTGAACAAACACCTGTTTGGGAAAACTGCAAAATTACACCTCTGCTAGCTCCCGGCCACACAACTTGTTACCATAAACCCCCTGGGTTGGTCGTGTGGTCTGGGCCTTCAACCTCTGCTAGCTCCATCTAGTATTGCAGAATGTATTGCAGAATGTGAATTTGAGCAATAACAAATGAAAGAATCACAAAATCAATCTCTGCTCAAATAAACTATAGGTGAACTATCGGTTCGGTTTCCTTCTTCAGTGGATATAAGCAAATTGGAGATCCAATTCAAGTGATAATCACCTGTTCGGGAAAACTGCAAAATTACACCTCTGTTAGCGCCATCTAGTATTGCAGAATGTGAATTTGAGCAATAACAAATGAAGGAATCACAAAATCAATCTCTGTTCAAATAAAATATAGGTGAACTATCGGTTCGGTTTCCTTCTTCAGTGAAAATAAGCAAACTGGAGATCCAATTCAAGTGAAAATCACCCGTCTGGCTAAATTGCAAAACAACATCTTTGGTGCCGCCATCTAGTATGAAAAATGAACAGCAAAATGAGAAACAAAAATGTAAAATATTATATAAAAAATGTGAAGTAGAAAATAATAAGACAAAGAGAAAGAAATTAAACATAAACATGCTAGAATTTATTTTCAATATTGTTATTGCAAATCTCTGTTGGATAACCAACCATCGGTTTTAGCTTTATTTTGCTTCTACGTGTGGGAAACTTTAATAAAATAAGTATCTATTTTATATATTACTGCTTAATTGACATGGTCATAAATTGCTCGTATAGTGGAACTTATTTATTAAATTGTACATTGCTTTGTTGTGCCGCTATTCAAACCCTCCAATTATTTAACTTTCGCGCGAGTTCTGTAACAGAATTATTAATTAATATAGTACTAAATGGATTACACTACTTTAACAATAAAACATTTATTAACAACATAAAATACTTATTAAATTCATGACACAATTAATTATATTGTTTCGGCGACGGGAACATGTGGGACCACTTAAATTGCCTAAAATATGTTTAGACATAGATATCTTTTTGAGGAACACATACCTTCAAGTCTATCTTGGACTTAGCTAGCAGCACGTACTTGATGTCGTTCTTATTACTAGCATTAACTCGTAGTGTAATGCAGCACCCCGTAACTTCGTCGATCATATTGTACTGCTGACTCACACACTCCACTTATGTCATTCTCGTAGTCATTTCTGTATTCGCTAAGTCATATCGTTCTAGTCATAATTTCGAACTCGTATTCTTTAGTATCCTCGTTCGATCATAATGTCTCACCAGTATCTCTCTTTTCGTCAAGTCATAATGTCGCCCGAGTATGTATATCAACAAGTGTCGTTCTTAAGTCACAGGTTGTGGCTCGTTTTTGTCTTAGGACTCCCACTCCCCTTTTGCTCTCATTTGCGGCATTCAGTGTAACGCAACAAGCACTTTCTCCATTGGATAGCCTTTCCGTCCAATGTCGTTACTTCCTATTTTCTTAAGGGTTCGACCCCTCTTCTGTCTCGACACCCCTAAATTTATTGGTTTATCTGACCTCTGGGTTCACATGCTGTAAAACCTGGCGTCATCCAGACAGGAAGTATTGTTTGCCGTTTCAGACACAGTAAATATTGTACATAAAACTGTCTCACCAAAGTGTGAGATCTATTTCTGGTCTCACACTACGAATCAAACGCGGTCGTCCTCTTTTCACTTGGATTCCATTTAATCTTTTCACGTGAATTAAAATTCCTGAATCTTGTTTATGATAAAAAAAATGAAGCAACGCAATTACTTAAGATAATGTAGAATCCACTTCGACAATAAGAGCTTGCAATTCCACCCCAGTAGCTCAACGGTAGAGCGTAGGATGGCCAGTGTGAACATCCAGGATTCGATTCCTGGTTGGGACAGTAAGGTTCTTTGCAATGGTGAACGAACGAATTAAACCTGTATGTTAGTACAACGATGTCGGAGGTCTGAAAGCGACCTTAAAACGATTAACACATATTGAATGGACGCTGGTATATAGAGAGTCGGTTTGAAATCGAAAAGTACACGACCACGCAGGATACTAACCTGTGTAAAAATAGTAGTATCAGGAGGCTAACCTGAGGTAAAAATAGCTGGAGAGTGTCAGTCGGGTTGTCAGTTGCGCGCGCCAATGTGACATTAGAGTGTGTGTGGCAACAAGGTTCTTTACAATATAACACAGCATTCAGCTATTGGGAGGATACGCTGTTGATCCAATCTAGAAGGTATCTAATGCACTCTCGGAAACAGCTGTAAGCTAAGTTATATCTTAATTTGTTTATAATCAATTACGTTGCTTAATGTTTCCTTATCCTTTGAAAGAAGTGTTTTTCATTTATTAATCAGGTACATAGTTTTTCCATGCAACTTCCTTCGTGTCTTGGCATGGCCATTTTTAATTTGTTTTGATCAGTCTTATTCATTTTTGCATGAAATTTCATATGCTTATTTATCGCATTCGTTGTGTCTCATTTTACGTCTTTTTGTCACACTAGGTGGAGCCACCACTAAAGTAATTTAGCATTTTCACTAGTACGAGGCTCTCATTTGGCGCAAGACTTTTACTTTGCCCGAAGGGAATCCAAGCGTTTCTGAAACAAGCGACTATATTTTATCACTTTATTTACATAACAATTTACTTTATGACTGCTTTACTCCGCAGTATTACAGCGCTTGTAACTTAAAATTATTTCCTGGAAAACTTATTTTAAGTAGAAATTTAAACCTTACCGATTCGATGCAACAAAAACCACTCTGCTGGAGCTTATTTGAATTCCTTCACATCTTTCCACTTTTTTTTCTGGCTAACCTAAAACTCGACCATTTAATTAAGGCGCATATCATTTAATATTTGATTTCAATCATTTTCTATACAATTTCGACAAATGAATTACGTCTCTGATGGCAACAATTAATCAAGTTTATTTTCAGAGGAAAAAACCCCACAATGGCAACGTCTCCGTGTTGGGGATATTAATCTTGCAGTTTCAAACAAGTGATTACTTTAATGGGCTTCAGCATAAGTGTATACTCTCCCCTCCTCGCCTAATGAAGCGTTTGTTATGAGTGAGGCCTCCTTTTGTTGGTTGCAATGGTAGTATCATTCCATTTAGTTTTTGTCAAAGAATTCATATGTACAGTTAGAATATTTAATTACGTACCCGTTTGTATGAGCGAAAGTTCTGTAAAATCCTTTTATGGGATTTCTGCATTCTGAGAAAGTGCTTGACAGAAGTGTATTGCAAAGTATGTTACTTTCGTTTGAACCAATATGGTTCAAAACTATGAGCAATCCTATTAAGATACTTTGGGAAACCATAATTGAAAATTTTCTATATTTGTATTAATGACAAAAATGTGTACTTATGGGACTTAATGATAACTTATGGGATGCACATATAGCACTTATATGCTTAAAGCACATATAGTACTTATATGCTTAAAGCACATATAGCACTTATATGCTTAAAGCACATATAGTACTTATATGCTTAAAGCACATATAGCACTTATATGCTTAAAGCACATATGGCACATATGTTTAAAGCACATATAGCACTTATATGCTTAAAGCACATATAGTACTTATATGTTTAAAGCACATATAGCACTTATATGCTTAAAGCACATATAGCACTTATATGCTTAAAGCACATATAGCACTTATATGCTTAAAGCACATATAGCACTTATATGTTTAAAGCACATATAGCACTTATATGCTTAAAGCACATATAGTACTTATATGCTTAAAGCACATATAGCACTTATATGCTTAAAGCACATATAGCACTTATATGTTTAAAGCACATATAACACTTATATGCTTAAAGCACATATAGTACTTATCTGCTTAAAGCACATATAGCACTTATATGCTTAAAGCACATATAGCACTTATATGTTTAAAGCTCATATAGCACTTATATGCTTAAAGCACATATAGCACTTATATGCTTAAAGCACATATAGCACTTATATGCTTAAAGCACACATATAGAACTTTTTCTATTTCAATCTTTTTTATCCATTTCTGCATTAATTACGTCTCCCGCGAATATAATTAATCAGTTTCATACTATAGAATATATTATAAAGAAAGTATTGTTTTCACGGAAATGTTCGATTTTGAGATTTCTACGCCAATATATTAACAAAAGAATCTAGAACTAGATGGAATTTTTTGAATCTCGAGCAGAAATTCGATATTTATTCGCAAATTTGTATTTTCTTAACATGGCGGCATAGGACAAAATTTGATATAATCATGCATAAAAGATGTTATTTATAGCCCAATGATTACGAAACCTAGCAGTTTCAATCATGGTAGTGAATAATAGCCACAATATAATTTTTGTGTTCGTAGCTTTATTTGTATTCCCTTGGGGTGTCAATTTACTCCCCCCCCCCGAGGGTTAATTGTCAAACTTTGTATCAATCTTAAGATTTTCCCAAGCCCTTTAAAATGAAGGGTAACATGCTACAATTGTGATCATCGGAATCATAATAATAATAATAATAATAATAATAATAATAATAATAATAATAAAATTACAAGCTATTTAAAAAGGGATTCTGGTATGAGTAAGCCGAGTAGAACAACACTTTACTGGGATTTTCAAGATAATCCCACAATAGCAAACATTTCCGATGCGGAGGAATTGTTGCTGCTTTATTAAACTTGTAATTTCGAACAAGTGATTACTCAAATGGGCTTTGGCGAGTATGTTTTCTCTCCCCACCGTCCTTCATCAAGCATTTGTAGCCCGGTGGCGCCGGTTTTGTAGATGCCATCGGGAGGCTTTGTTTTCATTCTGTTTTTGTCAGAGTATGCAATACTTGGATCTTTATTGGCGTATTTTTTTTTGTGTGTGTGTGTATCGGAAGGTTACGGTTTTAGGAAATTCTATGTTGAGTAAGATATCACTATCTAGTGACGTTGCTGTAAATTTTTTTATTAATTTCTTTCTACATTCATTTACTTTTGAGTCCTCTCTAAGGGGACTGAAACCGGTCTTTCTTGCTTATTTTAAATTTGTTTTCATGTTCCTTTTTTCTCAGAGAAATTATAAATGCCATAAGTGCAAAATTTTCACGGTTATCACCTTAAAGTCCTGCTTTGTTGCCGCACTCTGGCCAGGAAGGGATGGGGGCAGGGGGTCCAGGGCTGAAAGAGCGAAGTACGCCAGGAGCTTTACTCCTGATAGCGCCAACCCAAGCTTGAAGACCATTCCACTGTACTCAACTAAAACATCGTAGGCAGAGGCAAAGTCAAACTGCATCCTCTGGAGCCTTAGCGTCCTTGGATCCACTGAAGCCGCATTTTACTCCCCTTCATCATGACTCATCAAATTGGGAACTCGGATACTGCCACGTCTGTTGTAAAGATAGCTGTATTCCAGTCCTGAAACGGTCCTGGACCTTCTGAAGTCTTACGAGATCATGGACTTGATCTGACATTGCTGTCAGTCAAGCGGGGATAAGCAGCAACAACAACAATACCTTTATAGATTTCAATTATACTTACTTCAGAAAGTTTTCAAATTACAATTTTCTCACAATGTCACAGTTTTTAACTCAACTGTCTGCATAATTATGTGCTCAGTTACATTTATAAGAATTTACAACTTTTTTCGCGTGTTTAGAATTAAAATTTACTATCATTTTAGTAAAATGCTTCTTATACTATTCATCTAATTCGGGGATTTTCAACATTTTACTTTCGTTAGAATACATGGCAACTTATAGAAAAAATATTGGAATCATGTGGAATATCGGAACTCGAGTTTTTGACTAATCTACACATTTCAGGTATTATAGAACAGTTTAAATTTATAATTGAGCATTCTAGAACAGTTGAAATTTATAATTGGGCATTCTAGAACAGTTTAAATTTATAATTGAGCATTCTAGAACAGTTTAAATTTGTAACTGAGCATTGTAGAACAACTTAAATTTATAATTGAGCATTCTTGAGCAGTTTTAATTTACAATTGAGTATTTTAGAACAGTTTAAATTTATAATCCAGCATTCTAACATAGTTTAAATTTATAATTGAGCATTCTAAAACAGTTTAAATTTATAACTGAATATTCTAGAACAGTTTAAATTCATAATTAAGCATTCTACAGCAGTTTAAATTTATAATTGAGTATTCAGGAACAGTTTAATTTTATACTTGAGTATTCTAGAACAGTTTAAATTTATGATTGACTCCAGTATAATTAATGCCGGTACCAAGCCCTGGTATTAATTATATCGGGCCGAGAGAGATTCTCCTGGAAATTGTTTTAGTTTTCAAGCATTTTTTACGAATAAATATTTCATTGTGGAAATATTATAAGGATAATAATATTCCGCGACTGTGTCGAAAAGCTCAGAACTAGAACTCCTAAATAACTGTATGTAGCGACCTAGCCGCATATAAATTTTAATATAAATAATATTGCTCAGCTGACTTCTATGGTGAATTACAATGGATCAATATTTTCTTCAATACCGTTTTCTTTTTTTCAAACCAATTAATCAATTTAAAATCAATGTATCAATACAGTAAAATCAACTTAATAATACAATGATCAACTGAATAATACAAAATAATATTATAAATTTTTGGTGATCAGAATTGGATAGGTCAATGAAAATCAGCAGAAATTAATTTTATAATGTTGACCTGAGGAAACTTTAATATACTGCACGATTTCATGAGTCGAGTGATTGATAACTTATTTAAATGTAATTTTATATTTGTCAACGTGTTATACCGGATACATAAATGTCCTAATACTCTTAATGATTTTGCCATGATTAATTATTAATACTTATGTTAGTTTATGCATGAATTCTATTTGATGAGATTTTACAAAATTTGGTAACTAAGTCACTTGTAGTCCTGACGTTGATTAGATTTTGGTATGATTCGAAAAGAAAAACCATGCTTTAAAAGAAAATGACCCACAATAATCGTCAAAATCTAAAATCTAAGACAAATTATGCTGAAATGTATTAATTAAATGATTGTTTTATGCTTAATTGTTAATAACATAATGATTAAGACCAATTTCAATGCTTGTAGATGGACCATTTCCGACATGCGGAAGATTTTCGGAATAAGGAGGTGAACACGTTATTCACAGCAGTTAAAAACCCTGGCCTTTTTTTTGCCAATTAGACCGCAAAACGGTCATAATATGAAGTAACAAACAAAGGATGTTCAAAAGCATTCATTAAATGCTTCTTTTTAACGTCCTTTTTAAAAACAGAACGAATATACCAACTGCATTACTTTAGGTCGAACCGTTTTTACGATGTTTAAGTTTTTAAAATTTTGAGGAGATGGTGATGTTTCAAAATGCGATAAGTTGACTAATGAAAAAGAAAACGCATTAAAACTGTAAACTGGATAAAACATCAAATATCCGCATCAATTTGAGCAATTAAGCTCACTTTAAATGATTATATATTAGAGTCTGCATGGAAAGTCATGTGCTGCCTACATCAGATTTTTACTTTCCCTGCAATACATGGTAATGTATAAGGAACGTATTGGAATTATGCCGAAAATCGCAAGTCGAGTTTTCGACGAATCTACAAGTAACGAAAAAACTATTTTTAGCGTGGCGTCTGTGTGTGTGTGTCTGTCTGTCTGTGCAGATTTTGTATCCACACTAACTAAAAAACTAATTGACCGAATTTCATAAAATTTGGTAGGTAAGTCACTTGTGGGTGAATATGGTGCTGATTAGTTTTGGGTACGATTCGTGATAAAAGAACCCGCCTTTTTTTGCGAAATGGTCCACAAAAGTCTGTATCCACTCTAACTGAAAAACTAATGGACCGAATTTCACAAAATTCGGTAGATAAGTCACTTGTAGATCACCCTGGTGCTGATTAGATTTTGGTATGGTTCGAAAAAAATAACTTGCCTTTTTTGCGAAATGACTCAAAATCGGTAAATCTAAAATAAAAACTAGGTATGCTCAAATATATCCATTAAATGCTTGCTTTATACGTAATTTTTAATGAAGAAAAGAATGAAACCAACCCCATTACATTAAGACTAGCCTTTCTCGAAATATTTTACTTTTTTCGTATTTTCTCTACGCCACCTTTGAAAATAAGTCCAGTTACCAAATGTGAACGAAAATTGAATTAAAAGTGAAATAAATTGAATTAAAATAAAGAGAACGTGGATTTAAGTCTGCAGGGAAAGTCATGTGCTGCCTACATCAGAATTTTTTGTTTGGTTGAGCCTTTGAAATATATTGGAAAATTTTGCCAACCCATCGTATCTGACCCATATTAGTTCGATAAAGATAAATAATAAAATATGTACAAGGTTACTATAAATACCCTTTTATACGTCTATTTAAATCATCACTTATTAATAGTAAGGTAAGGTTAATAAGTAATGATTAACTCATTTTTAATAAATATTACAAGAGTATATATTGCCTATTTGGGAATCACTGCTCTTAGTACCCTGAATTTTTGAAATGCTGCAGATTCTGTTCGATGGAAGTATCTGGCGCTATAAAATATCTTGAGAGTAATGGGGATTTATATTTTCTCCAAACACAACAAAGAAAAACCTTGGTAAAAGCTAACAGAACTATTTTAGTTGTTTGCTCAAAGGTTTCGTGTTCGGCAATATCTTGTTTAAACAATGTTTAAATAATGTTTAAACATGAAAGGAATAATCAACAGAACTTGTTTGTCTATATTTTTCACGAACAGTTAAGGGATTAAACGCCGTTTGAGGTATATGAAATGCCAAGTTAAATGTTTGAAATATGTGTAGTGTTTTTGCACGACCAAAAGCAGCATGCGTAGAACGTTTTCAGTATTACAGTATTAAATTGAAATACCTTGTTAGAAATAGCATAAACAGTTAATTAAAATTATCCGCCAATTTTAAAGGCAATAAAAGAAATAAAAGTACATTTTAACTAATTTTAATAATTCTTTAAAAAGTAAAAATTTAATTTTTTTACTTGAAAATTTTAACACTTTGATCGGCAGATTAGAAGCGAGCTGTTGAGAACAATTTCTAATATTTCAACTGGTGAAATTTATATGTAATTATCCACATTGTAATCCGCAAACTTTATTGAATATAAAAATGCTGATTTCATACACGTAAATCTCATCGGTTAGAATATTGGGAATCATTCTTAACCGCTCACCTTTAATCTGCAGACCAAAATTGTTAAAATTTTAGCGTAACAAAAAATAGTTTCTATATTTTAGAGTTTTATGAAAATAAGTAAATTAATTTTGTTTTATTTTCAACATTTTAGTTTTCATATAAATCTCTCAATTTTCAATTTTATTTTAAAAAAGGTGTCATTTAAATCATAAAGTTTATTTATGATGCCTTAGATATTTATAGAACAACGTACTTGTGCCATAATTGGTTAAACTCATTATACACTGACTTCCAAAAGTTAAGCACGCAATGCAAATTTTCATTTTTCGAAAGCGTATTTGAATTTGAGTGGCTGAAAATCGCTGCGGATGTACATAGATGGCAGTAAGCAAATATCGATTGACCAATCACGACAGCTAATCACGATTGACTGTCCGGATATATACTAATTTGGCAGTCGTTGAAGACGCCATTCTGAAGGCTTGAGGAGGTGCTTTTAATTGCTGATACGAAGTGTTTATAACTTTTGTAGGATTATTTTTGATGATATTCATGTTTCTATGGCTGAAAGAAGATGAATGACAGATAGTGAGCACTGGCATGCTGTCGGACGTATTGAAGTAGGACATTCAATCAAAGATACCGCTATTTTCTTTGGCGTTGATCATTCGGTAATTTCTCGATTAAGGAAACAATTCCAAACAAGTCAAACAGTTGTCCGGAGACCTGTGTCCGGTCGTCTAAGGGTTACCACCCCCTCTGATGATCGGTATAGTAGCCAAGCGGAATCGACGAGCAACCTTCACAACTGCTACACCCATGGTTACAGCAGCACGTGGTAAGACAATATCTGCCAGTACTGTGCGCCTAAGGCTCCACGTGAAGGGACTTTCCGAGTACTACATTTTTGTGTTCCACTAACCGCCCAAGCCAGAGGGACAATATTAAAGTGGTGTCGTCAACATGTCAATTGGACTGTCTCAGATTGGTGCAACGTCCTGTTCATGGACGAGTCCAAATTTGCCTTGGAATCAGATGATAAGAGTGTCAGGGTCTGGAGAGGACGAGGCACAGGCAATCGGGCCAAGAACATCATCGAACATCACGTATTCAGAGGTGGCTGCTTCATGGTGTGGACTGCAATTTCAATGGGATATCGCACAGAGCTGCACATTGCGGTTTTGTGACGGCTGCATGGTATCGGGATGAACTTTTAGATTCCATTGCGAGACTCTATACTGCAGCAGTTGGTCCTGATTTCCTCCTTATGGACGATAATGTCCGTCCCCATCGAGCTAACATCGTTGACGAATACCTGGAAAGTCAGGGCATTTCTCGTATGGCGTGGCCGGCGTATTCCCCCGACCTTAATCCCATTGAAAACCTTTGGGATGTCCTCTGGACGTGTTGTCTCTGCCCATTTACATCCTCCAACCAGTCTAAGAAAGTTGGAAACTGTCCTATTGGAGAAATGATCATTGCTCGCATTTGCGATGGTTAATCACTTCATTGAAAGCATGGAAAATTGTTGTAAAGTTTGTGTGAAGGTCCGGGGTGGTCACATACCATATTAATGTTAAGTTTTGTTTGTCTTTAAACATCATTTTGTTAATAACCCAAATGTGACGTCATCATATAACTTACGAAAAGTAAATATTTTTTCATCTTTATACATAATTCTTGTTTCCTTTAATGCATAAACACATTTGCTAGTTTCATGTACAATTTTGAGTTAATCAAAGCTTTATTTTCCCACTTTTGTTAATTTTACCGTCCGTACTTAACTTTTGGAAGTCAGTGCATTTCATAGCAAGGATATAAATTCCCTCAAAGCGACAGATATTGTTATCAAAAAAATCGAAAATAATTTCCCTACATGTTGAATATTTTCATCGATTTGGAGTCATTTTCGCTGGTTCGCGTTTTTTACAGTTAGCGGAAATTTAGTAAATGTTGCCAAATTTGTCGCCAAATTATTTACCAATGTATCCAAATTTTCACCAAATTTTTGTGAAAAAAACTTACTTTACCAAACTTTCAACCATACAAATGTCCAAAGTTAATAAAAAGTGGGTATAAATGAACCTTCTTCGTTAGGATAAATGAGAAAAAAAAGTTACAACAGCAAAGACAAGGCGATTTCTTCCAATAGAATATTGTTTATTTGACTAAAATAAAATGCGCAATTTGCTTATATACGTTTCTATTTATAGTAGCTATATAGTTTAGATGTTTTTTGCACGCACTTATGAAGATTACCAGATTTAAGGTAATATACGAGTCCAATTCTATTTAGTGAATTCTGGTGATATAAATCCTCATCAACATGTTTTATTAGTACTTTTGAAAATCAAAATACGCACTTTTTAATACTTTTTAAAAATATATTTTAACACGTTTATAAATAGTTATGCAAAATAAAGTTCAGTACAAAGTAAAATATAAAAAATATCGATTTTCTTCAAAAAATCGTTTTAGGGAAATAAATTTTATTACATAGCTTTCATTAAGGTGGCTAGTGTCCTTGCATGTGATGTTGCTTTACTAAGCAAGTATACAAAAATACCTTCTGATACTAATTATACTTTCTAAATTTCCTTACCAGATGAACCTAGTAAAATATGTGTTTAATATGAATGAATAAGGAATTTGACGAATCAGATGTGACAATGACTACTTGCAATGTCAACGGTTACTTGTCCTTCAATAGTCACGCCGATCCGGTGGTCGAGCGGTCAGGGGCATGCGTTTCCGTCTGAGCACTGGATTGCCGGGTTGCGGGTTCGAATCCCGCTAGCGGGCATGTATGTTGTCATGTCGAGGCCAAGTCTGAATTCCGCCTATCGGGGATCCTCTATAAAAGTGAAGCTGCAAATCTTCTCCCCTTCGCCATGGGAAACCCTGGTGGGGAGGTCTTGTGGACGTGGTGCGTAGGCGCCCCTTCACCACGGGGGAATTAGTAACGAACGAACGAACAATAGTCACAACTCGAAGCAACCTTTGTCATGGCCGTTAACTTCTTGCTCACATTAACTGGCTGCGTCCATCTGGAGATTCAAAATACTTTGTTTACGTTGGTCACTGGAAAGTATGTTGGGAAATTCGTACAACAGCAAGACAATATTAATTATTTTAAGTAGGAGAATTCTTTATCTCAGTACGATAATGCTATACTTGCATATGTTGGTTATATACTGTGGTTGGAGCTCATATGCAAGCAACTTGAGTTTATAGCTCTAAATCGATATGACAAATGCATGTTAAGGAATTATTATACTGATGCAAATCTGTAGTCGAATTTTAGCATAAATCCCAATGGCTATGCTCTAGTAAATCTTTTACAATACTCTCTCCATCTACCTTACTTTTCCATAAATTAGTTATATTTATCTGCTGCATTTCGGAAAGCAAATATTAAAACATTTGAAGTTTCTGTTAAAATAAACGAGTTTATCACAAAGGAATTTCCCAACCACAACGAGCATTTATATTTCCTCCATAAAACAACAACAGGAAAAGCTTAATAAATATCAAACAATTTTTGGTGTTTTCTTAAGGTTTTCATGTTGTGAGGCTGCAACGTTTTGCGTAATAAATATTTAAAGAAACTTTATGTTTAAGAAATAAGCATGAGCAGGATTGTCTTTTTCTTTTGACAAGCATTTGGGATTACATACCACTTTTTGATTATGCTCAGCTCAGATTACAGTTAAGTTAATAAAAATACGACTCTGTTTAAAGCATTATATAAAATTTGGTTTGCTTTGAATATTCGCAGCGGTTCATGTTTTTGCTCTTTTGCATGCGATTGAAGAATTTAGGACAATAGAGATATTTTTTGCCTTTTGAATTCGCACGACTTTTAACACGTGTCTTTTTACTTTTTTTATATACAATAATGTATAAGGAAAGTATTGTGACGGGGTCGAAAATTCGAATTCGAGTTTTCGACGGGAGAGCACGTTTCAAGCATCCCTGATCACGAATCGAACATTTTTGAAGTGATGTCTCTGTGTGTGGGTGTGTGTGAAAGTATGTGTGTGTGTGAAAGTATGTGTGTGTGTGAAAGTATGTGTGTGTGTGAAAGTATGTGTGTGTGTGTGAAAGTATGTGTGTGTGTGTCTGAAAGTATGTGTGTGTCAGTGAGTCTGTGGAGACGATAACTGATGAACAAATGGACCGATTCCAACGAAATTTGGTACACAAATTACAATCCATAAACACTGGAAGCCTATTGTTTTTATACGTAACCGAATGTTCAGACCCCCCCTAAATATTCGAGTGAAATTTTGAAAATATCGTCAAAAAATGAAAGCCTCTAATAAAGTTACGTAAAGAGACATTTCTTATGTAATTTTCTATTAGAAAACGATTGACATAAATTTTAGAACGCTAACATGAACCGTTCTCGAGATATTGAACATTTAAAAAAAATGATCAACAAGTCATATAAAATAAAAAAAATATTTCCTATTGAGAAATATGCTCACTTTTCATATGTAATACCATGTGATAAATTTGGTGACGTCATTTTCGTGGATATAGCTCGTTCCATTCATGAAAAAAGATACTTTGAGTAATACTTTTGTATTTGAACGCCAATAGTCATTTA
The DNA here is from genome assembly GCA_951213105.1 of Amaurobius ferox. Classification (NCBI taxonomy): domain Eukaryota; kingdom Metazoa; phylum Arthropoda; class Arachnida; order Araneae; family Amaurobiidae; genus Amaurobius; species Amaurobius ferox. Next base: position 84,323,814 of record OX578143.1, read on the forward strand.
TCTGCTGTAAGAATAACTTACTTCTCCGTCTATAACGCTTGACGAGATTTTTGCGATGAATTTGGTGGAATGTTGCCAACTTGGCGCCTTTTTTAAAAGTTGCTAAATTAACGAAAAACTCGTCAAATGGATAAAAATGACACTGAATCAATGAAAATGACGACTCATTGACGAAAATTCAATATCTTGGAAAAAATATAAATATCTACTATAAAAAAAATTTATTTTTTTACTGTAAACGTAGTAAATTTATTGCATTATATAAGGAAAGTTATGTGCCGCCCACATCAGATTTTTTGTTTTTTTAACTTGAAAAATAACAAAAGATAGCAGCGGAATTTTATTAAATGTTTTGTTTATTTATAAGTCTTGTAGAGTTCTGAGCCTCGATCGGGCTCTATTGTAAGGTAATGAACCTTGGTTATAACTCTGTTGTACGGATTTATGGACTTTGGCTGCGGGATTACCTATCCTTACTTACTTAGATCTGTCAAACAAAAGTGACATAATTCTGAACTTGGTGTAACTGCATATGCTTGGTGTAACTGTAGGAAAATACCCCACAGATGTGCAATACATTAAATCAAAACACATTTATTGTGTATTCACATTAGATACATATACCAAATAGACAGTATTGATCGTGTCCATTATTTTCCACAAATATATTATAATATGCAATTTGATTGATCTGGTTATATATTATATTTAAGTAAATGGCAGACTAGTTATAAAGCTTGTACGCTTACCCAACTCTTTCCTAGTGCCTCTAAGCCTTGTGCTGGTTAAGCCGGGATACTAGACCCTTCTGGTCATATTATCATATCATCTATTAGTGCGGGTTCCACGAACTTGTAATATCTTTCTCTCTTACACACCCAGCGACTTTATTCCTCTCGACTCATCCAGCTTAACCAGCTCAACCAGTCTCAGTTTAATCCACCCTATTCTACTAGCTAACCTTTCACCAACTTATCGCCAGCCAAACTCTCTAAACATCTCACTCAACTCCCAGACTGTATCCTATCGCCAAACCAGGATCGCAGAATGTTACTTGTCTCGGTGATTGGTCTATTTAACCGAAACAGTCAGAAATTGCTAATTTAAAGTAAACATAAATTATAATATAACTGAAGGAAATAACAGCAAAAGGTTATTTAGACATCGCAGTCTACATTATAGAACATAAATCCATTCATGTAAAAATTCCAATATTTCAAAAGGGAATATCACCCGTTTCCAAATTAGCGCTCAAATAATATTCGGGCACTTTCGTATATCCATTTTCTGAACTCAACTTAATGCATTCTATGCATATATATATACAGAGTGGTTCTAAACTATCTGTATAAACTTTAATTGGAGATAGAGAACACTGAAACAAGCATTTTTCGTTAACGAATATATATATCCTCAGACGTCACCCTTTAGCACTAAAGGCCGCTGTTGAGCGGTGCGGGAATTGGCTATTTTCTGCCATGATCATTCATAACATGGGCTTCGTGTAACATGGGGAATTGCATGAAATTTAAAGTGGCGGACATGCATCTAGTGTATGGGGATGCCAATGTAAAGGGAAAAGCTGCTGCAAAATTATCGGCAAATCTTACACCAGCTATTCCGTTTCTATTCACATGCGTTAGGCAGCATCATCAGCCTTACTATCCAGACCGTTCGACCTAAGATGTAAAGTATCTATCTGAATGGTGTGGAAAAAACCACGCAATGTATGTGTGTGTGTCTGTCTGCCTGATAGTTTATGTGTCTGTCTATGGAATAGATGTATCCACTCTAACTCAAAAACTATTTATCCGGATTACATAAAATTTGGTAGGTAAATCACTTGTGTGTGACTTTGGTGCTGATTAGTTTTGGATATGATACGGGATAAGAGAACCCGCCTTGTTTTGGAAATGGCCTGCAAAAATTACCTGTATCCACTCTAGCTGAAAAACTTATTGATCAAATTTTACAAAATTTTGGTAGATAAGTTACTTGTGGGTTACCTTGGTGCTGATTAGATGTTGGAACAAGTCGGAAAAAAATAACCTGTTTTTTTTTTGCGAAATAGCCAGCAAAAATACTCAAAATCTAAAATAAAAAACTACGTATGCTCAAATATATCAATTAACTGCTTGTTTTATACGCAATTTGTAACGATAAAAAGAATAAGATTAGCCCCATAGCACTAGCCGTTCTCGAGATATTTTAGTTTTTTCACATTCTCGCTACGCCACCCAGGAAAATAAGTCAAGTTACCAAATGAGAACGAAAATTGAACTAAAAGTGCACGTTCAGTGTAATGTTAAATAATTAAGGTTGTTATTTTATGCCATTAAACTCAATATAATGAATTATTGAAGAAATAAAGAGAACGTGAATATGAGTCTGCAGGGAAAGTCAGGTGCTGCTCACATCAAGTTTTTAATTAATAAAATCCCTCTAATACTTTTATTTATGCGGGTTTTAAAAATTTCAAAGTTTGTGATATCAAAAATATGTATCTAATGATATTTTTCATATGCAATAAGCGCATATTTTCTCCGCCAAATAAAGGAGAATAAGGCTTAATATATACTGATAAGTGTTTTTTGTTGTTTACAGAAGTTCGTTGAGTTCAGCTGCAAGATCTTGTTTAAACAATGTTTAAAGCAGAGAATGTAAACAATGTTTAAAGAAGGAGACTACAAATCTTAGCAGGTTGATTGTCCAACCTTTTTCATGAATATTTTGGGGATTATATAAATGCCACTTAAGGATAGAATGTTCAGTTAAGATTATAGTTACGTATGTAAAAAAGTATGATTTTTATACGTGATTAAAAGCAGTTTGTTTTGAATTTTCACGGCGTTGTAGCAAATTTCGTGGTTTAAGTGTTTTTTCCCTCGCAGATCTGAAGATTTAAGTTAACAAAGGAGAACTTTTTGTTTTGTCTCCTGAATTCTTACGCAGTAAATTTTTTTAAATATATTTAAAACATTGTCGGGGAAATAATAATTAAAGTAAACAGTTATTGGCGGCAAAAATTTAGCTATGAGATTATTTTTATAAATTTTAATTGAAGCATCTTTTTCTAAGAATCTGCTATGGTTATAGATTAGCTGATGACTGATATTAAATTCAAAATAAAATTCCCGAACATGTGGGTGAATTCACTGAGGAATTTCGCTTTTGTTTTTTCTCCATTTGCAATTGAACATTTTTCATTTCACTTAAAGCTTCTATTTGCCAAGTTAAAGCTTCTATTTAATAATATTAGCTATAGATAGAGCTTATATAATGATTTATATGAATTTAGCATTTAATTCTGGAAAAGGTATAATAATTCTCTATGGATTTTAACTTTTTTTCGTTTCTGATTAAATTTTTTTTATTTTACTTCTAACAACTATTTGCCAGTATTGGCTATAGATGGAGCTTGAATAATAATTGATTAATGTAGCATTAAATTCTGGAAGGAGATCGAATTATTCATTTAGGATTTTCCCATCACCAGTTTAATTTTTTAAAATTTAAAACATCTATTTTCCAAGAATGTCTATACATAGGGCTTATATGATGATTGGTGTGAATTCAGCATCAAATTTTAGAGGGTGTGTATGTAAAGGGGTCACTAAGAATCTCCACTTCTGGTTATAGAGGTGTCACTTCCGAATAAAAAATTAAAATTTTCTTGCATCATCTATATCTCAGCATTATCTATCATACAATTTTCCCATTCAATATGCTTCTTCATGTTCTGAATACACTTTGTTTGTAGACCTGAAATATTGATCTTTACACTTCTAAAATTATAAAGCTTTTTATTGTCAGTATTATTACTTTACAATTCTGCATAAATTATATTACATTAAAATTATGCGAATTGAAAATATTGGGCGAGTTCTTACATTCAGGCCCCTGACCTGTAATTGGTCAGTTGGATTATATTACATTAAAATTATGCGAATTGAAAATATTGGGCGAGTTCTTACACTCAGGCCCCTGACCGGTAATTGGTCAGTTGGATTATATTGCATTGGATAGCCCTATGTATGATTTCTACTGGCTACTTGCAAGCCGCTTTTGTGTTCTCTGGGGCACAGCCAGGGCGAGATATCTTGGTCTCAAAGCCCCTTGGAGATGTCGTTAAATTTGTGATAATGGTATTCTGTTTTGAGCTCTAACTCCAGACTAGGTGCTGCTATCATTTTTGCGCAGTTTATCCATCGGAATATCTCATTATTATATGTCTTCTTTGAAAAAATTACTTATTTTCATGTAACAAGTGCAGTGATAATATTGGCCAAAACTTTTCGTACTCAATCAACCCAGGAGAAAACCACAATAAAACAATGTATTTCCTCCATGACAATTGCCCAAAATGCACGTGAACCAAGTTGCCCACCCTCCGGGGGCGACTCACCTCAAGAGGGGGGGGGGGGGTTCTTAGCTTTGCAGCTCTGTTCCTCTTAACAGGGCGTAAATAAATCTTAGGAACACGGCTGGCATCTCACCCGGCTGTCCGTATCTTGGACTCTTTCGGGTGACGCGGGGATGAACTGAGTCTATTTATTTATGATCCGAGTCTAAACCCTTCGGCAACTGGGGTCGAAACTTGGCAGGATCATCTTCGGAGCTCGTCCGGTCGATGATTCTGCTGACCTCGCTCCCCCGGTTGTGTTCTCGTTGGATGGCGTATAAAATATCCGTCGAATCCCTTCTTCTTCGGCATAAACTATCAAGTTGCCATGGTGTGCTTGGCTTGAACTTGTCAAGCTGTCGCTGTGATTGGCCACTGAACCCAAAGATCTGATATGTTGCTAGTTTACTGTAAATTCATAACATAATGAAAATTAGGGGAATAATAACAGATAGGTTATAGTGACCTCACAGTAGGTTTCACATTTAACGACTTTTAGTCATCTATTGAACGCGTGAAGTGAGGATGTAAATATATTGTTTATAATATTACTGAAAATAAATAGTTAAATATATGCTGAAATTCACGAAAAAGTTAAATTAAATTTGTTTAAAAGAGTTACATTTTCCTATTATCTTCACTGTATGTAATCGTAAAAATTGGATTCCACAATTTATGTTTGTAACAGAAAGTGTGGCACTATGAAATCCGTTAAGGGTGAATTGTGCATTTATATTTTCCAAAATACATAACAAAGAAAAAGAAGCTTTGTACATTTTCTGAAAACAAGTCTTTATTGCCAACTTAAGATTACCACCTGTGGTGGCTACATCTTTTCAAACAATACTTCATAAATGCTTAAACATGAAAGGAATAATTCTAGAAACTTCATTGTCTTCCTTTTTGAGACATTAAAGGGCATTATAACTGCAACTTGCTTTATATAGAATTTCCAACTCAAATTTCAGTTAAATGCTAAAACTCCTGAGTTTTTCAAAGACGCTTCGAGAAACAAATTGCTTCGAAGGGTTTTGATGTTATAGAGGTTACATATTTTAAATGTTCTTCCTTCGAAGTTGTGAAGATCTTTATGAATTTAACAGAAGAGTTATTTTTATTCTGAATTATTTTGGGATCAATACTCGTTATTGTAAAGTATTACATATATTTATAAAAAATTGTGAATAAGATAATTAATTATTTTTTATACTCCTTTGCTTCAAAACTGGTGTATCTTAAACGAACTCCACTTCTTAAAGAGTCCACTATGTCAATGAACGGTAGAATACATGAAAATTCCATTCCTCTCTGTAAATATGTCTTTCATGTGTAACTCGTTACTCCATAAAAAAACCATCGCAAACAGGGGGTTAAAATGTTAACAATAGGAGCGCGCATTTCAACCGTGGACACAGGGTGCGCGTCTTTCTGTACAGAAAATGAAGGTAAAAACACTGGTACAGTCGTTGTACCAGAACCGCTCTCTGAGCATAGCTTTCTAGTGGCACAGTGTCGCATGTTGCAGTTAGAGTACTAAGGATGCTCCATTCATGCTTACTAGACATCAATGTTAGCGACAATGTATTGGGTAAGAACTGCAGTTATGCAACTGTAACTGTTGGTGATAATCAGAATAGCAGAATAACTTAAAATTCCACCGCTTACTGTACATATGCCTTGTCTGTGTGTAATTCATTCCCTTTCAAAACCCCATCCCAAACAAGGATAAGATTTTTACAATAGGAGCGATCAAAGCATTTCAACGGACGACAATACTTGCGCGTTTCCTTTTACAGAAAATGAGGGTGAAAACACTGGTACAGCCGTTGTACCAGAGCCGTTCTCTGAGCATAGCTTTGTAGTGGTACACGTATTGTATTGTCTTAGTTAATAGGAGGTTAAATATTTCTAAACGCTATGTAATGAGTATTACTGATACCCATACTATTCACAATTATTATTGTCATTCAAACACATTTTTATTTTATTGTGCACATTTTGTTGATCTGGGTGTCGTTTTTGTGTTTTGATGATACTTTTAGAGTTTAGATGCTTATCGATGGCAATGTCTAAAGAGCTTACCAACAACTTGATTTCACTTTAAGAAGGTTTTATGTTTTCGTCAATATTGATACTCTAATTTGCCTATATAATTTTCTTGTTAAATATATTTTAGAGTAGTATTGTATTATCTGGGGGGTGCTATTTACCATTTGTATTCCCAACACATTGACGTTGTTCAAAATATGTTTTACGTGCTCTTAATTACAGAATTTCAGGTCATTGTTCATATCAAATACCTCCTATTTAAATTGGACAAAAATGTAGCTTAGTTTATCTCAAAACACACACAGAAAAAGGGAGAAAACGGTCTTGTCAATTGTACTGTTATAAATTATTAAATATTACTACTCACTGTTCTACTTTAATTGCTTAGATGGAGTTTTATATGCCTGTTATAATTACTAGTCAAAATAAAGTATTACATAACACTATTATTAAACATAATTATGCTAAACGTTTTCCTGTATATAAATTTGTTGATCTTTTTAATACTTTCTAACGGTAATAACTAATCAATTCTAATGGTGTTGATTTTTTTTGATTCGCAAACTTATTATAAATGTGACACGTTTATCATAAGTTTGCGTATGTTGGTTCTGTTAATGTTGTACTTGTGGTTACTGTACCACTTAAAACGTATAAATAAATCAATCGTGCATATTCGCATAATTTTTATTTCTGCATTCGAAACATAAAGCTAAGATATTAATGAAAATATTTTTAAAATCCACATCTCTGCTAAAAATTGAACGACCAATTTCCGTCTGACAAGACAACCCCCTTTACACGAAGCTACTTTCATTTATGGAGCTGTTTTCCTTTATCCATGAAGTTACAGTTCTTCTATATTTGAAGCATGCAGAGTACAATTCGACAATAAGAGTTTGCAATTCGGTCCCAGCAGCTCAACAGTAGAACATCGGCTGGCCAGTTCGAAGATCCAGCGTTCGATTCTCAGTTGAGACAGACGCTTTACGATGGGGCCCAAACAAATCAACCCGGAAGGTTAGTAAAAATACGGAGGTCGGAAGACCCCAGACCGTGCGACTCACATAGTGGGTTTAGAGTAGCTAGCTGCACGGCCGAGAAAGGATACCTCCTGCACTCAGGAGGCACCCAAGGTCTACCATCCCTCCATACGAACTTTCATTTAAGTCTAAAAATATAACAATTGATGAAAAATATTGTGATTAGACAGACAGTTTTACATTATATTTGAACTTGACAAGTACAAAACTTGACAAGTACATTTTACAAAAATGGGAAAAGTGTTATTGCGAATATAGATAAAAAGATCATTGAAAAATAAAATTCAGAGTGAGGTATAATAACATAATGAAAAATAGATTAAAATAAAAGAAAATAATAAAATTTTAAAAATAAAATTTAGAAAATATATAAAAAGAAAATATATGAAAAGGAAAAAATTAGGCGTATGAAAAACAAAAACAGAAATTTAGAATAAAATTTAGAAAATAAAAATAAGAAAAAATACAATTAAAAAGGGTTAAAAGAAAAAGAAAGATCCAAGAAAATAAGAACAGTTAACATAGCTTTTTTTTTAAAGAAAAAATGGAGGGAACACAATAAGTTGATATAAGTTAATAAGAATGAAATAAAGGGATTCATTGATCAGAATTAATTGAGAGCAGAATCTACTCATAAGCTTAGGTCACTTTATCAGAAATTTCCATGGCAACAAGAATACAGTTTTTAATTTTATCTACTGAAGAGGGATTTGAACGAACTTTGGAGAATCAAATTGGTTTATTAGAGGGGGAAGGTTTGCAGAGATGAAAATTTTTAGAAAAAGGAAAATACGGAGGTCTGAAGACCCCAGACCGTGCGACTCACATATTGGGTTTAGAGTAGCTATCTGCACGGCCGGCAAAGGATACCTCCTGCATTCAGGAGGCACGCAAGGTCTACCATCCCACCAAACGAACTTTTATTTAGGTCTAAAAATATTACAATTTATAATAAATATTGTGATTAAACAGACAGTTTTACATTATATTTGAACTTGACAAGTACGTCCATTTTACAAAAATGGGAAAATGGTTATTGCGAATATAGATAAAAAGATCATTGAAAAATAATATTTAGAGTGTGGTATAATAACATAATAAAATATTGATTAAAATGAAAGAAAATAATAAAATTTTAAAAGTAAAATTTAGAAAATATATGAAAAGAAAATATATGAAAAGGAAAAAAAAATTGGCGTATGAAAACAAAAACAGAAATTTAGAATAAAATTTAGAAAAGAAAAATAAGAGAAAATACAAATAAAAAGTGTCAAAAGAAAAAGAAAGATCCAAAAAAATAAGAATAGTTAACATAGGTTTTTTTTTTTTTTCTAAAAAGAAAAAAAATAGAGGGAACACAATAAGTTCATATAAGTTAATAAGAATGAAATAAAGGGATTCATTGATCAAAATTAAATGAGAGCAGAATCTACTTATAAGCTTAGGTCACTTTATTAGAAATTTACATGGAAACAAGAATACAGTTTTTAATTTTATCTACTGAAGAGGGATTTGAGGGAAATACGGAGGCCTGAAAGTGACCCTAGTACTGCCAGTACGGATTCAGTAGAATCTAGGATATTGAGCGCCGATTTCAAATTGGGAGGACAACGATCACGCAGAAAGCTAATCTGGAGGATAAAAATAGCAGCAGGAGGCTGCACAACTTGAGGTAAAAATAGCAGGAGGTGGTCAGTCAGATTGTCAGTTGTGCGCTAAACTGACATTAGATGATGGAGAATACAGAATCCACTTTGACGGAAAGAGCTTGCAAATCCGTCCCAGTAGCTCAACGGTAGAGCGTTGGAGGCCAGTTCGAAGATCCAGACTTCGATTCCCGGTTGGGAAAGCAAGGTTCTATTAGACCGTACTGTTAATGAACCAGAACATACTCCGAAATATTTGTGCGTGAAGCTCAAGATCAGTTGGAGTAAGAGTCGAAAAGGGTGAGAATCGAAGATGAGAAGCAGTTGCAAATAGATCAGGAAGTGAAGCATGTAGAGCGTATTAGCAACCAGCATCCAAGGTTTATGGCGTTAATGATAAGCCTGATGAGTCGCGAGTTCAGAGGAGTTATATTTCAATACATTTGGGTTTATGAAATTATAATTACGTTAAAGCTTCATGTTTTAAATTTTAAATACAATAAAAAACTCTGATGATGAGAGTTTCAAGCTTAAAATTACTTCCGTTTGTAAATATGTTTTTATGTCGTTATGTACCGTACTATGGAATGATGTGTAACTCTAATATCGAGAGGTGACGCAGGATATAACCACTTCCCTTAAAGTCAACGGCTGAATGGGTTATTTTTTGGAGAATTTTTCAGACTCGTTTAGCTAATTTTAGATAATATTTGACAACACTTGTGCTAGTAACGTGATGTGTTTTGATGATGTTTGTTGTCGAGTAGGAGGGGAAATCCCCCCTTTTCTGAAGTCACAAGTCGCTACTGGCAGTAACAGGGGAAAAGTACACATTTTTTCACGCTGACATTACAGGTTGAACTAAAAAAAATAATAACGAAATTAAGATTAAAAAATATTAATGTTATTGTGCTATTATACCCCACTCCCCCAACAGAAACTTATATATACAACTTTACGAAGAACAATCGAATTCAACAAAATATTCGAAATGTGTTTCAGGAAGTCTAAAAGTGCCTGCCTTTCGATCCAATTATTGAAGTCGAAAAATGGCGGATAAACAATAATTTCTGTATAAAATAGTATGAAAAGTAAAATTAATATAGATGGGTTGTTTATTGTCACTCACACCACAACGTTCCAAGTATCGAATTCAGCTGAAACAACTGTGTTTGCTTATGTCCTACCCTAAAAGCAGTCTTCGATTATCACAGCTGGATTCCAGTGGTGCTGGTCATGCCACAGGAAATTGAATTTCGGTAGGGTGGTACACGGGAATTGAACAATGGACCCCCCGCAGTATTTTATCTCAGCCCTTGTCGCCTGCTCTGGAGTCAGTAGTATTCAGTTACTGCAGTTACTGCAGTTACTTAGAACGCACATATAAAGTAGAGGATCCATTACATATAGTAACATATTCAACACAAGCAATTAGAATCGAGTTTTACACATATATTAAGATTTTGTGTAGAGTAATATGAAAGGAAATAATTTTGCCATAAGAAACAACTAAAATATTCGTAAGTATGGGGCAGAGTTGCTCTATATTGATTTGCAAATGGATCCAAGCCTCACATTTAGTAGTGCCAATTTTAAAACTCTCATTTTAAATCAATTATTGCATTACATAATTATGTATTAATAATAAATAATTTAAAATTAGTTATTATAAGGATTTGAAAATTAATTGAAATTTATATATATATTTATATATATATATATATATATATATATATATATATATATATATATATATATATATATATATATATATATATATATATATATATATATATATATATATATATATATATATATATATATATATATATATATATATATATATATATATATATATATATATATATATATATATATATATATATATATATATATATATATATATATATAAAATATGTGTATTGTAGTAAGTTCTACACAGAAATTTGTTAGAAACGATATTAATGGCAATGATTTTCACAATTTATTAGCTGTAATATTCGTATTTATTAGCTGTAATATTCGTACTAAAATATTCGTAAGCATGGGGCAGAGTTGCTCTATATTGATTTGAAAATGGATCCAAGCCTCACATTTAGTAGTGCCAATTTTAAAACTCTCATTTTAAATCAATTATTACATTACATAATTATGTATTAATAACAAATAATTTAAAATTAGTTACTATAAGGATTTGAAAATTAATTGAAATTTATATATATATTTATATATATATATATATATATATATATATATATATATATATATATATATATATATATATATATATATATATATATATATATATAAAATATGTGTATTGTAGTAAGTTCTACACAGAAATTTGTTAGAAACGATATTAATGGCAATGATTTTCACAATTTATTAGCTGTAATATTCGTATTTATTAGCTGTAATATTCGTACTAAAATATTCGTAAGCATGGGGCAGAGTTGCTCTATATTGATTTGAAAATGGATCCAAGCCTCACATTTAGTAGTGCCAATTTTAAAACTCTCATTTTAAATCAATTATTACATTACATAATTATGTATTAATAATAAATAATTTAAAATTAGTTATTATAAGGATTTGAAAATTAATTGAAATTTATATATATATATATATATATATATATATATATATATATATATATATATATATATAAAATATGTGTATTGTAGTAAGTTCTACACAGAAATTTGTTAGAAACGATATTAATGGCAATGATTTTCACAATTTATTAGCTGTCCTAAGGCCACAAAATTTTGTGACTTAAAAAAACTTCATTTATTAACACTTTCCAACACATTTGAGAAGTGTTTATGACTTTGTTCATTCTATCTGTTTGGTCGTATGTTCACACGATAACTACTGTAAAAATGACTAACCGTGAAAATGACTTCACCAAAATGAAATTTTAATATGTTGTTGAGACGGTCTGTGGGACATATGAGAATGTAAATGAATAACATCACCCAATTAGTTTTGGATTAAACCAGGGTTGAAAAAGTGAAATACATTGGACCCTATGGACCTAATTTTTCAAAACATTTTAAGCGAAGCAAAATAGTTTAGCAAAATATATTTGGTAGTTTTTTAAATAAAAATTAAAATAATAATTTCACCCATATTATATAAAGATATCAAGTGGCCCACTTCAAAATAAAATATGGCATCCATCTCTTTTTAAATTATGTTTAAAGATCTTTTACATTTACATATAGTGTTGTATCCATCCTAAAACCGATTTATTGTTGCTTATTTTCTGTGCATCTATATTCTGTGCCAACGTAATTACAATATTTTTGAGTTTAAATGATCATCAAATTTTGATTATTTCTACAAGGAAGCCTAATTTTAATGGATGCAGACTGTAAACAAGTGATTGTAAGATGAGTTGTATAAAAATTGCTAAATTTTTTTTCAAGCAAAATTATTTAGCTCTAGAGTCTGGAATAAAATTGATATGAATGAATTATTCATTGCTTTTACATAGAGATCCAGACGATTTATGTTTCGATGATATCATTTGAATAAAGCTCATTTTTTTTCAATGAAGTTTTAAGTTTTCAAATATAATAAATTATTGTAGTACTGTGATAATTTAAAATACATCAGCCCTGAATGTATCGCAACTTAAAGATTTTTAAGTAAAATTGTATTTCTGTTAGAAAGTGTTTCGTGCTTTATGCATGATTGATCTTTCTTGTATTAACATATTGATGGTTAAAAATGCCGTTTACGCTGCCTCTAAAATTCAAGCTTTCGAGATTGTTTACGCCTATTGGAAAGATGTTTTTGTAAAGAATGTGTAATGGCAACGAAATAGAAAATATATACCTGCAGAATATACATGACCTCCATTTTACTACCTTTAATATGGAGACGGATCTCGAGCTCAGTCTTCCGTATGACTATTGTATTTATTGTCGGAATTTCACACAAATTTATCATTAGCACATTGTAGGCATAAGATATTTATAATGAAAAATATATGGCGTTCACATTTAAATTTTTGGAATTAATGAGCAACTAAATATAAAGACGACCCGTTTTTGCAAATTAGATGCACATTTATTTAATATACATTATTACCAGTTTAATGATACATTTAGTTTGGTTATTCAACCCCTGGGAGCTGAAATAATGAGCTGTGTTCTGATATTTTTTGACCAACTGTACAAATGATATACACCACCATTTATTCCTTCTCAAGTAGACCTCTTCTAAAATGACATACCGGATGAATTAGTCAAGAAGAGATCTTCAAAACCATTTCTGTCTTTCAGTTCTCTAACTTACCAAAAGATTTTCTCAAAAATATAAATTTTGAATAACAAAACACAGGACCATTCCCCCTGTTCACATGAGGTACTTTAGGATACATTTCGGCGTCTCACTTGATCAGGCATGTGACTGCAAAATGCAAACTGCCCTTTTGCGTTTCATAAGCTGCCATACTAAGTCTCTTACATTTGTTCAGGAATATAAAATGTTCCTATGCTTTGAATGCAACATCAATCTCTCCCAGCCATTTTCTTTCCTGTATAGGAATGGAGAGAGAGAAAATTCTGTTTTCGAAAATCCATCCTGTTGAACGACTTTTCGAAGGTGCAGGTTCCCGCGAACTTGGTCGAGACATAGCTAGACCAGGAAGAATAAACAACAACGGAAAACGTATGATTAATCCATTATTGTGTCAGAAAATATCTTGAATTGGAAGGGAATTAATATATTTACAATTCTAAATCTAATTTTCAATCTTTAGTGAAGGTGTCATTATTGCATCGTAGGAGCTTATTTAGAGCGTATACAGCCTACGAAGGAATTTTTAGTTCATTCGTTTAAAAAAATAATTGTTCAAAAGTGATCAGAAGCTGAGGATACTGCGGATAGTTATTTTTATGCTTATTGTTTAGTTCTGAACTTTGGTTGTATCTTGTGCGGAATATAGTTTTTCAATCGTTGGAAACTAGATTAGAAAATTTCAATTTAATACTTAGACTTAGCCAACGACAATATTTAAAAATAAAACATTACAAACCATGGGGATAAATTGACTAACACCATGTGTATGGATAATGTTTCCTTGCCATGTATAAAGATTATTATAATCCATGGAGGTAAAATTTCTAACTCCATGTAATAACCACTTTGATGTGTACTATGAGTAAAACTGGAAGAGAGGTACTATGTGTTTGCTACTGTGCCATGTGTTTATGATGGATTTCTCAGCCACATTATATAATGTATAGCTCAATGATTATTTTTGATGGCACTCGTTCGTGACTATTGAAGATCATCTGGCTAAGAGATGGCAATTTCTGAGAGAATTAAAAATGTATTTAGCATCGTAGGAGGCATTGTATATGATACCTCGTGGTTAACAATATTTCAAATAATTCCAACACAAAATTTATTTTTAACTTAAGTTTTTTGGGAAAATATTCATTTCGAGTTAATTTTATCAGAGTTTAAAATAACAAATTGAAAGGAAAAAGAGTAGAATATGATGGTTAGACTGTTATCAGTATTTCGTCGTCCGTTGATGTGGAAATTCACAAAATAATGGAGGCTGAGTTTGTGCCAGGAGATAGACGGTTTTGCTTAGATCATGGAGAAGTTTCATCCCCTGATTGGCAAGAATTGCCGCCAACTGTGATAGCGAAAATATATACGTACATGAATCCGGAAGACCGCACTCGGATGTCTTTAATATGTCATAAATGGTCTGAGGCGTTGAGAACACTGAATTTCTGGAGGAAGATGAAGTATGTCATTTCTGAGGACGGACGTTCTGGACAATTTGCTCAGAAGTATGGACACTTGTTTCAACACGTTAACATCGTATGTCAGACAGTTTTACCATCTTCTATGGATGTTCTAACGATGCAGCTGACACTATTCTTACGTATTTTGAAGTCTGAATCACAGCTATTATCCATATCTTTCATAGACATGAACATGTACTTGGAATATCTTGTTACAGAGAAGAAAGATTACGTTATAAGAAACATTATCGGTTTTTTTTTGTCTCAAAGAAATCTGAAATCGGTTACATTTCGAAATTCAGACTTGAACTCGCAGCATGCCGTGGGCATTCTAAATGAGATTTTTAATAATTGTGACACCTTGAACACTCTAAAGCTAGAAGGATTCGTAAATGAAGATGTAGAACCTTCCACTTTTAAAATTTTATTTTCTCTGCCAACTTATAACACTTTGATGAATTTGCAAGAATTTGCTGTAAGCTACACACACATTTTTGAAGAGGTCATTATTTCATGGGTTGATTTTATAAATCGCTATCGTTTACACCAAAAATTTGCAGCGCTGAAGAATCTAAGAATCACTTGCGATGGATCGGAATACAAACACTACAAGGGAATTTCATCGGATATCTGGAGAGAATTCCTAAACTTCTGCCCAACATTAAAAATTGATTTATCTTATGAATATGGAGTTAAAAAATTTAAGAACTTTGTTGTTCCAAACATGCCAATCAGATCATTAGATTACAGGTGGTACGTAAGAAAATATCCAGAGCGTTGCAATAAAATGAGTACTTTGCTACACTATGTTATATCATCTGGTATCAACGAAAATATCGAAGAGTTAAGCTTAACTTGGATGGAAAGCGACATTGATTTGTCACTAGAACTACCAAATTTCCTACAATTTACTCCAAACTTGAAGTCGTTGCAACTTAACTTACAACATCCAGTAGAAGGTATAGAAGCTTTATATAAATCATGGCTTGAACTAGAACCTCAATCTTTGAAAGATGTTCATATAACCGTAGCAGGTATCGAGACTTACGAGGACTGTATAATCTACATTTATCTGACCGATAATTACGCTCCATTATTACAAGCATTTGGATTAAATTTGACTTTTGCCGAATTTGAATTGTAGTTGAAATGCAGGATAATGTTTATGCCAAAATGTATTAATTAAATCAGAATAAAGTGATGCAGATTAAATCAATTAAAGAGCTATTATAATTGCATTTAAAACCACACTCAGTTGCTTAAAAGGTTTTGATATTCCTCAGATCCGTAAAAATTTACAAATGACTTATTTTTAAAAAAAAGTCAAATTGTATCAACAAGTAAATTTTCTAATATAATGATCTAAAATCTTTACTGCGATAATTTTATTATGTATGCTTATGTGAGTATTTGGATTATTCAAAGAATTCTAACTAATCAAATTCGATTAAACGTTATAACATGCAATTCGGTATGTCGTTGTCTATTGTGGTATATTTTAATTCCTTTGTTTCTAACATTTACGGGTCAGCCCGTCTTGGCTCCGCTGTGGTAATTTTCTCGTTTTGAGAAAATAACACAAAAACTGTAGCAACTAGATATTCAAATTTGGTATGCCGTTGTATTTTGTGGTATATGTTGAAATTTTAGATTTTGAGCTTTATTAGGCTTGCCATCCTGCATCTGCCATAGGAATGTACTCGTTTTTGGTGATTTACGAGATAATCGGAGCAGCTGGAATGGCCATATTTGGTATGTTGTTGTTTCTAAGGTATATTTCAGTTTTTGGGATTTTGAACCTTATCGGGCAAGCCCGTCACGGGCCCGCTACAGTAATGTAATAGGTTTCGGGGAATAAATCGAGAATCAGAGCAGCTAGAAAGTATAATTTTGGTATGTCGTTTTTTGTGGTATACATATTCTAATATTTGGAATTTTGAACCTTAACAGACAAGCCTTTTCTGGGCCAGCTATAAGAATATATTCATTTTTGGGAAATACCTCGAGAACTGGAGCAGCTAGAAAGTCCAAATTTATCGTAGTTTTTCATATATTTAAGTCACATGCATTTTAATAAATGCCCTTTTCTTGCATTTAACGTATATGCATGTTATTAATTTAATTTTGCATACATTTAAGTTACATCTAAATAATACAAGGGTATTTAAAAACTACGTTATTTGATTTTGCATGTTTACGGCTACGTACTTAGCAAAACGAAAACTTTTTTAACGAGCTCTTTGCGTCCTCTGCACCCCGTTTCAATTCTTGCTTATTTAATCGACAACTTTGGGATCAGGCATGCAGGTAAGAATCGTAGACTGGTAGTACAATATCAATTGACTTATCATAATTAAAAATAATAAATTCTGAAGAGGGGAGCTGGAGAAAGGAGGGCAGCCAAAAAATAAATTACATTTAAACAAGTGGAATGAGATATTAAACGAAAAGATGCACAAGGCTTCAGAAAAAAAATATTTTTATTAAATTATAAAATTTAAACTTTCGAATATTTTAAAAGTTTTTATTTTTCTATAATCGAATCTTTAAATATATATTTTTTAATTTTTGAACTCAAATTAAAAAATCTGATGTGGGCAACACATGACTTTCCTTATATAATGCAATGAATTTACTACTTTAACAGTAAAAAAAAAATCTGATGTGGGCAACACATGACTTTCCTTATATAATGTAATGAATTTACTACTTTTACAGTAAAAAAATAGGTTTTTCTTATAGTAGATACTAATATTCTTTCCAAGATATTGAATTTTCGACAATTAGTCGTCATTTTCATTGATTTAGCGTCATTTTTATCCATTTGGCGGGATTTTCGTTAATTTGGCAACATTTAAAAAGTCGCCAAGTTGGCAACATTCCGCCAAATTCGTCGCCAAAATCTCGCCAAGCGTTATGAACGAAGAAATAAGTTGTTCTTACAGCAGATTTTCGCAAATGTTTTAAGAATAGTATCGGTTTTTTTGTGACATGAGTGCAGCATTTAAGTACTGTTTTACTGTATATTGTTCCTGTTTACGATGTTCTTCTGAAAAAACTTGTAAGTTACCCAGAAATTCGGACTCATTTCTCAGAGCACACTCCTCAGAGCACACTTACGATTCCAGAGGATAGATTGGTAACAATTCACATAAAAAAAATCTAAACAAAATCTGCCCTTTTTATAGGCCAGCTGCAATCGCTCATCTCTTTTGTTTATGCTTAGAAATGAAAACATGGAGGTTCAAGTAAGGAGCTAAAACTTCATATTAAGAAAACGCCAATATCGTTTGAGACAATAATTCAGGTGGCGCTGGGATAAGTTAAGTAGCCCTGCATTTTATGTATTTCAATGGCGAAAGACCAAACATATTTATTTAAACTGTCAATTTTGTATAAATAAATTATTAGCGCAATGCAAAGTAGAACTGAAACAACAAAGAATATTCCTACGTATTCAAAACAATTTTGCCTTCCAATTTCTTTTTAACTCCATATGTTCTATCCTCTGTCCTACAACTATGAAAAATTACTGGTTAATTATACACATAATGAGGGAATAATAAAATCGAAACAAAATCTGCCCTTTTCATAAGCCAGTTGCAATAGATCGTCTGATTTGTTTATGCTTAGAAATGAAAACATGGAGGTACAAGTAAGGAGTTAAAACTTTATATTAAGAAAACGCTAATATTGTTTGAGATAATAATTCAGGTGGCTCTGGGAGAAGTTTAGCCCTGTTTTGTATGTATGTCTATGGCGAAGGGCCAAACACATTTATCTATACTGTCAATTTTTAACACTTTACAACAAAGTTGAAAAGTGTTTATGACTTTGTTCATTCTGTCTGTCTGTCTGTCCGTTAGCACGATAATTGCCGTAAAAATGACTTAATCAAAATAAAATTTTAGTATTTTTTCAGACGGTCTGTGGGACCTATGGGAATATAAATGAATAATATCACCCAATTAGTTTTGGATTGAACCCGGATTGAAAAACTTAAATACTTTGAACCCTATGGGACCTAATTTTTCAAACATATTTTAAGCGGATTTAAAATTCACAAATTACTTTGAAAGTTTTAGGAAATATTCAAGTTATCCCATAAAATATATAAAAAAAAATTCAGCAAAATATATTCAGTAGTTTTTAAAATAAAAATTAAAATATTAATTACACCTTTTACATGAAGTGATCACGTGACCACTATATGAAGAGATCACGTGGCCCGCTTCAAAATAAAATATGGCATCCATCTTGTGTCAAAATCGTGATTTTTATAGAATCCGTACTAAACCCGCTTTATTTTTGCTTAAATTCTGTGCATCTGCATACTGAAACAGCTCAATTACAATATATTTGAGTTTAAACGGTCATCAAACTTTGATTATTTCTACAAGGAAGCCTATTTTTCACTTATGGAAAATGTAAATACCAAAATATGTTGAATGAGTTGTACAAGAATTGCTGCATTTCTTTAACGTAAAATTATTTAGCTCATGGAGTCTGATATGAATTAAATATCAATTGATTTTACAGAGAGAAGGACGATTTTTTCGATGAAGTTTTAAGCATAGCGTATTATTACTTGTATCTCAATGGTCTTATATTTTTAAATAAAATAAATTATTATAGTATTGTGATGAATGAAATGAATGGGAAATTGTTTATGAATGAAGTGCTGCTTTCATAGAGAGAGCCAGGCTTGTTATATTTCGATGACGTCATTTGAATAAATTTCATTTGTTTTCGATGAAGTTTTCAAATATAATAAATTATTGTAGTATTAAAATAATTTTAAAAATATTACCGAGGAATGTATCGCATTTTAGTGATGCTTAAACCAGGCAATTTATATTTCAATGCCGTCATTTGAATGAAGTTCAATTTTTTCGATCAAGTTTTGAGTTTTCAAATATAATAAATTAATGTAGTATTGTGATAATTATAAAAATATTACCGATCAATGTTTCACATTTTAGAGATGTTTAAATAAAATTGCTTTAAAGTTGGAATGTGTTTCATAATCAATGCTTTATGCATGATTGATCTTTCTTGTTAAATTATTAGCGCAATGCAACAACAAAGCATATTCCTATATATTCAAAATTATTTTACCTTCCAATCTCTTTTTAACTCTGTTCTATTCTCTATCCGACAATGAAAAAATACTGGTTAATTATACACATAATAAGGGAATAAAAAAAATCGAAACCAAATCTGCCCTTTTCATAAGCCACTTGCAATCGCTCGTCTGATTTGTTTATGCTTAGAATTGAAAACACGGAAACTCAATTTAAAAATAATCAAATATAAATATACTAAATACTACGTTTTTCTGTTGTGTCAACTAACAATAGCAGCTACTTTACTAACACTAGTGACACCCAGACATAATTCTCAACGTATTATGTCATTTTTAAGCGTTTCATCCATAGGAGTTTTAGCTCCTTCTTTCTAACTCCATGGATAGGAAGTTTGCAATACAAGTTATTGATGCCAAATGATTAAAAATAATTTAAAATGTTAAACTATTTAAATTAAATAGAATATTTAAAAATTAAACCTTTTATATTATTTAAAGGCAAACAGATGGAATTTAGAAACTTAGTATATGTAAAAGTTCGGCAGTAGATCCAGTCCGATGGAGCCGAAATGGTTTTGTGTCAATAACGTGCCCTTCGATGGGGGCCTAGTGACGTCACGATTGTACCGATACTATTTTGCACTACAATGATTGAAATTATTAAGTTCCGCGACCGTTGAGCCAAAAAAGAACTTCTTTTATGCCTAATTATGTTAAGGTTTGTCTTATGCCGCCATGGTAAGGAAATATAAAATTCAGAATATAATTTATTAATATTTGTGACGACCATTGTGTACATAAGAAATTGATAGAGAGACAGACAGGCGGAAATCACTCTAAAATTAGTCAAAAGATGTTCAGAAGGCCCAACCACATACCTTGGTATCAAAATCTCGAAATAGAAAATTTTGTGATAACAATATATATATATATATATATATCATGATAACAACATGATAACTATATTTTAGAGTATTAGAAAGCAGAATATACACAATGTCTGTAACCTGTTTGTAAGATGCAGAATGAAAATATGTGTCATTTGTACTTTAGAGTGGAGAACGTATTGCTTTCACGAAAATTTTCGATTTCGAAATTTTGATGCTAATATATGTTTCAGGACCTCCTGAACACATTTTGACTATTTTTTGAATGATGTCCGTCTGTCTGTCTGTTTGTGGTTGATTTCTTGTGTGCACTATAGCTGCCATAAATATTAATGGACTTCCACGAATCTTTATATCCGGATTTGTTATAAAAGAAAAGAGCTAGAATTAGAAAGGATTTTTTTTTTCAAATTAGAGGGAAAATTTTGAAATTTTATGTATTTTTAAGAAGGCAGCATAGGACAAAACTTGACATAATCATGCATAAAAGGAGTTATTTATTGCTTAATCATCACGAAACTTAACGGTTTTAATCATTATACGCGATACAATTTTTGTATTCGTGACATTATTATCTCCTCTCGGAAGAGATGGGGGAGGGAAATTTACACCCTTACGGGGTACATTGTCAAA
Organism: Amaurobius ferox; assembly: GCA_951213105.1. Lineage (NCBI taxonomy): Eukaryota > Metazoa > Arthropoda > Arachnida > Araneae > Amaurobiidae > Amaurobius > Amaurobius ferox. Next base: position 84,345,334 of record OX578143.1, read on the forward strand.
CTTGGTATAAATCGAAGTATTTTATCAATCTATTTAAAATGAAGGATTACAGTCTATAATGTGATCATTTCTACCAACGATGTATATTTTTCAATTTGTTTCTTGCAAAATTTGCAGAGGAAAAGAAAATATTAAGCTACTACAAAATAGATTTTGGTGTGAGAAACTCGAGTTGACTCGCATTTCAGTTAATTTGTTAATAATACTAAGTAGAAATAGACAATAATATGTATTCTTGCAATATTTTATTTAAAGGCATACGAATTATAATTTATGTACTCTATTGCTTTTGACATCTATTTTGTAACTGGAATGTAAGCCCGCCATAATAAAATCATAATTTGCGAAACATTTCTTTTCGTTTGACGTCATTTTTATCAACTTGATGACATTTTTGTTACTTTGGCAGCATTTAAAAAATATCGCCAAGTTGGCAACGTCCCGCTAAATTTATCGCCAAGCTTTACGGACGGACAAACGGAGAAATGGGTTATTCTTATAGTGTACTCTTATGTCCTTTCCAAGATATTGAACTGTCATCAATTAGTAGTCATTTTCATCGCATATTTTGTTGAAAGAAGTTTGAAATATTTGACTTATTGGCAATATGAGCGTGACACTCCTAGTTGCACGGTATCTCAAATAAAGCGTATAAAATGATAAGAAATAAATTAACATCAAGGTTTCATTTTCAGTGTATGATGTCATACGCTACATAAAGTTCCATGGTTGCAACATAATTTCTCTGGGTTTGGTTAAGGATTACAATCAGTTAAGGATTCCCTAATTATGAGTATAATTAACCAGTATTTTATTATAGTTGTACGATAAAATACAGAATATATGTAGATAAAAATAAATTGAAAGGTAACATAATTTTGAATACGTAGGAATATTGTTTCAGTTCTACTTTGAATTGCTGTAATAATTTATTTTTTACAAAATTGACAGTTTAAATTGATATTTGTCCTTTCGCCATAGAAATGGATACAATGCAGGGCTATTTATATTATCCCAGCGTCACCTGAATTATTGACTCAAGCGATATGAACGTTTTCTTAATATAAAGTTTTAACTTCTTATTTTTAACTCCATGGTCTAAGGCATGGAGGTAAAAGTACGGAGTAAGAACTTCATAATAAGAAAACACCAACATGGTTTGAGACAATATTTCAGGTGCCGCTAGATAAGATAGGTAGTCCTGCATTGTATGCCCGTCTATGGCCAAACGCCTAAAATATGTATTTAAATTGCCATTTTTGTAAAAAGAAATTATTAGCGTAATGTAAAGTAGATCTGAAACGATAAAAATTATTTCTACGTATTTAAAATTATTTTACCTTTCATTTTATTTTTATCATCATACATTCTGTACTCTGTTCTTCAACTATGAAAAAATACTGGTTAATTATACCCATAACTAGCAGCATACCCGTTCTTCGTACGGAGTATATAATATAAAGAAACTTATAATTCGCAATCATGTGCAAAATCTGTTAAAATATTAAATTTATTTCTCCTAAAGAGAAGTTTAAGAATATATGTTCTCACTATGAAAAATTATCTTCACGGTCAGATCTGAAGAATAAAACATCCTGGCCCCTTTTGTATGCAAATTTTCAAAAAAAGGAACTGAATAATATATGCAAAATGAAAGCATTAAAATTGTATAGGACCCGTACTACTTATATACGCGAATATTAGAAGATATAACCTGTATTAGTACATTAGAAGATTACCAGTATTACAATATGAGTCTCAAAAATTTTTGCCAAAATAAAAGAGATGACGTAATAAATTGAAAATATCAATAATCCCTGTAATCTTTATACCAGAACGTCGTAATTGATTCCAATATATGCCAATATATATCAAAACATATAGCAATATACCTGTACTACTTATATTCTTGTAGATTAGAAGATATATCCGTGTATTTGTAGAAGATTACTCTTACAACATACAATATTTGAGTTTAAACAATTTTTGTCATAATAAAACAATTGCATAATAAATTGAAAATATGAATAATCCCTGAATCAATAATCCCCGAAAATATCAATAATAATAAAGTTTAAACCTGAAGATCGTAATTGATATTATCCAGTCAAAAATGTTATAAGAAAAATCAAATCGTTCTTTTCTAAAATATATTTTTATATCCATTTATTTATTATTCAAATAAAAAAAATAGTTATTTAAATTAACAGACTGATTTAATTTAATTGCGTTTCTGAGCAACATGATATAAGATAGAATCTTCCTCATAAACTGCTAAATTAAATAACCATTTTGTTTTCTTTATACTTTTCATTGTTCAGTAAAAGCTTGTTTAAAATAAAACATGGAGATAGATTTCCCATTTAAATCATGTTTCAAACAATTCATGTTTTCAGAAAGTGACTAATTAGCGCAAAAAATTTCCTATCAAACTCAAAGATTAAATTTTAATTCACTTTCAAACGATTTTCAAGCTTTTCGTTTGGATAAACCATGGAGTTAGAGAGTGGAACTCCTAGAAAAAAGTTTCGTTTTTCATTAATATCTCGTCAACCCTTGGTCTTAGATACTCGAAACTTGGGCTAAATTTATGAGGGACAATTTCAAGGCTATCCACAAAATTTCATCGAATTCGGTTCAGCCGTTATCCCGTGATGATGCGACAAACGAAAATTTCGTTCTTTACTAATATCTCGAGAACCACTGATCGTAGAAACTCCAAACAGAGACTAAATTTTAAGTGAGATTATTTCCAGACTACCCAGAAAATTTCATGAATTTCGGTTCAGCCGTTCTTCCGTGATGACGAGACAAACAGACAGACAGACAGACAGACAGATTTTCAATTTTATATATATAGATACGCCATTTCTAAGCATTTCATCAAATGGAAATTTTATCTATTTCTTTTTAACTCTATGGTGCAAGGTTTGTTGATATTGAACGTTGAACTTGCTTACATCTGAGGCCTTTGATGTACATAGAAAGTCCGACCTTTACCTCAATGCAATTGGTTTGTAAAAAATTGGCGTAAATGTTGTTTTCCTATACAATAAGTTTGTGTAGCAATATCTGATGTCATGTTTAGAACACATCAAAAGGTTCTTTGACTTTAGAATCCAACTTTAGAAGTTACTTTTCTTATGCAGTATGCGTGTATTAAAATAGCACCAATATAAAAAAATCTGATGTGGGCAGCACATGATTTTCCCTGCAGACTTATATCCACGTTCTCTTTATTTTAATTACATTTAATTCACTTTTAGTGCAATTTTCATTCTCATTTGAAAACTGGATTTATTTTCAAAGGTGGCGTAGAGAAAATACGAAAAAACTAAAATATCTCGAGAACGGCTAGTCCTAGTGTAATGGGGTTGGTCTTATTCTTGTCTTCGTTAAAAATTACGTATTAAACAAGCATTTTATGGATATATTTGAGCATATGTAGTTTTTTATTTTCGATTATTAGACACACAGACACACATACAGACGTCACGCTAAAAATGGTTTTCTCGTATTCTAGAGGTCTCGAAACGTGTAGATCCGTCGAAAACTCGAGTTGTGATTTTCGGCATGATTCCAATTCTTTCCCTATACATTACCATGTATTGCAGGGAAAGTAAAATAGCTGTATTATGGAGTTCTGCTTTGCGTATGACATCAGATACTGAAAGTGAAGCTATATATTGGACTTATTTTTAACTTAGTTGCAACAATGGGGAATTCTGAAGTTTTAACGTGTCGTATGACATCAGATACTGAAAGTGAAGCTGGGTACTGGACTCATTTTTAATTTATTTACAATAATGGATATTATTATATCTCCTTTTGAGTTGTAGCTAGGTAGACAGCGGAAGCTAAATATTGGACTCATGTTGAACTTATTCGCAAAAATAGAGAATTCTGGCGTTTTTCGTTTCGTATGATATCTGACACTGAAAACGAAGCTAGATATTGGACTCATTTTTAACTTATTTACAACAGTGAAGAATTTTGAAGCTTTACGTTTAGTATCACATTAGATTCTGTAAACAAAGCTGGATATTGGACTTATTACTTTCCCTGCAATACATGGTAATGTATAGGGAAAGTATTGGAATCATGTCGAAAATCGCAGCTCGAGTTTTCGATGGATCTACACGTTTCAAGACCTCTAGAATACGAAGAAACCATTTTCAGCGTGACGTCTGTGTGTGTGTCTGTCTGTGTGTCTGTGTGTCTGTGTGTCTGTCTGTGTGTCTGTCTGTGCAGATTTTGTATCCACTCTAACTAAACAACTAATTGACTGAATTTCATAAAATTTGTTAGGTAAGTCATTTGTGGGCGAAACTGGTGCTGATTAGTTTTGGGTACGATTCGGGATAAAAGAACCCGCCTTTTTTTGTGAAATGGCCCTCGAAAGCTTGTATCCACTCTTGCTGAAGATTTAATAGACCGAATTTCACAAAATTTGGTAGATAAGTCGCCTGTGGGTCACCCTGGTGCTGATTAGATTTTGGCACAATTCGGAAAAAAGTAACCTGCCTTTTTTTGCAAAATGGCATGCAAAAATCGACAAAATCTAAGACAAAAAACTATGTATGCTGAAATATATCCATCAAATTCTTGTTTTATACGTAATTTTTAACGAAGAAAAGAATAAAAGCAACCCCATTACACTAAGACTAGCCGTTCTCGAGATATTTTAGTTTTTTCGTATTTTTTCTACGCCGACTTTGAAAATAAGTCCAGTTACCAAACGAGAACGAAGATTGAATTAAAAGGGAATTAAATTTAATTAAAATAAAGCGATCGTGGATATAAGTCTGCAGGGAAAGTCATGTGCTGCCCACATCAGATTTTTTTAAATTCATTTTTAAATCCTGTAGCTTTACGTTTAGTATGACATCAGATGCTGTAAGTGAAGCTGGATATTGGACACATTTTCAATTTATTTACAACAGTGGATACCTCATTTTGTATCGTGAATACACAGACAGTGATTAAGTGTTTTTTTTCTCATGAATTAACCAGTTTTTAAATTATTTACAGGCAGAATGCCCGCGGGCCTCGCTAGTATTTATAATTTTTGATGTAACAATTCTAGATAATAAAGCAAACAAACTTTCAATTTTCGATTGCTTGCCAAAATAAATATCCTTCTGCATATCTCAATCTTTCTAGTATAAACGGGTCCATGAACTTTAATATCCGGTTTTATTGGGATGGAGCCTGACTAGGGTAATTTCCTGGCATCCTTATGGGGTCGACGCTAAACTTGGTAGTTTTGGCTTTAATTAAATTTAAATCCCCCGAAAACTCGTGCTCTGTTTGCTCTCACGGAATCGATAGATACTTAATGAACACGGTTCTGACTTCACTTCGAATAATTAGAGAAATGAAATCATTTTTAGGTGATTGGAAGCAGGTATGCATATTTTAAAATTTGTTTAGTGAAGGATACGTGAAACTAAGTGGATATATACAGTAGCAAAGTTTTCAAGCACCCCATGACTCTGTAAGGAAGGGTCCAGCAGGTATGCATATTTTAAAGTTTTATAAGTAAAGGATAAGTGAAACTAAGTGGGTATATACAGTAGGACAATTTTTAAGCACCCCAATGACTTTGTAAGGAACGGTCAAACAGGTATGCCTATTTTAAAGTTTTATAAGTAAAATATAAGTGAAATTAAGTTGATATATACAGTAGGAGACTTTAAGCATCCCAATGTCTTTATAAGGAAGGGTCCAGCAGGTATGCATATTTTAAAGTTTTATAAGTAAAGGATAAGTGAAACTAAGTGGGTATATACAGTAGGACAACTTTTAAGCACCCCAATGACTCTGTAAGGAAGGGTCAAGCAGGTATGCCTATTTTAAAGTTTTATAAGTAAAAGATAAGTGAAACTAAGTTGATATATGCAGTAGGAGTCTTTAAGCATCCTAATGTCTTTGTAAGGAAGGGTCCAGCAGGTATGCTTATCTTAAAGTTTTATAAGTAAAGAATAAGTGAAACTAAATGGGTATACAGTAGGACAATTTTTAAGTACCGCAATGACTTTGTAAGGAAGGGTCAAGCAGGTATGCCTATTTTAAAGTTTTATAAGTAAAAGATAAGTGAAACTAAGTTGATATATACAGTGGGAGTCTTTAAGCATCCCAATGTCTTTGTAAGGAAGTGTCCAGCAGGTATGCATATTTTAAAGTTTTATAAGTAAATGATAGGTGAAACTAAGTGAGTATATACAGTAGGACAATTTTTAAGTACTCCAATGACTTTGTAAGGAAGGGTCCAGCAGTTATGACCGTTTTAAAGTTTTATAATTAAAAGATAAGTGAAAATAAGTTGCTATATACAGTAGGAAAGTTTCTATGCATCCCAATGTCTTTGTAGAGAAGAGTCCAGTAGATATGCATATTTTAAAGTTTTATAAGTAAACGATAAGTGAAGCTAAGTGGATATATACCGTAAATAAATTTTTAAGTATCCCAATGACTTTGTAAGGAATGGTCCAGCAGATATGTCCATTTTAAAGTTTTATCCGTAAAAGATAAGTGAAAATAAGTTAATATATACAGTAGAAAAGTCTTTAAGCACCCCGATTTCTTTGTAGGAAGTGTCCAACAGGTATGCATATTTTAAAGTTTTATAAGTAAAAGATAAGTGAAACTAAGTTGATATATACAGTAGGAGTCTTTAAGCATCCCAATGTCTTTGTAAGGAAGTGTCCAGTAGATATGCATATTTTAAAGTTTTATAAGTAAACGATAAGTGAAGCTAAGTGGATATATACCGTAAATAAGTTTTTAAGTACCCCAATGACTTTGTAAGGAATGGTCCAGCAGATATGTCCATTTTAAAGTTTTATCCGTAAAAGATAAGTGAAAATAAGTTGATATATACAGTAGAAAAGTCTTTAAGCACCCCAGTTTCTTTGTAGGGAAGGGTCCAGCAGGTATGCATATTTTAAAGTTTTATAAGTAAAAGATAAGTGAAACTAAGTGGATATATACAGTAGGAAAGTTTCTAAGCACCCCAATGACTTTGTAAGGAAGGGTCCAGCAGGTATGCCCATTTTAAAGTTTTATAAGTAAAAGGTAAGCGAAAATAAATTGATGCAGTAGAAAAGTATTTAAGAACCCCAATGTCTTTGTAGGGAAGGGTTCAGAAAGTATGCATATTTTAACGTTTCATTAATAAAGTATATGTGAAACTAAGTGGGTATATACAGGATTCATAGGTTAGTTTTTAAGCACCACAATGACTTCGTAAGGAAATGTCCAACAGGTATGCACATTTTATTAGAAAAGGATAAGTGAAACTAAAGGGATATATACGGGATTTGTAGGAAATATTTTAAGCACCCCAATGTCTTTGTAAGGAAAGGTCCAGTAGATAAGCATATGTGTGCTAGAGTGTTTAATCTAAAGTGTTGCTAGAGTGTTTATGCTAGAGTGTTGAAATCATTTTTATTCAATCAGATGTTGTCACTTTTCTATAGACAAACGTAATAGTTATGGACACTCATGGACCTTTTCTATCAAAATTATTGGACGGACATAAGAACATTTTTAAGATGTTTAAAATATTGCCCGACTAAACTTATCTTATTCGATCGAGTGGAAACCCATGGTTCCAATTTAAGAAATGCTCAAATAAGTTTGACGATTTAAGAAATGCTTCAGATAAGTTTGAAGATATAAACTTTGACGATTTTGGCCATGCCCAAGTTTTAGTAAAAAGTACAAAATTTAACTGTTTTTATCAGGTTTCTACAAAAGAAGTTACATCAATCAAATTGTTTCTATTTAATTTAAAATTTTTTAAAAGAATTGGTTCTTTAATACGTAAAATCAGATGAAAAATCAAACGAAAACGGAAAGTGCATTAAAATTGTGAATTCAGTGCAATTTCAAGTAATTATCTGTGTTATTTTGTGCAATTAAACTCAGTTTAATGAATTTTGAAAGACAGAAAGAAAGAAAAATGAAATAAATTTGATTTGTAGAAAAAGTGATGTGGTGTCGCATTGCTTGTTAGCTATTCTTCAAATCAAACTATCGAAAATCTATACTATAATTAATTGAAGTTTAGTTTAAAATGTATGGAAGCGTTGAAAATAAGCCAACATGCAGTGATTGGAGATGAAATAATTTTTTTACATACCGCAATTTTCATTTTTGCATAAGAATTATGCATTATTTCAGTTTTGCACAAAGAATTATGCATTATTTTTATGCTTAAATTTGAAACGATTTTTAATATTTAAGTGTGTAAGTGCCACATTAGGTGACGACTAGCCATTCTGTAACCACTAGCCACTAAAGCCGGAATGACTAGTAATTTTATTTAATTAAAAATATTCGTTGTTATTAATATACAAGAAAGTCATTAATTTTACTGGAAAAAGTTCACTAAAGTTATCTTTTGTATGGGATTTCTTGGACATTCCATTTTAAGAAGTGTAAAAATATATTATATTACGCTAAAATATATACAGGTAGATAAATTTTTTCTTGAATTTAATGCTTGCTAATGTCATCTTTTGCAGATATTTCAGCCATGCTTTAACTGAACTGTAATAGATGTGATTAAATTCTTCTCGAAAATCATGAACATTTTGATGCACTCCTTATTTTCGCACTAATCACTTGCAATTTTATGTTTAAAAGGAGAAAATCCCATAAAATACTCAATTTGGAAATTTTCAAGGTCTAAGGCATTTTTGTTTCGGAGCACCTGAGAGAAAACTCACGTATCTTCACATCGAAGTTAGTGCATAAATTTGATTATAATTGCATAGTTCTAAGCATTCCTTTGGGTTTGGATTCTAGCTCAGCAGCAGTCATATAGTGTCTTGGATGCCAGAATCAGACAAATGCAAGTAAAAGGGATAGAAAAAATTATATATATTTATTCCTTTTAAATTTTTTGTGGTAGATAATACAACAGATATTTTTTAAATTCTGGATTACTTGCCAAAATAAATATCCTAATATATATATATCAAATTTTTCATATAATGGTCCACGAATGCTACTATTCAGTTTTATTCCGATAGTTTTTGACCCGATCAATTTCCTGGCATCTTTACAGACGATGTTAATCTCTGTAAATTTTGATTTCAATTAAATTTAATTCTCTTGAACTCGTGATCTGTTTGCTCTTACGGATTCGATTGATACTTCATGAACACGGCCCTGATTTCACTATAAATAATTAAAAAATGAAATGATAACTTATAGATTAGATGCAGGTACTACTAATGCGTAATTATGTAAAGGGAAGTATTACTTTAGTGAAATGAAATGGAAATATACAGGGTATTTCAACATAGTTGACCTCGCGTGTTTCGACAGTCAGTTTTAGATACATATTTCCAATTTGAAAGTGTGTTAAAATTAAATGATAAATTCTCTCATGTAATTTTTATTCAGTGGGGGTATTTTCACAAAAATTGGGGAATTAAATTATATAGGGTCCCCTGAGCACAAAAAATATAAGTTTAATTATTTAATTAGAAAATGTGCCGCTGTACAGTAACTATAGTCTAAGGGGAAAACCCTTCTGCTTATATGCTATATTTGGCGGTTTGCGTAGTAAACAATCGGATACATGGAATACATGTATCCGACGAATACACGGTTAGTTGTATGTTTTATACGAATACATGGTTAGTTGTATACATAATGCAAGTACTTTAGTTCTTTCAACTTCAACGCGAAATATAATGATGGACAATATTCATGGTACAATGTTTCTAAAGTTGAAAAGTATGCTGGCATTTGGCATTTGTCTAGACGACAGCATGTAAAATTATTATATAGTACCAAATTAACTTATATTTCGCGCAAATCTAATTTGAGAATTGGAAATATTGCTAGCATCTGCTATGCGATATTCTCCATTATATCAAAATATGTTATCATTTCATTAATTTGGCGTCATTTTTGCGAATTTGCCGACATTTGCTTCAATTTTGCCCCACAGGTCATCAGATTGGCAATATTTCGCCAAATGGGTCACCAATGTCGCAAAATTTTTCGCCAAGAGGATATTTGAGGATACTTACTGTTCGATTTTATGTAGTTTTTAGATACATTTATTTGAAAAGGTAATTTAATGCAGTAATTAGTATAATTTAGTGTGATTACTAGGGTGTTTAAGGACTTTACTAGGAACCCTGAACAGTCATCTTCAAATGATGGCTTATGAAAGCACCCAAAATTTCATAAAATAAAGACGTAAACAATTATTTCTTTTCAAGCCATGAGACAAAAATCTGTCCTTATTGAAGCTCTTCTCTGTAAAAATGACTTCTTGCAAGTAAGCAGAAATTTTTTGAAGGGTAAAGTGGATGAAATATTTCACAATATTTTGGTATTTTGGATTTCTAGAAAGAAGTTTTGATACTCATAGTTTTTTTATTTTGTAGTGAATTTATATATAATTTAATCTTAGTAAAAACTATGTTATAAATTATCTGCATTGCGTTATTATTTTTGAATTACATCATTATGTATTAAATTTTTACTTTCCTTACATACACAGAAAAATGTATAAAGAAACTCTTGAGACGGGGTCAAAAATTTGAATTCGAATTTTCGACGGAAGGATACGTTTCAAGTAACCCTGAACGCGAATAGAAAATTTTTGAAGTGGTGTCTGTGTGTTAGGGTAAGTGTCCGTGAGTCTGTGGATGCGATATAGTTCACGAATAAATGGAGTGTTTCGAAAGTAACGTGGTACGGTTATTATAACCTGTGAATACCTATTAATTTGTCCATCGTTCATACGTTCGACGTTCCAAATTTTCGAAAGAATTTTTGAAAAAATTAAAAAAATTTGGAGCATTCAATATGTTAAATAAATAATTATTTTGTACGTATGTTTTTATTCTGAAGCGAATGGCAAAAACTTCATAAAGCTAAATTGAACCTTCCTGTATGTTTTATTCTTCAGATCTGCCTGTGACCTGTGAAGATGAATTTTTATATCAAGAACAGATATTTTTATATTTCTTTCTAGTAGAAATAAATTAAATATTTTAATAGAATGTTTTGAATAACAATGTCATTTTAAATACTATAAGAATATGTACATAGTTGTGAATTTTAAGTTTCTTTATATTATATATTTCGTATAAAGAACAGATATACCCCTTGTTAAACTGGGTAAGTGCTGCCTCAAAACATTTTTCCATACAAATCTTTGCATATCCAAAGGAGAAGTTTAGTGATGAGGTCTAAAACATGAGTTTTGAGTTTTGAGAATCCTTGAATATGCCTGTCTATATATTTACGTAGTATTTAGAGCTCATAAAATTGTAATACGCCTTCTCGGAGATAATTTTATAAAGTCACATATAAAGTAATAAGCTTGTATTAAGTCTTCTTGCTGTGAGATAATTTTATATATAGTCACGTAATGTGCAGGTTCTGAGGTTCTAAATTCTGTTCTCACTCTTGCTGATGTAATTTTTCATGCTCTGTATACGTGGAAGAATACACTTCTATACAAGGGGTTCCTGTAAGATAAGACTTTGCTTTAAATATAATAAAATGCAATTTATAAATTATCTTTCAATACATCTAGAATAGAACAAATAAAACAAATCATGAACATTTCGTCATATTACTTAAAAAATTGGCTGAAAGCGGCGGTCCAAAATTATGAGGTAAATCGTAATACATGTGTACCTAAACGACATCTAAAATGAAATACATGAGGAATTGGAATTTTAAGTATGAGTTGTTGCATTATAATACATGAGGACCTAAAGAATATGCCATATAAAATTCATGAGAAGGTCAGATTTTAAGTATGAGATGTTGCATCGTAATGCACGAGAATCTAAATAAAATGTATTAAGACATGCATGAAGGAATCGAATTTTAAGTATGAGATGTTGTATCGTCGTATTCTAGGACCTAAACAATATATCACATTAGATGTATGAGTAAGTTGGATTTTAAATAAAAGATGTTGGAGCATAATATACACGAGGACGTAGTTCAAAGTCAAAGATAGCTGATGTCGTATATTACAGCACATGAGATGTCGCATTGTAATACCCATGGACTTAAACAATATGTAAAAATTATTGCATGAGGAAGTCGAATTTTAAGTATTAGATACGCCATCACAATACTCGAGGACTTAAATATGTATTACTTAATGCATGAAGCAGTCGAAGATAATTGAGGTCGTATATTGCAATACATGAGATGTTGCATTGTAATGCACTAGGATTTAAACAATATGTAATACTGGTTGTATGAGGAAGTTGAATTTCATGTATAAGTTAGTGCATCACAATACTCGAGGTTTTAAATAATATGTAAGACTTAATCCCGGAGGAAGTCAAATATTAACAAATATTAGGAGTGTTAATAGAACATTTTACCACTTCTGATATTTATTTATATATTTGAGGCATTTCTAATTTTCCTTTTAAACAATTTGGCATACATTGCTCTCCATAGAACATGCACAATATTTAAGCAGAGTGTGACACAAACAAAAGTCACTCAGGCCCACCATATTTCTAAAGTACGGCAAATAAACTTGCCCAGAACTTGGCATCTCCGGCTATTTACTTTAAAGGGGAGTAAAATCTTCGATCTAAACCTCTCGCTGGAGTTCTAAAAAAATAAATATAAAATCCACTTGCTTCTTCCTCCTTTTAAAAATCTCTGCATATTTGGAAAAAGCCATTTTTATAGCAGAGATCTCCAATAAAGTTAGCCTTTTACCCCGGAAGACCGTTGGAACTTTTTGCGTATTAACGTTAAAAAGATTTATGTTAGCATTTCGGGAATACAGTCCAGATACGCTATAATGAGATACGATTAACGAAATGACGATATTATCATATTTTTCTTGTAATTTGGTTTGTCTGTATTTGTATATTTTTGTCGTCTTTGGTTTGTCTGTTTAAAAAAGTATCGTTTTTTTTAAAGGTTATAACGATATTTGATAACGAAAATTCCAAACTAACGAAGAATTTTTTGTCTTAACTTTCATTTTTAACGAAGAAAATTTCTATATCTTTATATATATACGTCTTTATATATCTTTATATTCCAGTTGTCAGCCTTCTCCAATCAATCAGAACGCAGCAAAATCTGAGCCTACACTGATTTGTATACAAAGAGTTGAAGTTCCAGACCACTTGGCTGACCCATGGGTTTACAGCAGCGGTTTGAGTGGCAGGCTGCATACGAAGAGAGTAGAAATTCTCACCTGATGGACAAACCCCATAGAGGACGGATTAGTCCCTCATCATGCCTTCACGGCAAGCAAAAAAAATCAGGACAAGCAGCAATTCTTATTTGCACTGCAAGCAGTGGGGATACGAATTGCACCTGCTCCCGCCAAAAAACATTTTCATACTTCAGAATTTTTAGAGACGACAAATAATAAAAAGATACTAGCTTATTTATTACATTAGTTTCTTTGGATCATAACGTATAAATTTTTATTACTTTCTTATACATACATTTATATTAATTGTATTACAATATTGTATTAGTATTATTTCATAGAGTATCATTACAGTATTATTTTATATATTTGATAGCGAAATTGTATAGTAATACGATATTAATATTGAATATTATTTTGAAGAATATTTTAAATTTTGAGATTTTGACGGACAAATACAATTATACAATTATATATATATATATATATATATATGTAGATTGCTGCACAATTGCAAGGACGGATCAGAAGGACGGATCTTACAAGGACGGATCAGAAGTTGCAATGTAGCACAACATTAAGCGGGGGTGGAGGCTCAGATAGCAGGATAAAATATTGTTGCCACATTGTTCGGACATTAGAATAAAGATCATTTATTGTTCTGGAAAGTACAGAAGGTTTTTAAACATCTGAAAGGAAAAGGTGTTCTTTTGATGCTGTGCACGGATAAATGGGAAAATGTATATGGACGACAGCAGGCACCTTTGAGAAAGGTGTCAGTGCGGGATATGCCCACCGTGGAGTGCGATGTAATATTCTACACGTCGTGTCATGCTTTGCACAGCATTATCCAGCAGCTGTTGAGGCAAGTTATTCCACTCCTCTGTCAGTGCACGGATGAGGTGGTTCTTGTTTGTTGGAGGATATTTTCAACCAGCAAGTCACTTCCCCAAAGCATTCCAAACATTTTCAATAGGGCTTAGATCTGGAGAACGTGCGGCTTATACGAGACATTGAATACCCTAGCTGACTAGACAATCCTGAACAGCGACTGTCCGATGACATGGTGCGTTGTCGTCCATGAAAACAATTTTATCACCGACAGCACCACGGAAAAGGCGAATATGAGGCAGTAGAACTTCATCAATGTATCGTTGGCCGGCCATAGTTCTAGTTGCAACCACATGAAGGGGCGTGCGGCCATTGATCATGATGACGGCCCATACCATGATACTGCATGTCGGATATCGGTCCCTTTCCTGGATATTTTCTGGACAATAAGCAGTATCACTCTCACGCCAGATCAGTTGGCGTCTGCAATCCAATGGCAGACTGAACCTACTCTCATGTGAGAATAGTACGCAAGCCCAGTTCTGTTTGGTCCAAGTGCGATGCTCCCGACACCTTTGCAAACGGGAGGTACGGTGCAGTCTGGGAAATGGGACACACGCAATATGTCTATGGGCGTATAGTCCTCCTTCTTTCAAACGTTCGGCTACAGTTTTTCGGGGGATCCGCTGTCGTGTGGTAGTAAGAAATTGATTTGTCACCTACTGAGCTGTTGTGCGCCGGTCCATTTTTGCCGATGGGACAATGTACCTGTCTCCTTCAGCCTTCGTACTTCTAACTCGGCCTCTCCCTTGGCGCTTTCTACACATTCCAGTTGTTTTAAATGCTTGCCATAGCCGTGAAACAACGCTGTGGACGATGTCGAACTCCCTGGCAGCATCTATTATTTTTCGCCCTTTTTCGATATTTCCAATAATATGGCCACGCGTGAAATCATCTAAGTGATATCGGGAAGACAATAGCGGAAATTTCCAGTTCGCCAAATAAATCTTTCCCGTAAAACTTTACTTGGAACAACAACTGTCCACACGCGTCAGATCCATTAAATTCCTTATCAGAGCTATCACGTGACGAACAGGCGTGGAAATGAAAAATTTGCTTACGCACACTTCTTTTTACTCCATCCCTGTACTTATTCTAATTTTCTACATTTTGCTTTCTTTTATTTTGTGGTTGCTATGGGTGATAGTATCATCCGCCCTTTGCAATTGTCCAGCAGTGTATATATATATATATATATATACATTTCGTCATTACAGTGTAAACTCGTTAGAGACCGAAAATATTATTATACACTTTCCGTCTCAACACTATCGAAAAAAAAAATATCTTGCAGACAAACTTTGAAATGAATCTATACGAATGAAAGACGAATTTTTATAAATTTTTAAACCCTATATAACTGATCTTGATTGATGTTGCCATCTTGCACGATTTTGACAATGCTATATAATTTAATCGATTGTATAAAATTAATCGATTGCAAAACCTATATTATGTATACAATTCTATCAGGTTTATTTATAGTTTAAACTTGCCTATTTTTGGTTCTATTATTGATACAATTATTCACTGGTGTAAATTGGCATATATATTTACTACAATTTGCGTTTCCGAAGGTAACTTTGGTCTTTTTAAATTTCGGTTCGGACATATTTAATATGTATTCTATCGACTAAGCCATCCGGGTTCATAAGAAAACCACAGAAAATTAAAAGCTTAATGGTACTTAGAACCAGCTGTCTTACACATGCTCTCTAAAGACATTTCGTTGCATCCTGCACAGAACTTGCATCTAGAGAGGAGAATAGAATTAGTGATTTCCGATTGCTATCCACTACTTTTCACCCACTGAAACAATTATTTTTTCCTTTTATATTTGATGTGGAATCTACAAACATTCATAAGAAAGCGTGCCTGTCAATTTCGTGTCTTCCATCATGCTTGGTGACTGACTTGGTGAAATGTCGTCCACTTACGGACTTTTGGCTGATATCTTCGACTTGGCGACTTTTGGGGAAATATCTCTAGCTTGGCAATAATTCAGTATTTCTGAGAATTAAGGCTTAATATATCGCTGCCTATAATAAAAAGCGTGAGGAACAACAAAACTGTCTCACAGATCCAGCATGTTTTAAAGCACTGCGAATAAATTTGACCAGACCTCGACATCACTGGCTGTTTATTCGATCAAAAAAAAATGTTCATCGATTCAAAACTTCTTTCCTGAGTTCCAAGAAATATAATAAATAGAAAAAAAATCCCTTACCATTTCCCTCTTATAAAATCTCCGCATACTTGCGTAAAGTCACTTTTATGGGGAGGAGCTCTAATAAGGTCAGTGCGCTACCCCGGAGCGGTGATAGAAAATTGTGCGCCCTGTCTTTTGTTTGATGGCTTTTTACGGAATGTTTTCTTAAGCCTTCGTTTGAAAAGTATAAAAGGGGCAAGGATTGTGGGAGGAATGTTATATAACCTATGTCATATCTGCTAGTAAATGATAAAATACTATTTCTGCTGACAAACCGTTTAGCTTTAACTTTCTTTACTACGGAATTTAAAGAAAAGTAGCTCGATAGGCGCAGAGAGTTTGATTTTCGTACTTTGGTAGATTTTTTTTTGTCTTTCTCGTACTTTATAATAAAGAAAATGAACCGCTTTGAAAAGATACGACCTTCGAACTCGTTGAGTGGTCTGATAACGGGGATCCCTTCGTATCGTCTGGGTCAGCGTCTCCCTCTCGGGGGGAGTCGCACACTGGTGCCGTGGCGGAAAAAAAACCCGAAACCGGAAAATAATATTTTTCGATACCAACTACTATTTTTTGATAGGCAATGAACCGAAGTATCTTGCCATGTAAATAAATGTATTTTATTCAGTATAACTAGAAGGAAAAACTGATCTTAAACAAGACTTCCACATTCTAATTGAAATCTTGTTTTTTCTAACTGTAATTTCAATATTTTTTCCAAAATTTTTGTGGATATTTATAATTATATGTATCACGTATTTTCAATATATGTAACCTCAGCTTATTTCTGGCATCAATACATTTCGTAAAAACATAGCCAAAATCATACTATAAAGAGTAAAATATAGATATATAAAATTTTTTGTTTTCCTTCATTTCTTTAAGCCTATAAAAAGAGCTACACGTTCCTACACGCTCTGGATGAGTTATTTCGAAAGCAGATACTATTATGCAACTGTTCTGTGAAAATCAGCTGCAAGTTTTTGTAACCTTCGCTGTTTCGGCATATTTCATACTTTTTCTGAAGGTCTTGCTCAGCCCTGCATAAGTATCGTTCGTACTTCCAATTGATACAGCGACTTTTATTTTCATGATAAATATTTTATTACTACTTTTAAAACATCAAAGACATATTTTACAACTTTTAAACTTATCCCATAACAAGACATATTGAATTTACGCAACATTTCTTGAACTAAATTAAAGCAGTTTCAAAAAGTAAAAACAAAGCTTAATAATTTAATAACACTTTATTATCGATATATATATATATATATATATATATATATATATATATATATATATATATATATATATATATATATAATTATTGTCTCGATAATAATGAACAATCTGAGAATTTTAATAACAGGCAGACGGTATGAAATTTATATGAAAATTATTTTATATTATTTTTTTTATATTTTTTTAACTAACCGCTACTTAATGTGCTGATTAAAGAATGACAGTAAGCCGAAACAAAATTCAACCAAAAAGTATGTCGTGGGGTATTAGTGCATTCATAAAAAAAGTTTTATAATTTTATCTTAAAAATTAAAAAAAAGTGAAGGGTATGCGTATATCTTCATATCTCCCCCCGAAAAAAGCAAATATCCCCCCGAAAACAAAATCTGGGACCGCCACTAATTTTAATATTATCATGCATATAAAATCTTACTTTTAGCTTATCTACATGCGCAAAAAGTATGCAAAAATATTAAGAAATGTATAAGTTGTGCGGTTTTTTTCCGCAAATTCCTCATTTGGCACCACTGCGCGTCGCCACGATTCGTGATTCGGGGTCGCCTTCGATTCTCTAACGCTCTCTACCAAAAGAATCTACCTCGTTGATCTTGCCAGTAATCATATGCTTGTCTCAAAGATTAAGCCATGCATGTCTCAAATTATGCATGCATGTCAGCTAATTATCGTCTGCCAAAGCGTTATTTTTGTATTTATATATACGTAAACATTATTATAACTATCAGGAACCTCACTCCCCATTACGGACAGCTGATTTTCCTGAAACTTTCACTAACATGCTCGCAAATGTTTTACAGTGTACAGAAATCTCAAGCAGCTCATTTTCAGTGCTTTACAGATGTGGAAATTCAGTCATTTCATTTCTACATAAAATGGGCCGACACTTGCAAGTGTCGGCCCATGGGTGTACACCCATGGGTGTATGTGTGTGGGACTCATACGATCAGTTTTTCATGTTTTAATAAGAACAAAATTTACAAATGTAGGTGAGTAAGGTACCTTAGCTTTTAAGGGCGGTTTTGTAAATACCAGCAGAAATTGCGGCTTTTCTGTAAACGACTAACCTCCCATCTCCAGCTCACTTTATTACTTTGAGGGTTTTAGTTCATAGTCTCTTAAAAGATTTGGGGTAACAGTACGTTACACTACCAATTCCATTAGCAATTGTTAAACTACGTCTGATACTACCTACATTTTAATTTACAAAAATTATAATGACATATGTTAGATTATGGGAAGCTTCCAATACTTTGGTTGATGTTTATTGCTTCTGATGAAATGTCCATCCATTTTCTGTCTCCTCTTTACAGAGTGAAGTAAAAATAAATATATCTCCGGTCTGGCATATTTTGAAGGCGAGACAAATAAAATCATCTATATACTCGGTCAAGCTGGCTTTTAATTTGCAGGACAAAACGTTCTTTTCTTTGTCATTTTTAAAAGACACGGCGAAAAAAATATGAATCTAACTATTTCTAACAAAATTATCTGTTTAGAAGTATGGAGATAGTTTTTCAGTTTGGGACAGAAAGGCACGGAACAAATAATGCGAGGCTAATCGTACAGATGGGCTGATGTTACTGGATGGATTTCATTGTGTGAGATTACCCAATTTTCCAGATTATAGGATACTAAACTAAAATGAGGAAAAAAATAGCAAAAATTAATTTAAAACAAAATAACGGGCAATAAATGTGATATTTATTTACCTAAAACTTTACACATACTGGATTACACTACACAGCATGCGAAAATACAATTAAATTAATTTAAATTTTATAAAATTTAAATGTTATAAAAAACCAAAATGAATAGAAATCTGCATATGAAAGTAGTAATGTACTTCAGTACAACCAATTGGACTCTAAAGCCGTTCGAGAACCGTTCCGAACTATTGGACGTGCCGAACTATTGGATGCCAGATTGCCGGAATTTTACTGTATGGTATTCCTTTCTACAGGATTGAATCACATTATTGTGACCACCTCCTACTTTTGACGTCAACAGCGAGTAGCCGATGAAAGACGGCATGTGTCGTGAGGTGGTTTCGTGGGTATATAAGGTGTGGAGATCTATCAGCACAGCAGTGCTAAGTGTCACACAGCGAGAACTGTCTGAGAGTGGTTGGAGGAGTACAATGAATATTTTAAAGTACTCCCCTGTCCCCCTAATATCCCAGACTTAAACCCAACTGAGCATCTGTGGGACCACCTCGATAGGGATGTTCGCTCTATGGATTCTCTACCACGCAACCTAAATCAGCTGTCAGATACACTGCAGTTAGCATGGCTCCACATACATGTGAACACCTTCCAGCGCCTTATTGAGTCACTCTCAGCTCGTCTGGCTGCTGTCTACGCTGCACATGGCTATTACTACGGATATTAGCTGGTGGTCAGAATAATGTGACTTGACTGTGTATAAGCTTGATATATGATCATTTATTTTATGTAGTTCTCAACTGAACATGCCGATCGTATAAGGTTCCAAATAAGTTTTATGTTCTATTTTATATATTTTTTATATTTCTTTTTATTACATATTTTATAACGAACTAGCATTTGGAGACTAGTCTGGTAACTTTTTGAAAAACACTTTTCAATAGCTTTAGGCAAATTACCCGCATGTTACAGCTAATGATACGTTTGTAGCGTGGGGTCATGCAATAACTCGTAGTCCGACCGTTGTGTAGCGGTGCATGCTCCCAAGTAGCCTCATCTGATTGTGTCCTTACGACCCGCTGCGTGGAACACGTTTTCATTCTTTTATATCGGGTTTTCGATAAGACCTCATTCATAACATCGTTTCTGTGAGGATAAATTTGAAGTAAAAATGGTATAAAATTTCCCGTAATTCATCTTATTAACTTTAAAACTAATTCGAATTTTAACAAAAAAACCGTAGAAGCCTAAGAAATATATCTCGGTCCAATTTTGCACTTGAATATCGCTTGGATTATCCACTACGCAGCGCACAGTCGTCCATTCTCTTTTAATATTTAAGATAAGATAGAAATAAACTTGCTTGGTACGGAATGTTGTCAAGGTACGGGAAATAAACTCATCTATATACCAGGACACTCCAGCCATTGAGTCGCAGGGAAAAACGTCCTTTTCCGGATCATTTTAAGAGACTTGGAAAAAATAACATGTATCTAGCTTTTCCCTACAAAATCCTCTCTGCTTAGACGGAAGGAGATAATATTTTAGTTTGGAGAAAGGAGGTTAAGAATCTAATAATGTTAGGCTGATTATATAATTCCTTTATGTAAGTTTATTACGTGATCATTTACCTCATAACATTAAAATATGAATGTAGTTTGTAAAGAATCTTGCTACCCCAACCGGGAATCGAACCCTGGATCTTTGAATTAGCTAGCCGGCGCTTTACTGTTGAGCTATTGGGACAAAATTGCAAGCTCTTATTGTCTAAGAGGACTCTGCATTCTCCATTGTATAATGTCAGATTGGCGTGCAACTTTAGAATCTCACAATCATAGATTCACGCCATGGGAAAGGTTGCCTGTTCACCGTCTGGTTTTCGAAAGAGACGAAAGTGAAAGGGTGGAAAATCTCCAGAGTATTTTACAAGTTCATAACAATATGTTTGCTACGCGTGCGGAGGTTTGTTACGAGTTGTTGGCTGTTCTCTTTGTAGTGGCTAAGGTAGCGGGGAAGTCTCATGCAATTCAAAATGTATCTACTTTTTTATTCCGTATTGAAATTATTTATTTAAATAAAACTCGAATTTATAAATTATTGTTTGAAAAAAAAGTAAAAATCAGAATGAAATCCTAACTCGGATAATTCTTATTCGATCTGTATAAGTGCAGCGTCCACTTCGACGATAAAAGCTTGAAATTTCGTCTTAGTAGCTTAACGGTGCAGCATCGGCTGACCAGTTCGGAGATCCAGGGTTTGATTCCCGGCTGGAGCAGCAAGATTCTGTACATAGGTTTTGCAAAAATGATTTGTATTAATAAGCATTCGAATGTTTTTCGAATTTGAAGATATTTACTATGGAAGTAAGGAAATTTGAATTTGTTGAATTTGTATTTTTGTTAGCAATTATAATCATTTATGTCACTCCTCCTGTCACTGTTTCGTCGTATCGTGTTCGATATGACCAAATTCATAACTGAAAAATGCAACCTCCATTCGTCAAAGCTAGATAAGAGGATCGAGTTGTTGCTTGCCTGAAAAAGAAGTATGTGTTTGTGTGTGTGTGTGTGAGTGAGTGAGTGTATGTGTGTGTGTGTGTGAAATGTAGGTATCCACTCTAACTCAGAAACTAATTGACCTAATTTCACAAAATTTAGTAGATAAGTCACTTGTAGGATAGCGTGGTACTGATTAGATTTAGGTATGATTTGGGAAAGCTGAACCTGCCTTCTTTTGCAAAATGGCCCACAATAATCGTCTAAATCTAAAATAAAATAACTTATATGCTCAAATGCATCAATTAAATGCTTGTTTTATACGTAATTTTTGACGAGGAAAAGAAGAAAGCCAACCCCATTGCTTTAGAAGTGACCGTTCTCCAGATATTTTAGTTTTTTTACATTTTCGCTAGACCACCATAGAAAATATGTCCGTTTACCAAATATAAACGAAAATTGAATTAAAAGTGCAAGTTCAGTGTAATTTAAAAGACTTATGAGTGAGTGTTATTTTATGCAATTAGGATCAATTTAATGAATTATTGAGTAAATAAAGAGAAAGTGAATACTAGTCCTTAGGGAAACCACATCAAATTGTTTTACTTCAAAACCGATGGACAGTATTAATTGTTTAACAATTATTAACAGAATTAATGATTATTAACGGAATTAATAATTATTATTGCATTTTTAAGCAAAGTTTTATTAGTTTCAGAGTCGATTTTGATTTCACGAAAAATGAATTTGACTGTTAATTAACAATTTCATTCAAATATTCAGTAGCCTTTAAATAATGCTTAAACTTAATTTAGAAGCATTGCTACGAAAAAGTTCTTGAAGAAATTAAGCTTTCCAAATAGTGGATGGCGTTTGCTACTTTTCTAAAATACTCCGTTATATTGCCTTTCTAAAGAGTGCGATACAAATAAAAATGACTCCGTCCGGTATATTTTCAAGGCTTGACCAATAAATTTCTCAGGTTATCCGATCATACTAGCTATTCAGTTGCAGAAAAATGCCCTTCTGTTGAATATATTTTCGGAGAGACATGGCGAAGCAAATAAATATGTACAGTCTCTTTTGCTCTGTAAAAATCTCAAAGTCGAGAAAAAAAAATTACAGTATTCGTGTATGGAGAAGATTCAGATCAGAGGTTAGCTTCATACTCTGACGTTAACGATAATAATTTTGCGTAGTTGTTTCCAATAACCATTTATTATACAGCATCTACGCCAAATTTAAGTAAAAAAATAAAAAATTAATAAACATTTTTTAATATAACCGCTTTTTATGATGCCCTATAAAGTAGAAAATAAATTTTTTGGTTTGAAAATTTTAACAATTTGGGTCTGCTGATTAACAGTGGGTGGATTAGAACAATTTTCAATATATTAACTGTTGAAATTTATATGTAATCAGCCACTTTTTAAACAGCCAGATTGTAATCAGCCATTTTCATTGTCAATTTGTATTCTGTTTACATATAAATGTTAATATATTAAAAATTGTTCTCAACGGCATTGTTTTGATCTTTAGAACTAAATTGTTAACATTTTTAAGTAAAAATAATTATTTTATACTTTATCGGGAATTATAAAATGCTGATATAATAAAAATTTTATTTAAAAAACTACTGAATATATTTCGCTGAATTTTTTTTTATATATTTTATGGAACAATTTGACTATTACCTAAAATTTTCGAAGCAATTTGTGAATTTTAAATCCGCTTAAAAAATGTTTGAAAAATTAGGTCCCATTGGGCTCAATGTATTTTATTTTTTCAACCCGGGTTCAATCCAAAACTAATTGGGTGATATTATTCATTTATATTCCCATAGGTCCTACAGACCGTCTGAACAACATACTAAAATTTCATTTTGATTAAGTTATTTTTACGGCAGTTATCATGCTAACGGACAGACAGACAGACAGACAGACAGTCATAAACACTTTTCAACTTCGTTGTAAAGTGTTAACAAAGTCATAAACACTTTTCAACTTTGTTGTAAAGTGTTAACAAAGTCATAAACACTTTTCAACTTTGTTGTAAAGTGTTAACAAAGTCATAAACACTTTTCAACTTTGTTGTAAAGTGTTAACAAAGTCATAAACACTTTTCAACTTTGTTGTAAAGTGTTAAAAAAGGCTAAAACATCGTACAGCAATAGTATGGCTCGCGAGATAGAAACTAAAAGAACCTTATATTTTCGATTTTCCTACAAGGGAAAGAAACTGGTGGGTTTTCCATTCTAAGTCTTTCTAAACACTCCAGAAGTCTTTAGTGTCTTTGAAGTTATAGCATCTACCACGGGAAATTTTATCTGGGCTAATATTTGATCAAGACGAAAATTTTGACATTAAGCATCGCGCATTGTTAAACAAAAGAAAAAGTTATTAAAAAGTTTCCAACTTAATTTTTTAAGAGTGTTAGTTTTTCTATATTCTACACTAGTGCTACTAAATACTAGTGTTTCTTACAAATAAATCTAATGTGGGCAGTACATGACTTTCTCTGCATAATTCAATTATTTTATTTCTTTCAATGCGAAATAATAATGGACAACATCCACGGCACAATGTTTTGTCGTTGAAAAGAACACTGACATTGGGCGCTTTTCTGGATGACAACATGTAAAATTATCTTAACGTACCATATTATCTGATATTTTGTTGAAATATAACTTGACATTAAGAAAATTCCTAATATCTGCTCAGCAATGTACTCAATTACATTATATAAAATGCGTTGATTATTATTAATTCATCCATGTGGCGTCAATTTCATAACGTTAGCACCATTTTTGCCAACTTGGCACTACATTAAAATAGTCATCAGATTGGCGATATGTCGCCAAATTTGTTACCAAGTGTTACATACTTGATAATTGCTACTGCTCATTTTTATAGATACATTTATTTGAAAAACGTCAACATCTTAAGAAGGGTTCAAGCTTGCACTCTGAGGTTTATGTCATTTGTTTTACAATAAAAATACCTATAATATAATTATTTATTCTACATTATTGAATATGTTGATTTTTTCTGACTTTTTCAGAAATTGATTCGAAAATTTGGGAATTTTGCGAACTTTTAGATCGCATCTGAAATCAGTAGGTTGCCAGTATTTATGAATCGCAATAATCGTGCTAAATTACGTTCGAAATGCTCCATTCGTTCGTGAGATATCGTATCCATAGGCTCAAAGACACACACACACACACACGCACCTCAAAAATGTTTAATTTGATTTCAGGGGTTCTTGAAACTCGAATTCGCTCTATCACATGCTCTATCACAATACTTACATGCATATATTATGCATATTCCTTATACATGTATATAAGGAAAATAAAAATCAACTCAATCAGATTTTTAATACATTTTATTAATTATTTTCATGCTAACATTAATTATATAAACCCTTAAACGCTGGAACTTAATTTTTTTGACGCTATTATTTTACTTTCTCTTTACATACACCATGCATCTTTGTCGAAGTAGAAATCCATCATAAATTGCGAGTCTTATAATAACCAATAAGTTACGTCACAAATTGCCTACACATTTTTATATAAGTATATTGCAACGAAACAGCTTACATTATGAAATAAACTTCCACAAATATTGCTGACATTTATAGCTTCCCATACCCCATTCTTTGTATCTTTTTTAAGGAGTGAGATACAAATAAGTATCTCTCAGGTCCGGCATATTTTCATGGCGGGGCAAATAAAGTCGCCCTACATACCCGATCACGCTCGCTATTGAGTAGCAGGAAAAATGTCATTTTCCAGATCTTTTTTAAGCGACCTGGCGGAAAAAATAAATATATATATTTATATTTATCTTACTATAAATATATCTGCTTAGAAGGAAGAAGATAGTATTTGAGTAGGGTGAAAGAAGATAGAATGCAATGTTGTTAGGTTGATGCTACGAAGAAAATGGTATATTTTGTGTTTGTTTTTTTATAGCCGTTTATTACTTTCACTACAATATGTTGCATACGTAAAGGTAAAGTACTGTGTGAGGTCAAAAAGCCAGCTCTCAGAATTTGATGGGTTTACCATTTTTTATCCTTAACTGGTATGGTAGATTTTTTTTTGTTTTAAACTGGTATCAGCGTGTCCTACAGTTCCGTTAGTTCAGTTATAAATAAAAGTTGTAAAAAATTTAATTTTTTCTTTCTCATATGTAGTAGTGAGAAAATATTGTTTTCACGAAGATTTTAAATTTCGAGATTTTGATGCCGATATATGTTTTAAGGCCTCCTGAACACGTTTTGAGTATTTTTGGAGTGATGTCCGACCGCCTGTATGGCTCTGGTGGATTTCTTGTTTGCGCGATACAGGCCACAAATATTAATGGATTTTCACGAAACTGCATAACCGATTTTGTTGTCAAAAAATCAGGAACTAGATAGAATTCTTTTAAAATTCGAGCGAATACTTCGAAATTTATTTGACATTTTATATTTTTCTAATATGGTAACATAAGACAAAATTTGTGAAAAATAGCCGCGGTATAATTTTATTTTTGTGACGTCATTGGCCCCCCCCCTTGTCGAGTTGAGTTATTACTTTCCTTACGCTCCAGTTATTACTTTCCTATATACATAAAGTATAAGGAAAGTATTGTGACGGGTCGGAAATTTGAATTCGAGTTTTCGACGGGAAAGCACGTTTCAAGCATCCCTGATCACGAATCAAACATTTTTGAAGTGATGTCTCTGTGTGAAAGTATGTGTGTATGAGTGTCAGTGAGTCTGTGGAGACGATAACTGATGAACGAATGGACCGATTCGAACAAAATTTGGTACAGAATCACAATCCGTAAACACTGGAAGTCTATTGGTTTTATACGCAATTGAATGTTCAGAACCCCCCCTAAATTTTTGAGTGAAATTTTAAAAAAAATCGTCAAAAAATTAAAACCGCTAATAAAATTACGCAAATAGACATTTCTTATGTAATTTTTTAATAGAAAACGATTGACATAAATTTTAAAACGTTAACATGAACCGTTCTCGAGATATTGCACATTTTTCAAAAAAATTATCAAAAAGTCATAAAAAAAATATTTCCTATTGAGAAATATATTCGCTTTTCACATGAAATACCATGCGATAAATTGGGTAACATCATTTTCGTGGAACTAGCTCGTTCCATTCAGGAAAAAAGTTACTTTGAGTAATACTTTTGTATTTGAACGCCAATAGTCATTCATCTGCTTTAAGAAAAACTTATTTCTTAGTGCATAACGCTTGGCGAGATTTTGGCGACGAATTTGGCGGAATGTCACCAACTTGGCGACATTTTTAATTGTTGCCAAATTAACAAAAATCTCGCCAAATGGATAAAAATGACGCTAAATCAATGAAAATGACGACTAATTGAAGAAAATTCAATATCTTGGAAAGAATATAAGTATCTACTATAAGAATAACATTTTTTTAACTGTAAAAGTAGTAAATTCATTGCATTATATAAGGAAAGTCATGTATTGCCCACATCAGATTTTTTAAAATTAAATTGAATGAGCATATTGAAGATCTTCTTTTAACCTTCTAAATACAAATATATGCCTTGAAATTTATTTCTTTTAATTTTTAACTATAAAAATAGCAATAATATTGTAATAATAGATTCTTGAGATCTAATAATAGCAGTTACGTGATCCATCGCAGTAAATTAGTAATCAAAATATAAAATTTTAATCCTATTGTAATAGTAATGCTGATGTAACAGAAAATCCTATATGAAAATAAACTAATTGTCTTAAAACATACAAAATTATTTAACTAATATAGTCATGTCCCCTGAACTCAGAAAAGTCCCTAGATAATGTATAAAACAAAATAGCTTAAGTGAATACATTAATAGTGAAAATGGCCTAAAAGGACGAAGGTTCTGAAAGCCACCTGGAATTTACACCTCAAAACATTCCCCCTTGAGTCCCTGAAACTCATACCATATCTGATGATGGCTAAGCTTCATGAATTAGAAAAATCAAGTTTTTAGATGTCCGTGCGTCTGTATGTCTGTGAGTATGTGAGAGCGATAATTCGAAGAAAAAAATAACCCTAATAAATTCGAATGGGATTATGCTCTAGTTGGAATTAGCACTCTTAAGAAGTATATTAATTTTCAGAAGATTTTTGGAAAATAGACAAAGATACATTTAATAAAACTATTCTGTTACAAACTGTTAAGCAAAAAAAAAAATCATTTTATATCAAACTTTTTATGCAAAAACGAATGGAACTATTTACATAATGCTTATATGCGTTCCTGATATTTTTAACTCTTTATCTAAAATTGAAATTGCTAAACGACTGGTGGGCACTAAATGGACACTTGCACACTTAATAAAAATTCTGAATATTACGAACTGTTTTAAACTAAGCATAAAAGTAGTGCTCCTTTTATTGCTCTGTTAACACTTAAATTGCGGTATGTGAAAATATATTTCATTTTTTTCCACCTGTATGTAAAGTTTGAATTTTCTACATTCAGCGGTCAGGGCTGTGTATTTCATCACCTAGCGATTCAGTCTCACTCAGCTGTACGATATACATAAGTACATTCTTCGTAAGTACGTTTAACCAGAAAGGTCTGGATATCATTGTTCAGAAGTTATCAAGAGCCCTACTTTAGATATTATAATTTTCTTTTTCACAAGAAACGTGAAGTATTATAAAAATACAAGCACATTCCTTGAAACTGGTATGGTTAACTAATTGGTATCCACAATTAGCCAATCGATCGGTTTTTTTAATTTTTGGTGATTATATTTTGTTAAGACAATGTTTCGCCTTTTGTACTGCATTTTGTGCATCTCATACCATTTTTGATGGTCCATGCGACCATCTTCTGTAATTTTCTTTTGAAAATTTTTAAATAAAAGATCTGCTGGTGCTGATGCATCGACGTTCTACGGTGGTGCGGACTGCCTGGCTGGTTTGCTTGCAAGCGAGTCACTGGCCTGCTGAGTGGGGGGTTTTCGGAGTCTTCACCGACGTTCCATTTTGGGCGCGGGCGGTATGACGGTGTTGGCGGTTTTCTTTATCTGGTGGGATCAGATGGCTCGTTATTTCGAATTTGTGTTGGGGGGGGGGGGTCCATTTTTTTCCCGGCCAGGGATTAAGCTACTCTAAACCTTCGGATAAGTGCCTCGGCCTGGATATGGAGTACCTTAATATGAAATATTCCATTAGCGTGTAAATCTATCACCGTCTATCGTCATAGTAAACCCATCACAGTCTATTGGCGACTTCTTGCCAAATGCCACCAGAGCGAAAAATTTCTCCAAATTGATATAAATGTCACCAAATTTATGACTATGCCGACAAATTTCAGTTCTCGGAAAATAAAGTTAGCTGGACACTTTGTATTAACTGATTTAAAAATTTAATCGGGACCCTGTTGTCAAATAGTAAGCAATCAGCGAATTATTATTTCATAAAGAAACATTTTATAACTTCTTTGTGTACGTTTAGCATAGTTGCGTATCCGATTTGAAGATGGTTGACTCAACCTAGTCTACAGGGAAAGTTATATTTAGGAAAAATGTTATTTTTATGATGACAGTGGCTTTATAGCTCCGGATTGCAAACACTGATCATTAAATGTCAAAATATATTCATCTACGCCTTTTAATATGTTACAGTTTGAAGGTTAGTGAAAGAGTGCAATTTTTTTTTATAGCGTTGGGATATATTCAAGGATATATTCTGATTAATAAAATTCCCGGGTACTTAAAGTACTAGCTGCGAGCATCCCAGTTTTGTGATGATAGAGGTAAAGTTAGACTTATATCGTAGCTGGCGTCAAATTTCATCTTGATAAAAAAAGTTTGTCGTTAACTCCGTGGTTATAACTGTATAGATGTATAAAATACTGTTGTACGTATAACAGAGTCAAGTGAAATCTCATATTCCAGATATTTTACTTTTACAATTTTTTGTTTGTTTGATTCAGAATTGTAATATAAAATGTGCAATACATTTTTAGTAATAAATTATGTAAATACTGAGATTTTTCAAGATCGATAAAAATTTCTTTTAAATATACCCATTTTTTCCTTAGCTTCAAAAAGTGAAAATAATTATTTCACATATTTTCTACATGGGACAATTAAAACTCCCTTATATTACTGGCCATGCTTTTATGTAGTCAAAGAAATATGATTTTCCATTCCAATAACTTCTTTTTAAGATCTGCAGAAAGAAAGAAATGTGTATTTCTTCTTTCCTTTTCATAAATAGATATAAGGGTAAGCCCGTCATAAAATGGAATAAAATCGAAAAAGGTTACCTCCCTTTCGATATCCATAAAGATTCGAAATATGTCTTCCTATCCGCCTCCCATAACGTTTTAAAATATTTTCTCCTATTTTCCCTCCATAAAGTTTCAGAATATTTCCTCCCATTCACTCTCCATAAAGTTTTAAAATATTTCCCTGTATTAGTCCTCCATAAAGTTTCGAAATATTTCCTCCCATTCACCCTCCTTAAAGTTTCAAAATATTTCCCCTCATTCGCCTTCCATATAGTTTCTAAATATTTCCTTCTATACGTCCTCTGTAAATTTTCAAAATATTTCCTCTCATTCACTCTCCTTAAAGTTTCAAAATATTTCCCCTCATTCGCCTTCCATATAGTTTCAAAATATTTCCTTCTATACGCCCTCTGTAAAGTTTCAAAATATTTCCTCTCATTCACTCTCCTTAAAGGTTCAAAATATTTCCCCTCATTCGCCTTCTATATAGTTTCAAAATATTTCCTTCTATACGCCCTCTGTAAAGTTTCAAAATATTTCCTCTCATTCACTCTCCTTAAAGTTTCAAAATATTTCCCCTCATTCGCCTTCCATATAGTTTCAAAATATTTCCTTCTATACGCCCTCTGTGAAGTTTCAAAATATTTCCTCTCATTCACTCTCCTTAAAGTTTCAAAATATTTACCCTCATTCGCCTTCCATATAGTTTCAAAATAGTTCCTTCTATACGCCCTCTGTAAAGTTTCAAAATATTTCCTCTCATTCACTCTCCTTAAAGTTTCAAAATATTTCCCCTCATTCGCCTTCCATATAGTTTCAAAATAGTTCCTTCTATACGCCCTCTGTAAAGTTTCAAAATATTTCCTCTCATTCACTCTCCTTAAAGTTTCAAAATATTTCCCCTCATTCGCCTTCCATATAGTTTCAAAATAGTTCCTTCTATACGCCCTCTGTAAAGTTTCAAAATATTTCCTCTCATTCACTCTCCTTAAAGTTTCAAAATACTTCCTCTCATTCGCCTTCCATATAGTTTCAAAATAGTTCCTTCTGTACGCCCTCTGTAAAGTTTCAAAATATTTCCTCTCGTTAGCCGTCTATGAAGTTTCAAATTATTTCCTCCAATCTGCTCGTTCGTAGCAGTTCTTTTTCTAATATACACAGATATACCTTTCTCACTAAACATTACTATTTATTATACTACTCCCTTTCTAAACATGCATACTATATTTTTTCTTACAGTAACTCTCCTCTAGATCCCTTAACAAAACGCAGTTGTCCTACAAACAGTGATACTGACTATATTTCGAAACAAGGATATTAAATTAATAATTCCTGCAAAGCGACAGAGCTTATTGAAGACATTAAATTAAATTAATAGTTTGAATTTTCTGAGTTATTGAATTTTCGACAATTGGCAACATTTTTGTCGATTTAAAAAAATGTTTTGCCAATGTTTGATATTCTCAGAAATCGCCAAGTTTATAGCCAAGGTCGACAAAATTATCCCCCAATAAAACATACGGATATGCCTTACTGAAACATAATTAATATACCATCCACTTATTGATTAGTTCGAATTCCAATCCATTTCTAAAATTAAAATTAAAACTCCAACTAATTTTTTGTTTTTATATTTTACCAATTTGACTTCATTTTCGTTAATATAGAATCATTTTCACAATAATAAATTTAAGAAAAGGTTTCAACAATTTCACTGCATTTTCGCCAATTTGGCGACATTTAAAAAAATTCGCCAAATTCGTCGTTATGGTCGCTAATTTTTCACCAGACGTTCCAGACAGATAGATAGACAGAGATATTCTGTGACATTATAGTATTTATTAGAAGGCACACTTTATTTTGCAGAATAAACTCCCCAAATACTAGCTGACGTTTATGGCTTCTTATAAAATACCGCCGTCTTCAATCTTTTTAGAGAACGATACAAGCAAATATCTTCAAAGTATGGCATATTTTTAAAGTGGGAGAAATAAACTCGGCTTATATATCCAGGCATGTTAGCTATGAAATCATAGGATGAGGTCATTTGAAAAATAAAATCAAGATCTAGATGACATACCGCGTGAGAAAATAAATATGTATCTTTTATATTTTCCTTCTCTTATTACTCTCCTTATATATATTATGTATAAGGAAAGTATTGTGACGGGGTCGAAAATTCGAATTCGAGTTTTCGACGGGAGAGCACGTTTCAAGCATCCCTGATCACGAATCAAACATTTTTGAAGTGATGTCTCTGTGTGTGTGTGTGTGAAAGTATATGTGTGTCAGTGAGCCTGTGGAGACGATAACTGACGAACGAATGGACCGATTCGAATTACAAAAATCACAATCCGTAAACACTGGAAGCTTATTGTTTTTATACGCAATCGAATGTTCAGAACCCCCTCTAAATTTTCGAGTGAAATTTTGAAAAAATCGTCAAAAAATCAAAACCGCTAACAAAGTTACGCAAATAGACATTTCTTATGTAATTTTTCATTAGAAAACGATTGACATAAATTTTAGAACGCTAACATGAACCGTTCTCGAGATATTGCACATTTTTGAAAAAATTATCAAAAAGTCATATAAAATAAAAAAAATATTTCCTATTGAGAAACATGTTCACTTTTCATATGTAATACCATACGATAAATTGTGTAATATTATTCTCGTGGATCTAGGTCGTTCGATTCATGAAAAAGGATACTTTGAGTAATACTTTTGTATTTGATCGCCAATAGTCATTTATCTGCTGTAAGAATAACTTATTTCTTCGTCCATAACGCTTGGCGAGATTTTGGCGACGATTTTGGCGGAATGTCGCCAACCTGGAGACTTTTTGAAATGTTGCCAATTTAGCGAAAACCTCGCCAAATGGATAAAAATGACGCTAAATCAATAAAAATGACGACTAATTGTCGAAAATTCAATATCTTGGAAATAATATAAGTATCTACTATAAGAAAAACCTATTTTTTTTACTGTAAAAGTAGTAAATTCATTACATTATATAAGGAAAGTCATGTGTTGCCCACATCAGATTTTTTTTGCTTAAAAAGAATATGGTATGGTACGTCTGTATATAGAGAACTATCAAAACAGGATATCTTGATGCAATGAACAGATGATAATCATTATATGTAAGTTTACATTTTACGATCTTTAATATTATGTCTTTACTTGTATTTCAGCATGGTGCAGAACCCACTTCGACAATAAGAGCTTGTAATTTCGTCCAGTAGTTTTGGCCAGTTTGAATATTCAGGGTTGGATTCCCGGTTGGTGTAGCAAGGTTCCAACAATGGCGCCTGAATAAATCATTCCTGTAGGTTAATGCAAATAAGTCGGAGATTTGAAAGTAACTCTAGTACGACTAGCATATATCCAGTGGATTCAGGGATATTGAGCACCGATTTCAAATCGAGAGGATAAGGACTACGGAGGAAGTTAAATTGGGAGATAAAAATAGCACCAGGACGCTAACTTGAGGTAAAATAGCAGAGCGTGGTCAGTTAGATTGTCAGTTGCACGTCAATCTGACATTGGAGAGTGGAGAATGCAGAGTCCACCTCCACAATAAGAGCTTGCAATTTCATCCCGGTATCTCAAAGGTAGAGGGTCGGCTGACCAGTTCGAAGATCCAGACTTCAATTTCCAGTTGGGGCAGCAAGGTTCTTTACTATGGTAAAGGCAGGAAAACTAAAATTCTTAAAAATTAAGTTGCACTATCTTTGTGCATTTAAGTTGCACTATCTTTATCATTAAGTTTCATTAACGTAGTATAATGTATAAGGGACGTATTGTAATGGGATCGAAAATTCGAATTCGAGTTTTCGACGGAAGGGATAGCGCTTAATTGAAGATTGATAAAGATTCAGCATCAAATTTTTGAATGAAGTAATGGTGTTCACTAAAGATTTACACTTCCAGTTCTGGATGTCACTTCCCGTATTTACGAAAATGTGTGTAACTCTACGAAACAAGTAAATGAAAGAGTATAAACATGCTTAATAGTTCTATAGTCCTGTTGTGTTTTGGGCGCACTCTAATCTTGTGTGTTACTCATCGTTTCGGATTGGCTGGACGGTTCTTCATGCTACTTTCTGATTGGCTCTCTTTTAATCCAGGTCTTGGATCCCTGCTACTTCCTTTCGCTTTCATTCCGCTTTTGAACTTCGGGTTTGTTGGTTCTCTTGCACTAATGAAGAGGATCCAGCGTATCTTCGAAACAGCTGTATGCTACATTATTGTGTTATTCGTGCTTTTATACGTTTCTCAAGTTTTCCTAATTCTTCTTACTTCACGTACTTTATAATAAACCGGCTCTCAATAACTTTTAGAACATGGCACAAAATTGAATTAAATCGAAACAGAGGGGAATTTCCCCCATTTGCTAAATAAACTAAAATCCTATATTATGGAAAGGAATAGGTAACATATTTAAAGACGCAAATGGCAACAATGCTTTCCCCTTGCATATCTGAACTAGAATCGGACATTTAAAAGGGAATCTGTAAACATCGTTGCCCAACATTCAATAATTGGCTTTACATGTCTAAGAGGGAACGAACTTAGCTGTAATTAGATATCTATAATATGCTCCATAGCATTAACCGTAATACCTCAATTAGCAATAATATACCTGAAACTATTTAGTACATGCTAACACGATTGCAGTTCAAAAGCTGTATTCTAATTTGCTTTGATTATTGATAATTTTTTAACTTTTAACGAATGAAGCAAAGTTAGTACTCAAATTCGATTAATTTACTTTAATGATTTATATATTAATTCATCTGAGATTTGAGGAACTTTTTGATTTAAGACTAGAAAGAGATAAATTTATAATGACATCCGAACTAAGAGTGGTGGTATATGAGCAAGTCTGTTCCAATGATATATTTTGCTAATTTCATTTAAGAAACTACAGGTTATAACATTATACGATACCGAAACAGTATTGGGAGAAGCAAGGTACGTTATTTTATTTAGAGATGCTTAAGGTTGTATTTTTTATTTATAAGGTTTTCAGTTGTACATGTCCAGAGTATAATTTCTATGAGATAAGGAAATTTTGTAGCGAAATTGG
The DNA here is from genome assembly GCA_951213105.1 of Amaurobius ferox. Classification (NCBI taxonomy): domain Eukaryota; kingdom Metazoa; phylum Arthropoda; class Arachnida; order Araneae; family Amaurobiidae; genus Amaurobius; species Amaurobius ferox. The sequence goes on from OX578143.1 coordinate 84,380,418, forward strand.
GATGAATGTTAATTTACGATAATTTTGTTTGATGACTATTTTGCAAATTTAATGCAACAATGTCAGTCATAAAATTACAAATAATTTCTCTGAAATTTAATGAAAGGTTGTGATATTTTGAAGGTAAGATATTTTATTTTTAAAAGGAATATTTTAGGTTGTAAATGGAAGTATAACGAATGAATGAAATATCCCAAAGTAAATTTGCGAAATTTTGTCAATTAGAAATTTAGCTAGAGTGGATAAATACAATTTTTGCGGGCCATTTAGAAAAAAAGGCAGATTATTTTATTCCGAGTCGTACTAAAATCTAATCATTACCAGGGTAATTCACAAATGACTTACCTACTGAATTTTATAAAATTTGGTCAATTAGTATTCGAGTTAGAGTGTATACATACATTGCATAGACAGATACACACACAGACGGCACGCTAAATTTAGTTTTTTCGTACTCTAGAGGTCCCAAAACGTGTAGATAAGTCAAAAACTCGAGTTGCGATTTTCGACATGATTCCAATACTTTCTTTATACATTACCATGCATTGCAGGGAAAGTAAAAAGAGCCTTAATCGGTATCATATACAGATAATTTAATAGGAAGTAAGTATCTTTCAACAACGTTAACCTTTTAGCTATGTAATCACCATTGATCCTTGAGTTTCCTTCTGATAAAAGAAAACAATTCCTCCAATCTCGTTTAAGTACGTCACGCAATAGGGGTTTGGAGGAAACCTGATGTTCTTAAATGGTCCATACCATTGATATAACAATAGCTCTTATTTTCTTTCTGTTCTCGTAAGATTAATCTTAATGGGAAAATGAAATCTATATTGATGAATGATATTGGTCGAGATTGAAGTTATCTGCCGTACAAATCCTATGGTGCAAGCGATAGCTGTTTTCCGTGCAAGATGCTTTTATTTGAACCTAGAGTATTTACGTGCTGTCAGAACAAAAAATAAATTATATAGAAACAAGTATATAAATTTGTGAAAGACGGTAATAAAAGCACTCATAAAAATTCAGCTGCAACTATTTCTCGAAGCCATTTTTAAGTACCTTGTGATTTTTTTTTCTTTTTTGCATATATTGCAAGAAAAATTGTGAAAAATTTCCATTGTTGGTCCAAATGATATAACATATTATCCTTCATTTAAAACAGTTTGTAAACTTGTTTTAAATGATACCAAGTATGACGATGAATCCCTCGTAGGAGAGGGAGTAATGGTGTCACGTACACAAAATTATCTATATTTTTCAGTACAATTCTGAAGCAGTTAAGTTTCGTGAACATTGAGTAAAAAATAACCTCTACGATTATTGAATTAATTTTATAAAAATTGGTTTAATGAATTAAGTTTAAATTTAAAGATTGTTCAAATGAAAGCCTAATTCAACAAACTTAATTTTACAATAATAACAACATATTAGTGTATTGGCGATATCAACTCATCAATAGTTGCACAGCTGACATATATTAACAATGTGAAGCTGAGAATACTTTTATTTATTAAATCTGATTGGTTACTATTACCACCCTCAAACTATTTAATGATCGGAGTGGGTACACTGTAAAACATTTTGCAGGCTTTGCTCATTGTTTTCAGCTACTTTGTTAATAATTTTGGCAAACTATCAGAAAAGCTGCGATTATAAGCTCATGAAAGTTCTAGCTTCATTTCTAAAATATTCAGCTAATTATCGTCTGCCGAAGCGTTATTTTTGTATTATATATATATATATATATATATATATATATATATATATATATATATATATATATATATATATATGATCATAATTATCAGGAACCATACTCCATATTACGAACAGCCGTTGCCTCTGAAACTTTCAGTAACATGCTTGTAAAGGTTTTACAGTGTACCTGATATTTCTTGGCTTTACTGACTCTGTTGGGACACCCGTCTTCAACTTCTGGTTAGATCGAACTTTGAATAGCATAATGTCATATATCTGACTATAACTTGCGTCAAACTGTCTCGAAGGGAAATGCAAATCGTGTTTATGAATTTCTTTAAAATCTGTATAATTGTATATTTTGTAATATGCAACTGTCCAGCTTTAGCACCAAATTGGCGATTTTATTGCATTTTATTATTATTGTCGCGGAATGCAGTTTTTGGTCCGTCAGAGTTTATTGTACCCAATTTATAATTACAACACGGACCAATCAATCTGTTTGCAATTTGATCGTATAATTATATCAACACAAATTAGCGAAATGCATTTTTAGATATGTATTATTATTTCAGTACCACAATCGACTTTGAAGTTTAAATATTTACAAAGGAGAAACAAAGTGGTCCACAATTTTATCTACTAACTTTTAACATATATATTACAAAAAACGTTTTGTGAAATATTATGAAACCTTTGCTTATATATTATGTTACGCCGTTTGTTTTTTTGCCAATTTTTGACGTTTATGAAAATGTATTCATTAAGGAAACTGTTGTTCCTTTATCGTATGAGGAAGTTCTTTATTGTTGTTTTTGCACATGGGTTATTTGGCGAATATTTACAATAATAATGATTCATTCAGGACATATCATGAGCACATTGCACAGCTGATATTTTCTAACTACTGAATGAGTATTTTAGTAGTCATGTCATCACTTCCATTTATTCCATAAGCATTACCAGTGTGCCATCGACTGACATGTCTAGTTACCAGAATTTAACCCATGTGACTTTTTCTTTTAAGGTTATTTAAAGTATAACGTGTGCAGAGACAATACAGCAACACTGGACGATTTCAAAACTGCAGTTCAAAACAAAATAACGCCAGAAATTGCTCAAAAGCAATACCTAATTTTTCAATCAGACAGCAAGCATAATGGATGATGATATTGAAATTATTATATTGTAAATTTTAATTGTTATAATTTAAAAAATGTCTTTATCATTAATGTGCATCTTTCCATTTTCTGCAATCGTACATCAAATTTGGGAGGCCATGCTTGGCTCACACTGCTCATAAAAGTGTTTGGAAATTTAAGTTCGATAGGGTTCAATGTATTTCATTTATTCACTCAAGGTAAAATCTAAAACTAATTGGGTGATACTTTTACATTACCATATGTCTCACAGACCGTCTCAACAACATATTAAAATTTCATTTTGATAAAGTCATTTTTACGACAGTTATCGTTATGTACAGCTGCGGAAAAAAAATGCCCTACCCTCTGTTAATCGAGCATCGTTCACCGTAGAAAAAATTGAATGATACCATTCGATTAAGAATAACATCCTCTACAAATTAATGTGCGTAAAGTTTGCATAAGGAGCCGTCTTCATATTGTCAAGACGGGAATTCCGAGGGCATCAGAAGTCGCAACGGATTCCCGCCTGACCGAGAAAGTCTAACTTTCTCAGGAAATTTCTTATACCCAGGTTCTAAACACACCTCTCGTCAATTGGAAGAATTCCAATTGATGACCTGCGGAGAAACCCAATCAAAATCCAAAAATAAACAGAAAAATACCTTTACCTTAAGAACTCATCCAAAGCTGAAATACATAAATCAACACAATTTCTACACAAATAAAAACACAATTTAAAATCAAATCCAAAATTTATTAATTACTTAAGAATGGAGTTTGCATATCACATACAATTTCTGATTTATAATCAACTCTAAACCACTGGACCTCTTCTACCAAAAATCATCGGCTCTTCGCCGGAATTTAAATATCAATTCAATAAATCATTAATTACATATTAATTTCATATATTCAATTATATTAAGTATGGCATGGTCATGGAGAGAAAGACACACTCGAGGAACGCTAAACGCTTGACTGTTAATTTACTTAAATCCAATTATTTCAGTTCAGGGAATTAATTTAGTAGCAATTTAGCTCATAAGATCTTGAGAATACATCAGGAGGTTCAGTTCGCCAGTACACAAGGCAGTCGAGGCAGCAGTCTCCAATTCCCGAAAAGGGTCGCTTACCTCCATATCTGGAAGGACTCAGAAAGGTTGAAGTCCACACATCCGTCCGAGTTCCCTCGGGGAGAAATCTTCCCCGACCAAGGAGAGGCGGCAGGCAGGCACGTAGTATACGAGCAACGGCCCGCACAGGGCTCAGGCTTCATCACGGACTTCATCCGAAGCGGTCTGCAGGCATCCGGAACAGGAGGTTCCCGGACGGTCAACGGCGGCAGCACGCGAAGAGGTTCGGCATCAGCGAAGTCCCAGTCAATGTAGTGGCGATGGTAGCGGCAGTGGCATCTCCCCCCAAGCCCCACAGCGACAGAACTTAGCCTGAAGGATAAGTTCCGAGCCGTTCGTGGGTTCGACGATGTTTTCCAGGGAGAGAGCCCAGAATCAAGAATCACTCAGCTTTTAAACACTCCAGGTGGATCCAGAACCCGGCCAATTGAAATTTAAAAGGGGATCACATCTTCTCTTATCCACCAATCGAAAATTCTTTTATTTCAAATACATCCAGGAATCCGTCCCTACAACAGCAAGGCTCCCAAGGCACGTGCAGAACCACACGAAATCCAGCACAAGATTGCATCACCCAACATAGCGAAAAAACATGGAGACAGTCGTCTCCGCCAGCAAACAAGTGCGACCTTGAGCAACGGACGCTGTTCCTCGAGTGTGAAAGAATTATTATGAAATAAAAATGGCCACAATTCAATACAGATTCAAATAAATTTAAATATGGTAAAATATATAATGACATGAGGGTTCCAGGACACAGATTAATTAAATATTAATATAAAAGTTTGAAAAGTATCGTAATTATATAATTTACAAAAGAGTGACGAATTCCGTCACGACGTGGACTCCTCCTCCCTCCGTGGTTTTCCAACCAAACCAGCAGGAGCAAGTAGACATCAGGCTCCTTGAAGTCGCACGTACCTTCAAGAAAAAATTTCAACAAAATTTTGAAAAGATGCAGTCGCGCAAACTACATCAAGGGTTCTTGACACGAACACCATTCCACATGGGCGCATGTCGAAGAACCAGGGCCAAAAGTAACCTAAAAGTGACTGCAAATGTGTCAAAATCCTAATGAATACAAGTCCTTCACAAAGTTTTCAATTTATGTGAATTTCCAAAAATATTAAATTATTACAATTCAAAATTTCAATTAAATTCCAGATTTCAATTAAATATTTACAAAACTAACACTCAAGTCAGCACAGAAGTTAAAATAAATTTTTCAAATAAAATTTTCAATTAATTTCAAGTTATAAACTCTTTTCAATTATCTGCTTTTAAATTTCAATTATTTTCATATTCTTCAAGTAAATCAAATTCCAGCAATTAAAATATTTACAAGTGGTCAGCAGAACATTTTTCAACTATAATATTAAGTTTTACTCTCTTCAATATATTGCAATGAAATTTAATGGCCAAAGTTTTCTTTTCAATTATATATATAGCAGCAATCAGTTTGTGGCTCAAAAACTTGTCTAAATAGACACAACAGAATTTATAAATAACTTATTTTAAATAACAATATAAATATAAAACAGATTCAATTTAAGTGACCATACCAAGACAAATAAAAATTTTACCAACCTGGTTCAGTGGCGAACACATATCCATTGACATCAAAAAGTGTCTATTTGACACAAAAGTATTTTCATTCCTCTTACAAAGAGGCAGCAGGTAACAACATTAATTTAATGCAGGTATTCTTACCATAATACCTTTTTATAATATTATACAATTTTCAATTCTAATATTTAAATTATTAATTAACTTCAATTTTCATTTTCTTTTTTTTACATTTCAACAATATTAACAAAATTTTCAAAATCATTATTATTATTATAAATCTTATTTAATGTTCACAATTTAAATCAGTCTTTCATCAATTATTGACACTTTTCCAAATAATCATTCCATAAATACAAACATTATTATTTTATTTCAATTATGCAACCAGATCATGTGGCAGAAAGGGGGGATCAGTGGTCGAAAACACGTCCACACAATTTTAAATTTCAAACTCGAAATTAAATTATTTCTTTTCTTTTTCTCAAATGTAAACACTGTGGACAACTGTGGCAAGCAATCAACAAAGGTGACCGGGTGACAGAACCGAACTCATTATTCTGTAATTATTTTTCCTCAAAATTCAAAAATCATTTTCTCCAAAGTCCTGTGACTCGCAAAAGGGGAAAACATGAAAATATGCACTGAATAAATATGTCAAGACAATTTTCCCAACATCAAAAGATTAAATATGAAATATAATATATGCACTGAAATATATGAGATTAAATATGCAAATAATAATTATCAAGAGATTATTTCTCTCAATAACACAAAAGGATATATATGAACATATAACACAAATAAAAACAAGAACACAAATGTGGCAGTAAGGGAGGGGGGAGGTCTTACTCCACAAAACACATTTATATATACACTTCTCATTCCAAAATCATTCTCTTTTAAATAAATAAATAAATAGAAATTAATAACTGAAATATATGGATACCGTTTTTCTTTTTTGACCTTCTACAATCGTTACACAAACATACATGAATCTTTTCCCATTTAAAAAATGCAAAATAGGTGTTGTTTCTCATCAATGTATAACGAACGAGTAACAGATTTACTCACTTTTTTACTTTCCTAAAAGTAAATCGTAATGTATAGCGAAAGTATTGAAATCGTGTCGAAAATCGCAATTCGAGTTTTCGACGGATCCACACATTTTGGGACCTCTAGAAGACGAAGAATATATTTTAGAGTGATGTCTGTATGTGTGTGCGTGTGTGTATACGTGTGTGTGTATGTGTGTGTGATTATTAGATTTTGGTATGGTTTGAGATAAAAGAACCTGCCAGTCTGCGAAATGACTTGCAAGAATCCCATGCATCTGTTTTAGTTAAAAGACTAATTGACCAAATTTCACAAAATTTGGTAAATAAGTCACTTGTGGGTCACCCTGGTGCTGGTTAGATTTTGGAACGATTGGGAAAAAAGAGCCTGTCTTTTTTTTTTGCAAAATGACCCATAAAAATTGCCAAAATCTAAAATAAAAGACTACATATGCTGAAACGTATAGATTAAATTCATGTTTTATACGTAACTTTGACGATGAAAACAATAGGACCAATCTCATTACTTTAAAATTAGCCATTCTCTATATATTTTAGTTTTTTTTTTGGCATTCTTGCTACGCCGCCTTTGAAAATACGCCCAGTTACGAATTGAAAACGAAAATTGAATTAAAATTCAATGCAAATTCAGTATCATTTCAAATAATTATGCTTCTTATTTTGTGAAATTAAACTCAATGAATTATTAAAGAAAAAAAGATTAAATTAATTTGAGTGTGTAGGTACAGTCAAGCTCTGCCCACATCATATTTCTGCTTTTACATTTAAAATCTTCTTTAAATGTGTCACACTCTCCTCACTAGTGAAGTAATTGAAATTCGTATATCTGCAACGAAATTCTTAATTTGGAAACTATATATTATAAAAAAATAAATTATTTACTGAAAGGGAATGAACGGGAAAAAAATCTCTTAATGTCACATCCACTTACGTTGTTGCCTTATTTGTCGAACCAAGTGATTAAATCAGCAGTTATCATTGGTTGAATATGCACGTAATTCACTTAACTGCCTTCTGAAATCTAATTTTCTCTTAGTCAGTATTACCTAACCAGGGGAATTGCAGACGACATATCCTGAAGTAATTTGAAGTTTTAAAATTAGAACCTCAAAAGGTGGTAGATAATTTTATGGAATATAGAGTCGGTTCGCGTTAGTCACAAACGGATTATTTTAATTTTTAATTATTATCTTCTATTACAATTAGTTGGTTGCTTTCATTTTTGTTCATAATTTGATAATTATAAAGGCTGCAATTTCTTATTTAATCTTCCGATAAATTTAACTTTAGATAGACATAGATAAAATTAAATTTTTAATACTTTGAAATTGAATGATTGATTGAGTGAAAAGATTAAAAACAAAGGTGAAAAATGAAGTAGTATAGTCATTTTGTTCTTTGTATAAATATCTGTAAAATGAGTGCATAAAATTGTAACGCTGTTATTGGTATATGAAGCAAACGATTCAAAAGGAATGGAATAAATCTAACTCAAGGGCTGATATACTGACTTTGGGTTTTAAAATTAAAATAAAATAAATCCAAGCGATTTAAACTGAATACACACTTAACTAGAAGACAAATAACATTTTCAATGAAATGCTTAACACAATGTTTGGCAAACGTTTTTGGTCGAGGAACACTTTTGTTTGGACGACGGAATTCCGAAATGAAAAAGAAGTCTACTGTGACACAAACTTTGCATTCAAATTTAACTATTTGTTTAATTTTAAGAAAAATTACACAAAACTATCACCCTATCACCATTTGGACGACCGGGTGATAGTTTTGTGAAAGCCCCAGGACGGCCTGGGGCTTTCACAAAACTATCACCCGGTCGTCCAAATGGTTGCTCAAGTTCTCTGACGAGTCGGAAAGCCTGGGTCTTCAACAAATCTATCACGTCACGAGACACTTGGTGTATTTTCGAGGAATTTTATCACTAGTTAACTTTGCTGCCGATTTTGGTTTCCAAACATTTAAATGCTCCGCTATGGGGTGCTGCAATCAATTTTATTTGACCGACCATATTTTTCTCTAGATAGACCTAACGTGTACACTCAAGGACCTTTCTTTACAAAGTTATTCGGGCACTTAAAGTCTTTCCTAAGACCTCTGTATATAACACTATCTTCTACGGAGTAATATTAAATATTTATAAACAAACAGTGAACCTGTGAAGAGAACTCTGTTAGGACAGATTATATTTTAATAAAATCTATATAAATAAAATTGAAAATGTGTCTGTCTGTCTGCCTGTTTGTCCCGTCATCACGGGAGAACGGCTGAACCGATTTTCATGAAATTTTGTGGGTAGCCCGGAAATACCTCCACTTAAAATTTAGTTCAAGTTTAGAGTTTCTATGATCAGTGGTTCTCGATATATTAGTAAAAAATGAAATTTTTGTTTGTCTCATTATCACGGTAGAACGGCGGAACCAAATTTAATGAAATTTTGTTGATAGCCTTGACACAGCCCCCTATAAATTTAGCCCAAGTTTCGAGTATCTATGACTAGGGGTTTTCGAGATATTAATGAAAAACGAAACTTTTCCCTAGGAGTTCTACTCTCTAACTCCGTGGTTTATCCAAACGAAAAGCTTGAAAATCGTTTGAAAGTGAATTAAAACTTTATCTTTGAGTTTGGTGGGAGATTTTTTGCGCTAATTAGCCGCTTTCTGAAAATATGAATTGTTTGAAACATGATTTAAATGGGAAATGTATCTTCATGGTTTATTTCTCACAAGCTTTTACTGAACAAAAATATAAAGAAATCAAAATGGTTATTTAATTTCACAGTTTATGAGGAAGATTCTATCTTATATCATGTTGCTCAGAAACGCAATAACATTAAATCTGTCTGTTAATTTTAATTATTATTTTTTCGATTTGAATAATAAATAAATGGATATAAAAGTATATTTTAGAAAATAATGATTTGATTTTTCTTATTTTCATGAAGCATTTTTGACGGGATAATATCAATTACTGTCTTCAGATTTAAACGTTATTATTATTGATATTTTCGGGGATTATTGATTCAGAGATTATTGATATTTTCAAGTTATTATGCCATTGTTTTATTATGACAAAAATTGTTTAAACTCATATATTGTACGTTGTACAAGTAATCTTCTTCAAATACACGGGTATATCTTCTAATATAAGTAGTACAGGTATATTGGCATATGTTTTGATATATATTGGCATATATTGGAATTAATTACGACCTTCTGGTATAAAGATTACGTGGATTATTGATATTTTCAATTTATTACGTCATCTCTTTTATTTTGACAAATATTTTTGAGACTCATATTGTAATACGGGTACTCTTCTAATGTACTAATACAGGTTATATCTTCTAATATTCGCGTATTTAAGTAGTACTGGTCCTATATGCTTTTAATGCTTTCATTTTACATATATTGACTTAATTCTTTTTTCTTTTGTAAATTTGCTTACGAAAGGGGCCAGGATGTTTTATTCTTCGGATATGCCCGTGAAGATAATGTTTCATAGTGAGAACATATATTCTTAAACTTCTCTTTAGGAGCAATAAATTTAATATTTTAACAGAATTTGCACATGATTGAGTATTATAAGTTTCTTTATATTATATACTCCGTACGAAGAACGGGTATGCTGTTAGAACTTCAATAAAAATGCGAAATTAGGGCAAATCTAATCATGTTAATAAATTTTATTCGTTGAATCTCTTTTAAATGACCCTTTCGGCAAATACCATTAGGTGTATACGCATGTAGTTTAATTAACCCCCTTTTCACATTTATTATTCTGTCAGTATATCTTGCCTTTCCTGGGGAATTACAAACTTTCTCATTGCTCAGTCCTTACAGCAGTTTGGTATTTTAAAATTAAAACTTCAAAGATGTTCGATAATTTTATAGAAATTCGATTCAAGTCGCCGTAAGTCAGAAAAGGGGTAATTTAATTGATAATCAGTATATCTTTGTTTTAATTAGATAAGTGTGTTCGTCTCTCTGTTATTTGATACTGCCAAAGGTTACAGAGCAGTCAGCTTAGTAATAGCGTTGCAAATAAAATGCTTTATTACCTTTGGAAAGCAAATGTTTAATTGCATTTCTATTCGAAAAATATTGGCAAATACTTATACATTGTGATTATTATTATTTATACTTATATAATATGAGTGTAAGTGTTTTGTTAAATTTCTCAATTCATTTTTTCAGTTCAAGGAAGCTCTTCCACTTTTATTACTTTGTCATACGTAGTATAGATAATGTATTGCTTTCATGAAAGTTTTTGATTTCGAGATTTTGGTGCCAATATATGTTTCAAGACTGTCTGAATACGTTTTGACTATTTTTGGAGTGATACCTGTCTCTCTGTCTAATGTATGTTGCCGATGTTTTACGTACAAGATAACAGCCATAAATATTAATGGATTTTCACTAGGCTTTAGTTCCGGTTCTGTTATAAAAACCTGGAACTAGATAGTATTCTAAATTTTATTAAAGTGTTTTAGAACTTTTATGAATTTTTATAAAGCGAAAACTCCGAAATTTATTTGAAATTTTATAATTTTTTAACATGACAGGATAAAATTTCACATAATCATGTGAAGAATGATGAATGCACAAACTCACTCAAATAATAGTTCATTTACTCACAATTTATCGATTTATTAATGGGCTGTATTAAGAATATACAAATGATAAAAAAGCACAGCACTCATGCATATACACACTGAAGACACTACTCTCGCAGATCCTCACGAAAAAAACCCGTTGTAGGGCGGTTTATTTTTTGAGAAGCGCCATCTCGTGGCACCAAACATCATCATGAAAGGGTTTATTTATGGCTCGATGGGCAGGAGACTTCATTGTGTGTGTGTTGAAACCCAGACCGTCCGACCTACCAGAAAGGTGTAAGGTAACTGTTTGGACGGTCGGGAAGTGCCACCCAATTTAGACCGGAACCCAGTGGGGGAGGCATCCACAGGGACCGTACCCTCCTTCCCCTACCACCAACCTCTCGGAAGGACTTTCGGACCCACATGTTTAACGTGATCGTACTCCGCATGAACACGGCGGCAGTTTTGGCAGCGGCTGGAATCGAACCCGGGCCTACCGAGTGCAACTCCAGCGCGCTAACCAATGGGTTACCGCACCCCTCATTGTGTGTGTGTGTACTAATTCCCCCGTGGTGAAGGGGCGCCTACGCACCATGTCCACAAGACCCCCTCAGGGCGTCCCATGGCGAAGGGGAGGATATTTACAGCTTCACTTTTATAGAAGCCCCCCGAAGGGTGGAAGTCTGACTTGGCTTCAACATGACAACATCCATGTCCGCTGGCGGGATTCGAACACGCAACCCGGCAATCCAGCGATCAGACGGAAACGCAAGCCCCTGACCGCTGGACCACCGGATCGGCAGACTTCATTGTTTCAATCATTGCTGCAAAAAGTGTTCCCTTTGTTCCTGACGCCGTTATCCCTCCCCTCCCTGGGGACAAATTATCCACCTCCATGGTGTACATTGTCAAGTATGGCATCAATAGAAAGATGTTTTCAAGCCTTTTAAAGTGAAGAGGAATATGTTACAGTTGTAATCGTTTGGATCTATGATACTAATTTTTCAAAAATGTCCTTTTAAATTTGGTAAAATGTTACTAAAATAGAGTCTGGTATGACAAAGTCGAGTTAAGCCCACTCCAGTTAATTTTTTTTCAGTTTTACCCTATGCATCACCCGACTTTTGTGTTTGGTGCCCTATTGGTTTTGAAGCATTTATTTCCAAGAATTGGCTATATACAGGGTGTCCCAAAACGATTGAAACGCGCTTTAATTCTTTACCTGTTGGAGATAAGTGGGCAATGTAAATTACAAAAATGTTGAAAGTAAAGTAGGAAACAAGACTACGTTAATGAAATATTCCTCCCATTAATTTTCAAAAAATTACACTTTTTAAATTTTTATACGACCCCTTTAGACAAATTGGACCAATCAGAAAACTTTTATTTTTAATGCACCAAGATCATTAAAAAACCCATATATCTGTATCTTTAAAATCAACTGAATTATGATAAAGGAAAAAATCTGACTTATGCCACTTTTACGCACCGTGTGAAAGGCTGTTTCATCACTGAAAATAGGGATCACAAACAAATTGACGATGGAAATTGTTTAGATCAAAAATACGGTCATATGTGTCAAAATTTTTTATCACAAAGCATCTAAATAAAGCATTACACAGACAGAGATCATATAAAGCAGTGGTACTCACTACGCGGTTAGGTATCCTATGTATTATCATCCAGTTTTATCTTTTTTGTGATATGTCACAAATTTACATTTCTAATTTGATACAGGGTTCCCATTCACAATGTCTAATTTTCAATTAAATATAACTCGCTTAATTTTAAAGATACAGATATGCGGTTTTTTTAATGATCTTGTTGCATTGAAAATAAAAATTTTCGGATTGACCCAATTTGTCTAAGGGGGTCGTATAAAAATTTAAAAATTGCAACTTTCTGAAAATTAATGGGAGGACTATTTCATTAACGTTGTCCTATTTCCTACCTTACTTTCAACATTTTTACAATTTACATTGCCCATTTATCTCCAACAGGTAAAGAATTAAAGCGCGTTTCAATCTTTTTGGGACACCCTGTATAGAGATTAGGTGATGTCAGGCATATTTCAGCATCAAATTCCGGGGGGGGGGGGGGGTAGAGGAAGCTGACTAAGGATTTCCTCTTTCAGTGTTTTTCATTTAAGGTTCGACATCTTTATGTTTTCTTGAAACATCTATTTATCAAGATTGACTTTAGATAGAGCTTTGATAATAATTGGAATGGAATTTAGCATCAAATTCTGGAAGATATCGAGGGGTTTATTTATAAAGACCAGTACTTTGTTTACTCCCTGTTCAAATTATTTTCTTGAATCATCTATTTTTCAGGATTGGCTATATATAGAGCTAATAGGATGGCTGATATGGATTCCGCATCAAATTTCAGAGGTGGTGGGAGGTCCACTAAGGATTTTCACATCCGTTTCTGGAGATGTTATTTCTGATTTTTCCAAAATATCGTACAACTGTATGGAATAAGCGTGTAAACGAGAATAATAATGCATAATAGTCCTTTCAAAAAGTAAGTATACACATCATATTCCAGCATATAAAGTCTCCTTGATGAATTTTTTGTTATGGCCATATTTTTTCCGCATGCATTGTTGAAAATTAGTTATGTTTAACCAACTTAATTGATGGTTTTGCAAAGAAAAATGTCAGTTTGAGGGGATTTATCGTACCGTAAAATTTTGATTTTGATATCGCTTAAATTAAAACTTTTCTTATGTTTTACATTTTAGAATTTCAGTTATTGGATTTTTACAGTTCTCTAAATCCATAATAACTAAGTCATTTTCGCCCTAAACCTTTTTAATAGAGCAAGAAACTACTTTGCAAAATACCTTAATAGGTCACAGTGTTTTTCTCGTCTCCATAGCAAACTAATATAACAAACTAATATAGCAAAGAGCGTATGATATAGCAACGTCGCTTCGTGGTAGGGAATTTTCAGTATTTTCAAGTAAAGTAATTTAAAAAGTTTTTAAGCGACTTGATTAAATAATTTAGCTTTTGCATATCTCATATCGCAGATAGAGTATTCTTTGCAAAGATGCCCTCATGTAGTTCTAAGTACCAAAAGCAGTATAATTATCCAAATAATCCTTACGATGTATAATTTATTTCCATGCAATTGCTCCCCAGTTAGATATAGACGTCATATAGTTTTAAGAGGTGGTGAGAAAACTGGCATAAATGGCGACTGTGCAATTTATGCAGAGAAAAGGCGCAATTTGAAGTCTTCTATAAAGATTCTAACAGCATTATCTACAGTAGGATATGGATGAAATGTAAGTTTAAATAAGGTATTTCCGGAATAATGCTTCCATTGCAGATAACAGCATATCGATCGGTTTCATATTTGTTATGCATGTATCATCATGGAATAGCCGATATCTACAAAGGCAAAGGAAAACTCGCTTAGTGTCACCATTTTGATAAATCCATAAATTTGTCTTTCACAATTTTGTCCGTCTTTAGGGAATTTAGAATGTTTTTCTTCTGTTATTGCAGTATCAGCCATAAACCAGTTAAAGAATACTGCTATTTGCACTGGTAGCGAGCGCAATTATAGATTTGAAAACTCTCCATTTAGGTGAATTCTGTATTGAGGGTCATTTTTATCGTAAACTCCGAAAAAAAAATCAAATAATTGCACAAAAACTGTTTCAAAATACCACAATTACTTAATAAAATATTCGCACAATTAAATCTTACCGCAATATATTCTTCTTTACTCTGTGGTTTTGTGTGTTAGTTGCTAACTGCCAGTTATTTTGTATTTACCCTCTTTCATTTCTTTCTGGAGTTGGCAACTTTTCTGCCATCTTTTACTGCGTGTGCCATCCTCAATTGGCGACTTTACGTGTGTAAGTGAGGTCGTGCTTTTTGTCAGCCCTGAAGAAGAGGGCCTTTTAAACTTGTAGTCCAGTTTTATGTATATGTGCTGTATTTACGGAAGTTTTTATTTATTTGTTCTGAAAGAAATGCTTGTGTCTGCCTTTGATAACGTTTCATTCATTGGCAAGCCCGAAGGTTTTCATAATGTTGTTCATTAAACGCTTCCAATCTGATGGTCTTGAATATCACAGAACTTACGATTGTGAAAAATCATGCCACGTTATGCACTTTTTCTCTGACTTTCCTTCATGGCCATGATTTGTCCGCGATGCATCAAAATATCTATCGCATTTACAGATCTAACGTTTTTTACACAGCAGCATCTACACCTGCACTAATGCGCCTTGAACGCCTTTTCACAATTTTAATTGGATTTTTTAACGAATTTTTAAATTCTAAAATCAGGTAATCTCCAGCTACCATTTCGATCTAACAGCTACCGGCTCCTCAGCTCTCGATACGATTTAACTGCTACTGTCGCGATATACCGCCATATTCCTCTCCTATAGATTTTGAATTATTTATTTATTTATTTTTTGACTTTGCAAAGATCGTGTATTTTTTTTCGCTTTGTATATAGTGTGCGTGGGAATTTGGCGACGGTGCTGAATTTGAAGGAAATTGAGTAGTATTATCTCTAAGAAAATTAACTAAAATTTCGTATATTGGTCAACTAAAATTTCGTATTAAGGGACATGAAAACTATGTTAAGTAACAAGAATTTAAACCTTCAATTAATTAACTTTTCTATTATTTTTTCCACCATTTTGTTTTATAATTTTTTTCCATTTTGTATATTCCATTTCTTAGCTTTTGGGCTTTTTATGTGCGATTATGACTTATTTTTCATCTTCTTGGGTCTAATTTTTTGTTTTTCGGACATGTCTCGTCTTGTCGGGGAAATTACGTTGTGTTTTAGCGAACTTCAATCGTGTGCGTTACTTCTGGTTTCGGATTGGGTGAACTGGTCTTCATTCTTCATTTTGATTGGCTCTCTCAGATAGACTCGTAATCCAGGTCTTGTGTGTATAAACCCCTTAATTTTCTATTTGTATCCATTTCGGCTTTTCTAAAAGAGCTCGGCTGCCTGACTTGCCTGCACTGCCAACTACTATGTAACTCAAAGTTTTTTGACCTTGAGACGATAATGTTGTTTACATTTATCGTCTCACCCTTTGACCTCGTGACCACTGAATTGAAACTGACTACGATGAGTCCCGCGACATTCACTTGGATCCCATCTTCTTTCAGAGAACCTGTTTTCTCTCTGTTTACTCTCCTTTTCAAATTTAGTTTGTCTACCTCTCAACATTGGTGATCCATCTTCCAAGGTATTTTTGATCACAGTCTAAGCCATCATGACTGTCAATCTTGTCAAGCATCCACCCAGAAAAGGAATGCTTCACTTCAAATTTCAATTACAAAACTATTCTAAGAAGTTATATTTCCGATGTGGGGATACGTGAGTTTTCTCACAGGTGCCCCAAAAAGAAAAAGCCTTGGAACCTTGGAATTTCGTCTTTTTGTCCACAGGTTAAACTCTTCATTTTTGCAGATGACACCGCAATCATAGCCCGCGCTGGCTCTCTTCTCAACACGGTCAACAGACTACAAAGCTACGTCACACACAGCCTTGAGCGCCGGCTCAAGCAATGGAAAATCAAAATTAACGCTTACAAGTCTAACGTAGTTATTTTTAAACCTCACTACAGAGCAATCTCTCATAACTTTCAAATCAAAATCTTTAATGAAAATATCCCTTTCAATCACGCTGTAAAATACTTGGGCGTCACACTTGACGCTCACGTGACATTCAGCACCCATATTTATTTAAAAACCCAATCTGCCAACAAAATTATCACTTCCCTTCATGCTCTATAGGAGCTCTCCCCTTTCCCTGGAGGGCAAGCTTCTCCTTTACAAACAAATCATTGCACCTATGATTTTGTACGCATGACTCATTTGGGGAGCTGCTGCAAAATCACATATTGGGAAAGTGCAAGTTATCCAAAATAAAATATTACGTATGATAACCAATTCTCCTGGGTTTATCCAAAACGAGGTCATACATCATGATTATAAAGTCTCTGGCATTGAAGAGCATTTTAGAATTATCACCCAAAATTTCTACATTAAAAACTTTGAGAAACCTTGTATGGCAGATACTGATCTCAACTACAATCTTAAACCAGCTAGCAGAAAACGCAGACCCAGGCACATCATATCTGACCCAAGAAGAACTTACGAGCCCAGAACTAAAAGAGCTCGGCTGCTTGACTTGCCTGCACTGCCAACTACTATGTAACTCAAAATTTTTTGACCTTGAGACGATAATGTTGTTTACATTTATTGTCTCACCCTTTGACCTCGTGACCACTGAATTGAAACTGACTATGATGAATCCCGCGATATTCACTTGGATCCCATCTTCTTTCAGAGAACTTGTTTTCTCTCTATTTACTCTCCTTTCTAAATTTAGTTTGTCTACCTCTCAACATTGGTGGTCCATCTTCCAAGGTATTTTTGATCACAGTCTAAGCCATCATGACTGTCAATCTTTTCAAGCATCCATTCAGAAAAGAAATGCTTCACATCAAATTTCAATTACAAAACTATTCTAAGAACTTATATTTCCGATGTGGGGATACGTGAGTTTTCTCACAGGTGCCCCGAAAAGAAAAAGCCTTGGAACCTTGGCTTTCGTCTTTATTGGTTCGTACTTTATTGGTTTGACTTCGTATTTATTGGTTCCCTTCCATTGACAAAGGGTATAGCTGTATGATGCATTATCACTTTATTTGTGCTTAAATATGTTTGCCTTATTCTTTGCACAAAGTGTTTTTTGCTTATTGAAGTACTATTGATATTCCCCGAACCCGCCTGAAAGAGATAGTCCAGTGAGTATAAACGCAGCCATTGAAGTCTGGTGCAACTTAAGGCCAGTCTATAAGCAATAAAATTAGACACGTATCATAGATAAAAAGGTCATTTAATCAAATAAAACCATCCTATAAGACGTACAGAAGTTAAAAGGTCAGAGCCCTTTCGGGTATCACTATACCCTTCATCAGTGGCTATTAATTATTAAGCCCAGTCGTTATGAAATTTAAACCAGGATAAGCGCTAAGACTGAAATTGTTTGTATCCATCAACGTCTTTAAAACTTTGACAGCAAGTTTATTTGCTGTATCAGCTATTCTATTCTGAAGAGCGCTAGAATAACGCGAAATGTTTGCTGGCTCACATATGCTGGTTATAAAATTCATACTGACTATTACTTTCCTTATATACATAGTATAATGTATAAAACCGACGCTAAATCAATGAAATTACGACTAATTGATGAAAGTTCAGTATCTTAGAAATAACATAAGAGTAGAAGACTATAAGAATAATCCATCCCTCTGTCCGTAACGCTTGGCGAGAAATTTAGAGGGATGATTTTACTGTTGCCTATTTTACATGTTGTCAAACTGATTTTATATGTTGCCAACTTGCCGATGATTTTATATGTTGCCAAAGTGACACAAATGTTGCCAAATTTATAAATATGACACTAAATAGGAAGTAATGTTTTGCAAATTCTGATTTCCGTCATATGGCAGGCATATCTACCTTCTAGTATACACAAAATGCTCTTCTCTATGTTTGTCTGTAACACTTGCTGATGTATATGGCGAACTTGGCGATTAATCTAGCAAAGTATCGCCAATTTGGCGATATTTCGCTCCAGATTGACGAAAATATCGTCAAAATTGCAGACATGAGGCTAAATTACTGAAACTAACGCCTAATTGATGAATTAATTATTAAAATATTTTAATATATGGACTATATCGCTTATTGAGGATGCTATCAATATTGATAATTGCTTATTTAGAGTTGGGAAAAATATAAATTAATTGGGTACTTTGAAAATTTTACATGTTGTCACCCGGGGCGCGGTAGCTCAGTGGTTAGCGCGCGGGAGTTGCACTCGGTAAGCCCGGGTTCGATTCTAGCCGCTGCCTGAACCGCCGCCTGAACCGCCGCCGTGTTCACGCGGAGTACGATAACGTTAACCATGTGGATCCGTAAGTCCTTCCGAGAGGTTGGTGGTAGGGGAAGGAGGGTACGGTCCCTGTGGATGCCTCCCCCACTGAGTTCCGGCCTAAACTGGGTGGTACTTCCCGGCCTTCGAAACAGTTACCTCACACCATTCTGGTAGGTCGGACGGTCTGGGTTTCAACATCAATAACATGCTGTCACTCGGATAATAGCCAAATGTACAATTCAACGTTAAAAACATAATGCAGTAGATCTTATACATTATTTTGTGACTGTAAAAGGAGTAAATTCATTGCATTATATAAGACAAGTCATGTGTTACCCACATCAGTTTTTTCAAAAATATATTGAGATTATATATTAAGATAATGAAATAGGTATTGTGTAAAATTTTCAAAAATACAAGTGAAAAACATACAAATAATGAAAGATGAAAACTAAGTCGTCCGTCAGTTACTTCCCAGTCACTGACACGATATCTGTTGAGTTGCGCAGATCATAGGTTAACCTTTTGCTTACGGGTTGAACAGCGTTAATCCCAAAGTCAATAAATATACGAAATAATTATTCCATCGTAAATGCGTAAATAAATTTATGGAAAGGAATTCACAAGCCTATTACATATTAAAGAAGTTACATTTTAAACTGCTTTAAAAATTACTACAAAATATGTTGAAAAGTAAAACTATAGGTCCAAAAAGAAGGACGTAGATACCTACGAATTAACGAACATTGGGGTGCGTAAAAGATCTAAGGTAATCAATCCTATTCATTCTTTGTGAGGAAATATAGCAATTCTTACTGTAAGTCCCTTTTAAAGAGCCTTTATCACACTAACCGCCTTCTAGAAGAATACTCTGTTAATTAGTAATATTGATCGATAATCTGAAACATGTCGAATATTAATTGTGGATTTAATCATAATATTTAAATACAAATTATAATAAAATTTAAATTTGAATAAAGGTATCTCTCCATTGTGCAGGGTAAAATATTTCCTTGAATGTATGTTAATCAATGTTACTTTCTGTTAATACCGGACGACACACAATGGCGGGCTATGTGACATAACCAGTGTACTAGTTTTCGGCCAGAATATGATGAATATTTTCAATGTAAGCCACAGTGAACATTGGTAAATATCTTGAAAATCTGGCCCTCATTTAAGTAGGTACACTTCCTCTATATCACAAAATAATCCTTTCAAACCCTTTGGTTATTCTTTTTATATAAATTAACTTAATCACGACATATTAGGATGTCAATAAATATTTACTAAATAGATTTAGAGAAATCTCAAAAATAAATCAAATCCGGAAAACTTGCTACGGAAACTATTTACTGAGTTGTTCACTCAAGCACACTCTGCGATGCCAAACTTCTCAGGGTTTAGTAGGAAAAAATTTATATATCTTCTTATTACATAAAATATGGCTTCGCAGCACAAAGAAGATACATTTTTCATACATAGGAGCTCAAATAAGGTCAGTTTTGTGCCTTAAAAAGGACTGAATTGCCTTTGTTCGCCTACGTTCGTTATTCTGTGTCTTTATAGTTCTCTCGCAGATCCTACTCACTGTCACTGCGGGAAGAAAGATAGAATGCTCCATTCTGTTATTTCTTACTTGATGAGAAAACAGGACATTTTTATTTTTGCTTTGAATTTTCTGTAGACCAACTTTATTGACTATGAGCCATTTCTGTTTTTGTGCACTACTCTGTGTAAATATTGCAACAGCATGAAAAATTCTGGTGGTATTAGATTGAAACGTACAGAATAAGTAGATCATATTAGGACACGCAAATGACTATAATGATGGTGAAAATACGTAATCGGTTTTGAGGTAGCGTTTTTTGAATTTTCTAAACGTTTGGTTATGACGTTTGGTTATAAGTAGGTAGTTCAAACTGGATGTTGTAACCAGTGAAGAGCCATTGAGTTGAAAGGGTATTTCTTGTACTAGATTAACAGCGATCAGAGAAAAAAAAAGCTGGAAATTGAGAGATAAGAGAAGAGATGCTGGAATTTGAGAGATAAGGGAAGATAAGTTGGAATATGAGAGATGAGAGAAGAGAAGCTGGAATTTGAGAGATAAGAGAAGAGAAACTGGAATTTGAGAGATGAGTGAAGAGAAGCTGGAATTTGAGAGATGAGGGAAGGGAAGGGAAGCTGAAGTGTGAGAGATGAGAGAAGAGAAGCTGGAATTTGAGTGATAAGATAAGAGAAGCTGGAATTTGAGAGATAAGGGAAGATAAGCTGGAATTTGACAGATGAGGGAAGAGAAGCTGGAATTTGAGAGATGAGAGAAGAGAAGCTGGAATTTGAGAGATGAGAGAAGATAAGCTGGAATTTCAAAGATGAGGAAAGTTGGACTATTTTACCGAACATTTGCTATACGTACCGGATAAAACGTTAGTAGTGATGCGAAAATGGCGTCGTTGGATAGTTAATACTTGGGCTGTGCAGAAATAACAGAAACTGGATCGCGAAATCGCACTGCTGCACAGGATGACAGACACCTTTATCTCATGACAGCTACCAATATCAAAGCGACATTCACTGTGTTAGCATAGCAGCGAAACACTGTCACAGATCAGTCTTTGACCTCTAATATAGTTCAAAGCCGTTAGCTTAACAAATTACTGGTTACAGGCAACCAATTGCAGCGAACTCTTTTGATACTTAACCAAAGATGCCTCAGTCTGCAATAGTCTCGAACACGGCCATTGCCATGCTTATTTGTAACAGGCTGTGTTTTAACTTGCTTTACCATGACGGCCAGATAATGAGTCGTATACATTGTGGTGAAAGGTAGTTTTCAACGATTATTTTGAAGCTCCATATCGACCCAATGCTGAGGGTCAATTTTCAAAAGTAATATACAGGTCATCAGAACCGGGATCAGTGATCATCACTAACTTTATAAGGGATTGACCTAGCATACATTTAGTCTATATACTGTTAGGGAGAAATGTGTACAGAATCTTTCTTCTCTCTATACAAGAATTTCCAACAAAGACCATTAAGACTATTAAAGAATGTGTACGATATCAAGTATTTGCTTCAATTCATACCCCTGTAGTACATTCCATTTTATATTGCCCTATTAGAATGGCCTGCTTCCACAAAGGACTTCAGTTACTCAAGAATTTTTTTTGCACAATAACATATTTATTAATTTCTTTATATATCTCATATTATTCCAATAAATATTGTCATTATTGTAATCTTATTATTGTTCTCAAATTTTCAGTGTTCAAGTTTCACATTGTAGAAATACTAGTAGTTCTCGCATTCTAATATAACAAAAAAATCTGGGGAAAACTTGGTACATATTTTGACATCACTTACGTTGTATTTAGGTAGCTCTATACAGAGAACTAAAGGATTTTTAAAATAGAAAAAAATATTTCCATTAATATCAGGGTTTTCTTATTTTCAGAGCAATTCGTATTTTGAGACGCATGCTTCTAAACGGAGTTCATTCCCATTATACTTGAATAGATGTAATTTAGTTTCATCTATGAAATAGGGCAGATCAACCAAGTTAGGTAAATATGCACAACAACAATTTATGAACTCTTTAAAACTCTTAACAATATATTTCTTATAATCTTAAATTTAAACATTCTACCCATAGACGATTTTCTGCGAGGTGCAGGAACCAACTGTAGTCATACGGTTTACTCTCTGGATATAACATTTACAGGATTTCCGCGTACGGGCTGAACTGTGAATGCAAATAGCCCATAATTATTCATAATCTATTTTAGTTCCCATTAATAAAATCCGGATGTAGCAATAAGGAAAAAACAGTGTAGACCCAAAATAGTTTTACTCAATATTATTAGAGAGTTGCCAGCATTTTTATACAATAAATTTTTCTTCTTGCATAATTTGTGTTACAAGAATTCTTCCTACTTCTGAGCGATCAGCTATATTTCAGATGCCCACAGAACAGCTGAGTGAATATACTGTACAATGCATGGTCTGAAACATAGATATAAATGAGTAGAATTGAATTAATAAAAATAAAACAGTCCTATTTAATATTATTAGAGAGCTGCGAGTATTTTCATACAATACACTTTTCTTGTTGAATTGCTTGTGTTACAAGAAGACTTCCTACTTCTGACTGAACAGCTGTATTTCACTTTCCCAAGAACAACTGAGTGAATATACTTTACAACGTATGGTGCGAAACATATAAATAAATGAGTATAAATAAATTAATAAAAATAAAATAGTTTTATATAATATTATTAGAGAGCTGCGAGAATTTTTATACAATACATTTTTCTTGTTGTATAACTTGTGTTACAAGAAGACTTCCTTCTTCTGACCGGTCAGCTATATTTCAGATTCCCACGGAACAGCTGAGTGAATATACTGTACCATGCATGGCGTGAAACATAGGTATAAATGAGTAGAAATAAAGTAATAAGAATAAAATAGTTCTATTTAATATTATTAGAGAGCTGCGAGTATTTTCATACAATACACTTTTCTTGTTGCATTGCTTGTATTACAAGAAGACTTCCTACTTCTAACTAAAGAACTGTATTTCAGTTTCCCACAGAACAGCTGAGAGAATATACTTTACAATGTATGGTGGGAAACATAGATATAAATGAGTACAAATAAATTAATAAATATACAATAGTTTTATATTTAATATTATTAGAGTGTTGCGAGCATTTTTATACAATAAATTTTTCTTGTTATATAACTTGTGTTACAAGAAGACTTCCTACTTCTGACCGGGCAGTTATATTTCAGATTCCCACGGAACAGCTGAGTGAATATACTGTACCATGCATGGCGTGAAACATAGGTATAAATGAGTAGAAATAAAGTAATAAGAATAAAATAGTTCTATTTAATATTATTAGAGAGCTGCGAGTATTTTTATACAATACACTTTTCTTGTTGCATTGCTTGTATTATATAAGAATACTTCCTACTTCTAACTAAACAGCTGTATTTCAGTTTCTCACAGTACAACTGAGTGAATATACTGTACAATGCATGGTCTGAAACATAGATATAAATGAGTAGAAATTAATAAAAATAAAATAGTTCTATTTAATATTATTGGAGAGCTGCGAGCATTTTTATACAATAAATTTTTCTTGTTGCATAACTTGTGTTACAAGAAGACTTCCTATTTCTGACAGGGCAGCTATATTTCAGATTCTCACAGAACAGCTGAGTGAATATACTGTACAATGCATGGTCTGAAACATTGATATAAATGAGCAAAAATAAATTAATAAAAATAAAATAGTTCTATTTAATATTATTAGAGAGCTGCGAGTATTTTTATACAATGCACTTTTCTCGTCGCATTGCTTGTATTACAAGAAGACTTCTACTTCTAACTAAACAGTTGTATTTCAGTTTCCCACAGAACAGCTGAGTGAATATACTTTACAATGTATGGCGTGAAACATAGATATAAATGAGTACAAATAAATTAATAAAAATAAAATAGTTCTTTTTAATATTATTAGAGAGCTGCGAGAATTTTTATACAATAAATTTTTCTTGTTTTGCATAACTTTTGTTACAATAAAACTTCCTTCTTCTGACCTGGCAGCTATATTTCAGATTCCCACAGAACAGCTGAGTGAATATACCGTACATGGTGGGAAACATTGATATAAATGAGTAGAAATAAATTAATAAAAATGAAATAGTTCTATGTAATATTATGAGAGAGCTGCGAGAATTTTTGTACAATAAATTTTTCTTGTTTTGCATAACTTTTGTTACAATAAAACTTCCTTCTTCTGACCTGGCAGCTATATTTCAGATTCCCACAGAACAGCTGAGTGAATATACCGTACATGGTGGGAAACATTGATATAAATGAGTAGAAATAAATTAATAAAAATGAAATAGTTCTATTTAATATTATGAGAGAGCTGCGAGAATTTTTGTACAATAAATTTTTCTTGTTTTGCATAACTTTTGTTACAATAAAACTTCCTACTTCTGACCTGGCAGCTATATTTCAGATTCCCACAGAACAGCTGAGTGAATATACTGTATAATGCATGGTGTTAAACATGGATATAAATGAGTAGAAATAAATTAATAAAAATAAAATAGTTCCATTTAATATTATTAGAAAGTTGCGAGCATTTTTATGCAATAAATTTTTCTTGTTCCATAATTTGTGTTACAAGATTACTTCCTACTTCGGACCTATCAGCTATATTTCAGATTCCCTCAGAGCAGAAGAGTGAATATACTGTACAATGCATGGTCTGAAACATTGATATAAATGAGCAGAAATAAATTAATAAAAATAAAATAGTTCTATTTAATATTATTAGAGAGCTGCGAGTATTTTTATACAATGCACTTTTCTCGTTACATTGCTTGTATTACAAGAAGACTTCTACTTCTAACTAAACAGTTGTATTTCTGTTTCCCACAGAACAGCTGAGTACTTTAAAATAGTTCTTTTTAATATTATTAGAGAGCTGCGAGAATTTTTATACAATAAAATTTTTCTTGTTTTGCATAACTTTTGTTAAAATAAAACTTCCTTCTTCTGACCTGGCAGCTATATTTCAGATTCCCACAGAACAGCTAAGTGAATATACCGTACATGGTGGGAAACATTGATATAAATGAGTAGAAATAAATTAATAAAAATGAAATAGTTCTATTTAATATTATGAGAGAGCTGCGAGAATTTTTGTACAATAAATTTTTCTTGTTTTGCATAACTTTTGTTACAATAAAACTTCCTTCTTCTGACCTGGCAGCTATATTTCAGATTCCCACAGAACAGCTGAGTGAATATACCGTACATGGTGGGAAACATTGATATAAATGAGTAGAAATAAATTAATAAAAATGAAATAGTTCTATTTAATATTATGAGAGAGCTGCGAGAATTTTTGTACAATAAATTTTTCTTGTTTTGCATAACTTTTGTTGCAATAAAACTTCCTACTTCTGACCTGGCAGCTATATTTCAGATTCCCACAGAACAGCTGAGTGAATATACCGTACATGGTGGGAAACATTGATATAAATGAGTAGAAATAAATTAATAAAAATGAAATAGTTCTATTTAATATTATGAGAGAGCTGCGAGAATTTTTGTACAATACATTTTTCTTGTTTTGCATAACTTTTGTTACAATAAAACTTCCTACTTCTGACCTGGCAGCTATATTTCAGATTCCCACAGAACAGCTGAGTGAATATACTGTACAATGCATGGTCTAAAAATAGATATAAATGAGTAGCATTAAATTAATAAAAATAAAATAGTTCTATTTAATATTATTAGAGAGCTGCGAGCGTTTTTATATAATAATTTTTTTTGTTGCATAACATGTGTTACAAGAATACTTCCTACTTCTGACCGAGCAGCTATTTCAGATTCCCACAAAACAGCTGAGTGAATATACTGTACAATGCATGGTCTGAAACATAGATATAAATGAGTAGAAATTAATAAAAATAAAATAGTTCTATTTAATATTATTAGAGAGTTGGGAGCATTTTTATAAAATAAATTTTTCTTTTTGCATAATTTGTGTTAGAAGAATACTTCCTACGTCTGACCTATCAGCTATATTTCAGATTTCCACAGAACAGCTGAGTGAATATACTGTTAAATGCATGGTCTGAAACATAGGTATAAATTGAGTGAGTAGAAATTAATAAAAATAAAATAGTTCTATTTAATATTATTAGAGAGTTTCGATCATTTTTATACAATAAATTTTTCTTGTTGAATTGCTTGTGTTACAAGAAGACTTCCTACTTCTGATAGAGCAGCTGTATTTCAGTTTCCCACAGAGCAGCTGTGTGCGTATACTTTACAATGTATGCTGCGAAACATATATATAAATGAGTAGAAATAAAGTATGTGTTCTCAGTTTATGCGAAGTGAGTTCATCAAGTATGTGGGAAGAGTAAGGTAATGATCATTTCAGATTTGTTTTTTACTGGTTAATTATATCTCTATTAATGTGGAATGTGAGAAAATGTGTTATTGAACATAAATTTTAAATAATATTGCAACATAGAAGGTGTTTCCCAGTAAGTACATACTATAAATGCAGAAAGGGGACATTGATCAGAATTGAATTAAATCGAACATGTATTTTCCTCGCTGCTCGAAACTAAAATTCTATATGTGAAATGAAATTGGTAACATCCTTGGAAAAACATAAGGGAACATCCATGATGTTTTCTTAGTAGGTTAGGACTAGAATCGTGTGTTTGAAAGCACTAATGTAGATTTTCCAAAAATTTATTTTACATTTCTAAGAAAATATTCATAGTGGTAATTAGATATCTATATTTATATATCGACTAGTGTTTAAGCCTGTCAAAGACAGGCAATGTAACATTTTCAAAATAATAATTTGCAAATTTACAAAATTATCTCTAATTATCCAATCATCAAAAGTTTTACGTATTGCTGAGTAAATCATCTTCTGAGTTGTATTCGCAATCATTGTACGAAATTATGAGAAACTTATTTTAATAAAGATCCTTTACAAGTGCAGCTTTGTCCTTATATAGCCATGACAACAAAATTAAAAATACAGTCCAACCTGTTTGAAACTGAATCTGTAGAAAACGGAATGCTGTAATAAGTGAAAAATATTTTTAGCCCCATCCAAAGATATAGGGAATTCTTGTTATTTTTCCCTTTGTGAAACGGAACCTGCACAACGCGGAAACGAATGAGCTAACTTAAAATATTTTGTTAATAAACAGCATCTGTTGAAACGAACAAAGAATGGAATAATTATCCAACTATTTTAGCTATTTATTTCCGTGAGAACGATTTTTCACAGAACTTCCTATTAAATTAATCGCGATTTTTTTAAAGTCATTTCAGAACTTCAAGAACTTTCCGTTAATCAGGGAGACTCTGAAATGCTGAAAATATTAATCAGTGCACAATTTTTAACTGAAAATCGCATCATTAATAAGACACATTTCCTAGAAACCATGTTGGATTACTTTAAAAGTTCATCTCACATTTTTTTTAAATGTATTTTTTGTTCTTTGGTAAGCAGTAATATGTTACCTGTAAGTCAATTCATCTAGGTTTTAAGGTATAGTAATAAGCTAACAGTGGAGTACACTATATTTTTATTTGCATATACTCCTGTGATCGCAGTATACAAAAATGTACGTATATACAAATTTAAAATAATTAAATTAGCAATTATGGTATAACATAGTATTAATCAGATTTATGTAAATACGCATTTCAGAATTTTTAAAGTCTGACATATAAGTGAGAAATTACATATGGACAATCAGCATTTCCGGCAAAACTTTTAAACTTAGCTTTTCCTGAAATGATCTGCATGAAACGGAAACCTTTCCAAGACCGAAAATTCTCCCTGTATCCTTAAATTCTGTTTCAGGCAGGTTCGACTGTACCACATATATATTGCAATAGTCCATTTCAATCCCAAGACCGCTCATTACATATTATATATTTAAATATGTAAAAATGTCTTTTTTTGAACAAAAATTTTTTGAAATAAAAGCTGTATTTATGCAAGCTTTTCCAGAAAAAAAAAACGTTTTTATAAGAAACGAAATTGTTCTTCTTTTTTCAAAAATTCGGCTTCTGTTTTGATAAAGGGAGCAAATAGCAAACGACCGTCAAGATGAAAGGTGGAGATAAAAGAAGCGTCTTTACTTTCTTCCCAACTTTTGCTTCGTGACGCAGTTTTCTTTATTGATCTCAGCTGGCTATCCCTTTTTATCCAGCTTCTTTAGCCTGCTGTTTCAGAGTTCGTAAGAAGATGGGGAATTCCTGGTAAAGAAAAATCAACAGTTCTTAAAGTGAAAGAAAAATATTTGACGCAAGGAGACACTATTTAAAAATTAAAAAAAAATTGTAAACGGTCATTTTAAATCTATTTTGCAAATGAAATGCAGGATTCAGAGGGAAGTTCTCAATCTCAATAATTTGGTGAGAAAAGGCTCATGAGTGTATATATAGAGCGTGGACACGTGACGTCATGCGCAGAGTTTTGCTCTTATAGTAATTCATACGCAGAATACTCGTATAAGAAAAATTACAGCAACGTAAATAAACACAAATAACAAAATAATGCAGCATACAGTGGTTTAGGGGATACGTAGGATCCCCTTCGTCAGTGCAAGAGAATCAACAATACTCTTATTCTTAGCAGTAAGTTAATTTTAATTACTTCTGCGTGAAACACGGCTATTTTAGAAAGTTACAATCATTTAACCTCTAAATTTACTAGAAAGTATTTAAATGTATCTTCTTTCATGTAAACTTTTTATTTTTCGGTAAATAAATTATTCACTTTCGATAAAATATATACATAAGTTTTTTTAAGAAATTTAGATATGTACCTTTTTCTTTTTCGTCTGTTTGTACACGGCAGAATATGCTAGTAGATGTGTACCCCTTCAGAACGCTAGCTAGTGACTATGGTAAAAATTTGTTGCAGTGTACAACTGTACATTCACTTCTAATCCCTTAAATTGTACTTTAGAAAATGAAATGTTTTAACATATACTGTTACTCAATTATTTCAAGCATTTTATTTTCAGAAAAAAGATAAATTTCAATGTATTATGGGTCTAGTTTAATTTATATTTGCCATCATCGTCATTTACCGTTACCCGCTATGGTAAAAAATAGTACCCTTTCAGCCTTACGTTTCTGCGCATTCTACTACGCATGTTGTTAATTTACATTTGTGTGTCTGCTCTACTAGGCCTAACTGCACAAAAGTGGCCGCGACATCAAGTAACAGAGATTAAACTGGTCTTAGCGGAGAATTAAAAAATTAGGATAACGAACCGGACATCAAAGCGAAGATGAAGGACATGAAATATCAATCCTGCATAAAGCATTGATTATGAAACACTTTCCAACTGAAATGCAATTTTATTTAAACACCTCTAAAATACGACACATTCAGAGCTGACACAATTTTAATTATCACGGTACTACAATAGTTTATTATATTTGAAAACTTAAAACTTCATCGAAAAAAATTAATTTTATTGAAATGACGTCATCGAAATATAAATCGTCTGGCTCTCTGTTGTTGTTGTTGAGACCCAGACCGTCCGACCTACCAGAAAGGTGTGAGGTAACTGTATGGACGGCCGGGAAGTGCCACCCAATTTAGACCGGAACCCAGTGGTGGAGGCATCCACAGGGACCGTACCCTCCTTCCCCTACCACCAACCTCTCGGAAGGACTTACGGACCCACATGTTTAACGTGATCGTACTCCGCATGAACACGGCGGCATTTGTGGCAGCGTGCAAATCTAGCGCGCAAACCACGGGGATACCGCACCCGAGATGGCCAACAGCACGCGGCGTTCCGAGGTGGTCACCCACCAAGTACTAACCGCGCCCGATGCTGCTTCACTTCGGTGATCTAACGAGAACCGGTGTTTTCAGCACGGTACGGCCGTTGGCCTGTCTGGCTCTCTGTGTAAAAGGAATGGATATTTCCTTCATATCACTTTTATTTCAGAAATCCAGAGCTAAATAATTCTGCGTGAAAAAAATTCAGCAATTCTTATACAACTTACCATTACTTGTTTGCATTCTCCATCCATTAAAATTAGGCTTCGTTGTAGAAATAATCAAAGTTTGATGATCATTTAAACTCAAAACTATTGTAATTGCATTTGTACAGAATGTTGATGCACAGAAAATGAGCAAAAATTTAGCGGTTTTAGAACGGATGCAACACTAAATATAAATTTAAAAGAACTTTTGAAAAATTACGATTTTACGCTGGGAAAAAAAAAGATGGATGCCATATTTTATTTTGAAGTGATTCACGTGATCTCTTTATAATATGGGTGTAATTAATATTTGAACTTTTATTTTAAAAACTACCGAACATATTTTGCTGAAATTTTTTTAAACATTTTATGGGACAATTTGAATATTTCATTTACATTTCATTTACATTCCCATATGCCCCACAGACCGTCTCAGCAATATACTAAAATTTCATTTTAATAAAGTCATTTTTTACGCCAGTTTTCGTGCAAGCGGGCAGACAGACAAACATAATGAACAAAGTCAATAACATTGTGTTGGAAAGAGTTAAAAAACAGCTACGTAAGTTGGAGACCATTGTCCAGTGCATCAGAATGGACACTTGAGCTGTTACAAAAGACATTTAATTGACACAATGTTATTGGAGATTTTTTCTCCTATTTAGAAATACTAAAGGAAACTGCACTTACATGCACAATCATTTGCTGTACAAGCTTGTATTTTGCAATCATCTGTTTTACAAGCTGTTCGAAATGGCCTTCGTTATCAGCAATGCAGATTTAGTTTGGTCAAAGATTATGGCTGCTTATTTTGGCGATCATTGAAAGTGTCACCGTGTTACAGGCCTAACAATACACTTTTTGTGAAATACTGAATATCAAATGCTCAGTTTGTGCGTTACAGGTATGTGCGTGTGTGTGTGAAGAGCTGAATAAAAGTGTGTGTGTGTGTGTGTGTGTGCAAACAAAGAGCTGAATAAATGTGTATATATATGTGTGTGTGTGTGCAAACAGCTGAATAAAAGTGTGTGTATGTGTGCGCAAAGAGCTGATTAAGAGTGTGTGTGTAATGTGAGCTAAATAAAAGTGTGTGTGTGAGTGTGTGCAAAGAGCTGATTAGAAATGTGTGTGCAAAGTGAGCTGAATAAAAGTGTGTGTGTGTGTGTGTATGTGTGTGCAAAGAGTTGAATAAAAGTGTGTTTTTGTGTGTAAAGAGCTGAGTAAACGAAATATATAAATAAAAATACAATCTTCTTTTTCACCCCCCCCCCTTTTAAATATTAAACATATGGAGAGGTTAAGAATTTCTTTTTCTTCCAAATTTCATTCAGAAAATAATATCGAAATTAAGAATGTTTCACTTTACCCCGTGAGAGAGTAAACCCTTTATGAAACAAACCGAATCGTGAATAGCAACCGAGGCTGGAGAGATGAAAGAAAAAGAACAAATCACGCCTTTACTTCCCTTCCAACTTACGTTCTATGGGTAGTTTTCTCTATGGATGTTTAATATCCATGGCTTTTTGTTTAAACTCTAAAAAAATTCAGCAAATTAGAAAGCTGAATGCGACGCATGCAGACAATTTTAAAGTAACTGCTGAGGTAATGGTAATGAATGGGGCGTGAATGTATTTCAAGAATGAAATAATTTATTCTATCAGTTTTCATTATAGATATAAAAATGCAAAATTGATCACTATAAATAATTGTCTAACGTGTTTTTATCTTTCTAGATTCTGCAAAAGCCCATTGGTGACCTAGAAGGCGGACTCTTTGCTTATTTATAGTATCGACAACGATGCAAAGCTAACAAAGTCAGGAATTTTATTTACCCCCCCCCCCCCACACACACACACCCGGGAGTGGTGAAATTAAGTTTTTTTTTAAAGCATTGTCAGATCCTGCAGAAGTCTCTCCATTGGCCTGAAAGATTCAATCTTTGCACACTTAGTATTGATTATGGTACAGAATCTAACATAGTCGGGTTTTCTATTTATCATCCATCGGAGGAGGAAATGGGGGGTTTCAAAAGCGTTTCCATACCCTCTAGAATTCCCTCCAATGACCTAGAAGGCTGAATCCTTGAATACTTATAGTTTTAACGACTCTAGTGTACACGGATTTTCCACAGAAAAAATGGGGATTTTCAAAAAGTATTTTCAGAGCTCTCCAGAAGTACCGCCCCCTAGTGACCTAGAACACTGGATATTTGCGCACTTCTAGTATCACCATCGGACAGAACCTAACAATTTTGATCCTACATCCTGGGGAGGTGATTATAGTTTTTCTAAAAGCATTTTTTATGACAATCAAGAAGTCGAAGGTGGCATAAAAAGTTAAATCTTTGCACATCTATAGTATTGACCACTGGATCAAACGTAATTGTGCCGGATTTTCGATTTTCTCCCGAAGTGGAATATATAAGGGTGGAAGGGTAAAGTATCTCACAATACTTACAAAGCACCACATAGAACACAAAAGGCTGAAACTCGGCCAAGGGGTAGAATCTCGCCGAGTCAGTTTTCATTTGAGACATTCATCTTCAATTCTAATCACCAGATATTAATAAACAAAAAAAACTTGTTAAAAATTTACTGTTTACATTTTTAAGAGTGTTAGTTTGTCTTTGACATGCCTCAGTACTAGTTAATATGCATTTGTTAATGAGTACAGCACATTTCAGAGCTTACTGCTTTTGCCAGAGAGAAGATAATTTTAGGCAAGGGGTTTTCTTAGGTTCAATCCCCATCCTCTGCAACTAAGTTAGTGTCTGGTATGGGTACGATAAATATGTATGATCGAAAATCTATCCAATAGGTGATGGTTTAGAGAAAGAATGGTACAGTGCTTGAGATTGCCATACCCATTGGGTTCCGGTCTGAATTGAATTGCACTGTCCCTGCTGTTTAAACAGTTGTATGTCGTACAATTTGGATAGGACCATACCTTCGATTACACCTTCAGGTATGTCAGACAGTCTGGAATACAAAATATGTTAAAAAGTTTTAGACATTGATAAAATTTTAGAGGATATTTTTTGTGATTGTGGTGATCGTTTTGGGATAATGGTAGTACTTGACAACTATACAATTATCGTCTTTTCTGGCTACGCCAGCTCATCTGGGAAGAATCTATAAAAGCCTATAATGACGATTTACAGGAGACATAGAATACATTAAAGTATCGGTAAAATATTTATTATTGATTAATTAGTTAATTATGGATTAATTTTATACAAATGAATAGAATTGTTACACACAGAAATTTCGTTAAATGGCCAATCGTTTGCTTTTTTGCATTTTAACATCTTCAAAACTAAGTTTTTCTATAAGTTGCATTGTTAACTTTAATAATAAGGTGACGCGATATAAGTAATGGGACGTAATATGACATTTTGCAAATTGCAGAAATAATGCCGTTTTAAATATTGAGTATTAAAATATGAATTATCATCCTTAAAATCTTCAATCTTAAACTAAAACAATGTATCTCATAATGGTTTTTCCATTCAGTGAAAAAAGAAATTATCTTTTATAAGACGCCGTGCTTCCTCTTTTCTAAAAATGGGAATATTGTTTGAAAATGGGAGTGAACACAGACTCTAGAGATGAATGGTAAGATGAAAGGAGTCTTTAATTCCGTCCCAACCTTTGCTTCTCGAAGTAGTTTTCTTCATTGATCTTTGCTTACGACGGAATAATGAAGTATGTAACAGTAATAGGTTAGTGTTTGAAACACGCACCTTTTAGTTATGAAAATAAATGGTTTTAAAACATGGATGGATATAAGGTTAGAATTGTAAATGTATAAAGATATGTGAAAATTGATTGATCAATGTATGAAAGCACACATTGTTATAGGTTTAAAATTGTGAACTTATAGATACAAAATGGATTGGTCAATATTTGAAACTGTGTACTATTGTAGGCTTGATATTGTATGGGGGACGACAGTTTGTTGGTATGACAATATAGTTTTGAATAAGTTAAAAGTTTCAGATAATAATTTATAGTTGATTTAAATATTGGAGTTTATTAAATGTGAATTTAAATATTTCAGTTTCTAAGAGGATAAATTGCTTTATTTTATCTATTTACAGCAAAAAATATATTAGATGAAGTATTTAAACATTACTTTATTGTTCTTAACTATATTTTAACGTCCTTCTTAAAATAAAAGAAGTAATTTCAGAAAGATTTATTCATTCCTTTCAAACGAAAATGATCTGTCTTGAGTCACTGTCCTTTCTCTTTTCTAAAAATTGAAACTTCGTTTAAAAATGGGTGCGAACATTTGAAGCAAACGGTGAGATAAAGGGTACGATAAAAAAAGCCTTTACTTTCATGCAAACTTTTGCTTTTTGGCTTACTTTTCTTTATTGATCTTTACTTTCCATCGCTTTAAGATGTTCCACCGAATTTCAAGATGTTCAAACCATATTACCTTCCCTGCAATGCATAGTAATGCATTGGGGAAGTGTTGAAATCATGTCGAAAATCGCAACTCCAGTTCTTCGATTACTACCAAATTTCACGAAATTTGGTAGATAAATCATTTGTAAGTTAACTTTGGGCTGATTAAATTTAGATTTTGGAACGATTCGGAAAAAAATAACCTGTTTTTTTTTTACAAAATGGCCCGTGAAATGTTTAAAATCTGGAATACAAGACTACGTGTGCTCAGATGTATCAATTAAATGTTTGTTTTGTACGTAATTTTTGACGATGAAAAAAATAAATCTAACGTCATCACTCT
The DNA here is from genome assembly GCA_951213105.1 of Amaurobius ferox. Classification (NCBI taxonomy): domain Eukaryota; kingdom Metazoa; phylum Arthropoda; class Arachnida; order Araneae; family Amaurobiidae; genus Amaurobius; species Amaurobius ferox. The sequence continues at coordinate 84,415,934 of OX578143.1, forward strand.
GGGAACTCTTCACGTAATATTAGTTTTTTGCAATTTTGGTACGCTGCCTTTGAACATACGTCCAGTTACTAAACGAAAACGAAAATTGAATTAAAAATGCCGATTCATTGTAATTTCAAATAATTATACATGCTGTTTCGTGTAGTTAAACTCAATTTAATAAATTATTAAAGAAATAACGCGAAAAGGAATTTGAGTCTGTAAGGAAAGTTGAAAATACCAAATGTTTCTTCCTCCTCCTTAGATCGTTACGGAGGATGGATCTTCGATATTCAAACATTTCGGTATAAAGGCAATAACACAGGACGTCACTGTTTTAAATCAGCTGAATTTATTGTGAACTTCAAAAAAATTACAGCAGCTGGCTGTTTAAAGCAATTGATAACATAGACCATACTTATTATTGCACACGTTCAGAAGCAATTACAAATATAGAAGATACTACAAATCACTTGTCTGGTGGTAAGTCCTAAATGGAGACGATTCTAAAAGTTTTTATGCTTATCACAGGCTTTCTTTTACCCCGCCTTGTATTGCGGCCAAACTCCGGATACATGACACTTCCTAGTCATCGTGGTATCTAATTGGATTTCCTTCCAATAGGTTACCGGCTACATTCCAAACTCCTCCAAATCAAATTATTACTCGAATCATTCAACCTTCAACCTATCTTTCTTCCTTTCTTTCTCTGAAACTCTAAAAGAACTTTCTATTCAAGAACCCACTGAAACCCTCACGATCAGAAACTTATTCCTTTTCTACCTTAGGAACGCAGAAAAAGCCAATTAGCTCGGTGATTGGTCAATCAACCGAACCAATTAGAATTATTAGTCTAATTAAAAATAAATAATAATTTAAACTCAAGGAAATAATAATCGAAATGTTATTTAGACCTCACAAAGTCATGTGCTGCTTACATCAGATATTTTCTAATCTTTTGATATGACTGTTCGGAGATGGCAAAAGTCATAAAGAAACAACAAAAGTTTATTGAAAGCTGGATGTAGTTGGTTTAAGATTGAAGCAGTTAATTAAGTATTAAAATATGAATTTTTCTTTCTCAAAAACTTAATTCTTAAAATAAAAGTAGCATTTCAGAAAAGGTTTCTTTATTATGTTCAAAAGGAAATCATGTTTTGCGAAATACAATTGTTCTTTCTCTTTTCTAAAAATTGGAATCAGGTTTGCAGATGGGAGCAAACAGCAACTGTGGAGATGAAGGACAGATAAAAGGAATTTGTACTTTTGTGCCAACTTCTGCTTCATGACGTAGTTTTCTTTATTGATCTCTGCATTCCATAGCTATTTTACTAATCTCTTTATCCAGTTGTTCAGAGATAGTCAAAGTAATAAAGAAATGTCAACAATTAAAAACAATGGTCTAGGATGGAGGTAGTTACTCAAAAGAACAACATTGGGGAATATATTATCACACAAAGTTATTGACGAATCAAAATAGTTATCATTGATTACTGCATTACAAGGTACTTTAAATGTAATAAATGATAGTATAAAATATAGACATTGAATATTTCAGGAGACAACTATTTTATGATAGTACTTAGGTTTAATTTGTGATCCTCGTTTGCGAACTTAAAGAAAATTTCGTCCATTTCAGCGCGATTTATTTTTCTCTTTTTTTTAAGGTTTAAAATAACAGAGAAAGGAATCTGATTTGATTTTAAATGCAATGCATCTACGTTTCATTTGACAGCTTAATGAAATTTAAAGTCATCAACTCTGCAGAGTTCCAATAAAAAAAAATCTGATGTGGGCAACACATGACTTTCCTTATATAATGCAATGAATTTACTACTTTTACAATAAAAAAAATAGGTTTTTCGTATAGTAGATACTTATATTCTTTCCAAGATATTGAATTTTCGACAATTAGTCGTCACTTTTATTGATTTAGCGTCATTTTATTCCATTTGGCGAGATTTTCTTTAATTTGACAACATTTCAAAAAGTTCCCAAGTTGGTGATATTCCGCCAAATTCGTCGCCAAAATTTCGCCAAGCTTTACTGACGGAGAAATAAGTAATTCTTATAGCAGATAAATGACTATGGGCGTTCAAATACAAAAGTATTACTCGAAGTATCTTTTCTCGTGAATGGAACGAGCTAGATCCACGAGAATGATGTCACCCAATTTATCGCATGGTATTACATATGAAAAGTGAGCATGTTTCTCAATAGGAAATATATTTTTTTTATTTTATATGACTTTTTGATAATTTTTTTTTTAAAAATGTACAATATCTCAAGAACGGTTCATGTTAGCGTTAATTTATGTCAATCGTTTTCTAATGAAAAATTACATAAAAAATGTCTATTTGTGTAACTTTATAACGGTTTGGATTTTTTGACGATTTTTCAAAATTTCACTCGAAAATTTAGGGGGGTTCTGAACATTCGATTACGTTTAAAAACAATAGAATTCCAGTGTTTACAGATTGTGATTTTTGAACCAAATTTCGTTCGAATCGGTCCATTCGTTCGTCAGTTATTGTCTCCACAGACTCACTGACACACACCCATACTTTCACACACACACACACACACACAGACATCACTTCAAAAATGTTTGATTCATGATCAGGGATGCTTGAAACGTGCTCTCCCGTCCAAAACTCGATTTCGAATTTTCGACCCCGTCACAATACTTTCCTTATACATTATGTATGTCATGTCGCTATTTTGAGCGCCATGAGCGTTTCTGTTTTTCGAAAAGAAAAACCTTCTTTTCGCTCTGTGCCTGTTCGGTCTTTTGCTAGGACTTGTCTGTATTGAAATGCATGGGAAAGTTGCTTTTGGTCGCCGTCGGTTGGAGTTCTCCGACTGAGCGTCTGCGGTGGATTATGTAATGTTTGAAAGTGCGCCTGTCACGTGGGCTTGTTCGGCCATTGGGAAGCGGCGTTGGAGGAGAAGTTTGGAGGAGCGCTTGTTGGAGTCGAGAGAGGCTCGGGGAGATTTCGCCTGGAATTGGACCTGTGTGGTCGCCCCGTGAAAGTCTGTCTTAAAAACTTAAGACAAAGGCTTAGGCCTAATGGCTAAGTCTTGGAGGAAGACGTTTTTGTTCGGTGAACACTTAACTTACTTTTTCGGCAATGGAAGCAAAATTTGAAAGAAGAAGATCGAAGGAATTAAATCCATAAACCTAAAATTAATATTTTTTTTTTTATTTCAGGAAGTGTTAGTGATTCAAGTAGTTAGCTACCATGCCTAGTCTTAACGGTATTTCTCCTTTGGAGCTGAGAATGAAAGTCCTGTACTTTGGAAATTAATTGACGGATAAAGTTCGTGCATTTGAACTAAGTTCTTTCCGTGGTGTTGCAGTGTGACTCGTTTTCGGCACTCGTTTCGATTTCTAATTAAAGATCCTTGTTCGAGAACTCTGCGGGCACAGATGTGGTAAAGTAATATTTAACGTGTGAAATTTGATTGTGTGTTAAAATGTTGATAGAATATAATTTTATAATAACTGTAAACTCATATATTAATATGATATTTCTGATTTTGAACAGAGCAAAATATTTGGCAAACCGCGCCATGACAAATATTTGTCATGGCGCGGTTTGCCAACTCACTAAAGCAAAGGCGCACCAGACAATTCAAAGGAAGATGAGACCGTATAGTGGATTTTTAACAAAGTAATCAAAACATTTAAATTTACCCAAGCAAAATTCTCTCTCAGTCTAACAGAATTGTTTGTTAGATGACATGCAGTGAATAGCAGAAGAATTAAAGGCATTTCAAATAAATCAGATGCAAAGTAAAAATCAAAATATTATTTATTTGAAATCACATTTAAGTATCTTAACTTTAAGATCAAATTATCAATTTCAGAGCTTCTAAAAATTAACCACTTCAAATATTTTGCTCTGTTCAAAATCAGAAATATCATATTAATATATGAGTTTACAGTTATTATAAAATTATATTCTATCAACATTTTAGCACACAATCAAATTTCACACGTTAAATATTACTTTACCACATCTGTGCCCGCAGAGTTCTCGAACAAGGATCTTTAATTAGAAATCGAAACGAGTGCTGAAAACGAGTCACATTGCACAACATCACGGAAAGAACTTAGTTCAAATGCACGAAATTTATCCGTCAATTAATTTCCAAAGTACAGGACTTTCATTCTCAGCTCCAAAGGAGAAGAACCGTTAAGACTAGGCATGGTAGCTAACTACTTGAATCACAACACTTCCTGAAATATAAAAAAAAGAAATATTAATTTTAGGTTTATGGATTTAATTCCTTCGATCTTCTTCTTTCAAATTTTGCTTCCATTGCCGAAAAAGTAAGTTAAGTGTTCACTGAACAAAAGCGTCTTCCTCCAAGACTTAGCCATTAGGCCTAAGCCTTTGTCTTAAGTTTTTAAGACAGACTTTCACGGGGCGACCACACAGGTTCAAATCCAGGCGAAATCTCCCCGAGCCTCTCTCGACTCCAACAAGCGCTCCTCCAAACTTCTCCTCCAACGCCGCTTCCCAATGGCCGAACAAGCCCACGTGACAGGCGCACTTTCAAACATTACATAATCCACCGCAGACGCTCAGTCGGAGAACTCCAACCGACGGCGACCAAAAGCAAGTTTCCCATGCATTTTCAATACAGACAAGTCCTAGCAAAAGACCGAACAGGCACAGAGCGAAAAGAAGGGTTTTTCTTTTAGAAAAACAGAAACGCTCATGGCGCTCAAAATAGCGACATGAAAGCTCTCCCCTCCTGGGAGTCAAAAATTTTCCGAAAAACAGTGAGGAAAATTTTTCTCTCACTCAAAACACAAAAACACAAAAATTTACAAAGAGTCTTAGGAACCTGTAAGTGTAAAATAATTTAAAACAAAATTTTGGGCGAGAAAACGAGACGTCATCGCCTTCTCAAGACAACAACACTGCAGATCTGAATGACGGGCCCTGCCATTCATCACCACAGGTAAAGACCAAAAGAAAACCAAAAGGATGACAAGGTGTCACCACATCTTAAAGGTACCTTTACAAAAATTCACATAAAATTACACTCAAATAGAAAACAATTGTCGGAGCACTTTGCCTGACAACACAATATCTCAATCAACAACATTGAGATCAACCAGGTGATGTGAAACAAAAACCAAAATTTAACAGATCAAATCCTGAAATTAGTTGCATGACGGAAATTAAAGCTCCTTGCCAGAAAAATTTTCCGGTCATTTCTGTTTTTGTTGAAGATGTCAAATTGAATGCATTAATCGACACTGGAAGTTCTATAAACATTATCTATAGTGATGCCTTACAGAAAATTGATCCTCGAAAAGTGCAAACAAAACATACATCCATTATTGTGAAGGGAGTTGGGGATCATGATGTTTGGGTTGATGAGAAAGCTTCTTTTCTTTTGTCCGTTGGAAAAGACAATATTGTGATTGAATGTTGCATTTTAAACACACCTGCACCTAACGAATACAACATGATTTTGGGAAGTACCTTTCTGCATAAAAATAAAGTGACCATTGCCTTTGGACACAAAGATGTTCAACCTGAAATATCTGAGTGCAATGCTATAAATTATAAATGTGATAGAAGAAATTACAATTTTACAAATGATGTGGATTATAGATCCAAAGACACAAATTTTTCAAGAAATTTTAGAGGATATGAAAATAAGTGTGATAATGGATATTTATTTGAACAAAACAATTTCCACAATGAATTTAGAGATGTCGACTTTAGAGATTTTGATGCAAATGTGAATGAAAGGTCAGATTATGAATGTGAAAATGATTTACATGAAATGCAGATGAATGATAATGTACATACAAACAGATCCTTGACAGAAAACAATATCAGTGACAATGAAATTTTTCAGACAAGTTGTGATAAACATGATGAAGGAAGTTCACAACAGGACAATATATTGGCCATTGCCAAAGCATTTAAGAAATGTGTTTTAAAACCATTTTCTGAGTCATTTGTTAAATTAAAAAGAAATTATAAAATTCAGAAAGACACGACAATTTTACTTGAACCTATCAATAGCAGAGAATTTTCTGCAAATAAAATTTTTGTTGCTAGAAGCATTCATAAAATTCCTGAAAATGACTTTTTGTATGCAAGAGTTGCGAACCCATCAGAGAAGTGTGTTTACATAAACAAAGGTATGAAATTAGGAACCTTCGAAAACATCTATGAAGCTGATATTGACATAAATAATAGAATTGACATTGAGAACTGTATTGAAGAGAATGACACATTTGATGCATGGGGAGGAGATTTTGATTTAAAACATATGAACTATGCTAAGAAAACTATACTTTTGAAATTACTAAGTAAATATAAACATGTTTTTGCCAAGAATATGAAAGAATTGTCTGGATGTGACACCATACTTCATGAAATTAATCTGGAGTCTAACATACCTGTTAGACAGAAGCCATACCGTATACCACATAATTTACAGAAAGAACTTTCGCGTCAGGTGAACGAGTTGCTTGACGCCAAGATAATTCAGAGAAGTACATCTCCTTACAATACTCCAGTGCTTTTTGTTAAGAAACCTGATGGAAGTTACCGTTTAGTAGCCGATTTTCGAAAGCTCAATAAGATTACGATAGTGGAAAACTATCCTATTCCGAATATATCGGAATTGATAGATAATTTGTCTGGAGCCTTGTATTTTTCGACTCTTGATTTAACCAGTGGATTTTATCAATTGTGTTTACATCCTGATGATTATCCAAAAACTTCTTTTTCAACACCTGACGGACACTTTGAATGGACCAGAACTCCATTTGGTCTTAAGAATGCGCCTGCATCCTTTCAGAGACTGATGTCTCTGGTGCTGGCTGGCATATCTGGAATTTACATTGACGACATTATTGTTGCTTCAAGAACATTCGAAGAACATTTGAAAAAACTAGAAGAAATTTTTGTAAGATTAAGTAAACATGGTCTTAAATTAAAACCAAGCAAATGATATTTCTTCAGAAAAACAATTAAGTATCTTGGATTTTTGGTATCAAATGGAAAAATACAACCTGATACTCATAATTTGGAAGTTGTAGAAAAATTCAAAATTCCTAAATCAATTAAGAATGTGAGACAATTTCTTGGACTCACTGGATTCTATAGAAAATTCATAAAATACTATGCTGAACTTACTCTTCCACTAACAGATTTACTGAAGACTAAGAATAATGAAAGTAAAAAGAAATTTATTTGGACTAATGAAGCTCAAAAATCTTTTGAAATTTTGAAAGGAAAACTTTTGTCAAAACCAATTTTGACTCTTCCAGATTTTAGAAAACCATTTATTTTACACACAGATGCTTCAAATCACTCTTTAGGTTGCTATTTGTCCCAAGAAGATGAAAACAAAATCTTGCATCCAATATCTTATGCAAGCAGGAAATTGAATGAAGCTGAATGTAAATACAGTGTTGTCGAAAGAGAAACATTAGCTGTTGTTTGGGCTACTAACTATTACAAACATTATTTAATTGGAAAACGTTTCACAATTTTTTGTGACCAAATCTCCCTCTCCTTCGTATTTAAGTTAAAAGATCCTACATCTAGATTGGCGAGATGGATTGCATCTCTATCACAATTCGATTATCAAATAGTACATAAACCAGGTAAAGCAAATTTAGTTGCTGATTATCTTTCGAGAAATGTAGATGAATGTACAAATTCTGTTCAGAGTATTCCTGGAAGATTTGTATCACAATATAAAGTGATAAATCAAAATGTTAATCAAAATTTTCAAAATACAAATCAGAATTTTCCAAGTGTAAATCAAAATTCTCAAAGTTATAATAATGTAAACAATACCAATAGTAGCAATATAAGAGAATCAGAAGTCAATTTGAATCCAGCCAATACAAATGAAATAAATGAAATCTGTGCTGTTGATAATAATGAAAGTGAAATGCAAAATGAAAATAACATACAAAGTGGTCAATTGGAACAAACATTTACTTGTCCTACTTTGCTCATAAGAATTAAGAATGCTCAAAAATCTGACCCAAGATGCAATAAAATTATAGATCTCTTAGATAAGAACATAAAACCTTACCCACAAACCTTGGTATTTTTTAGAAAAGATGATATCTTGTGGTGTACTCATAGACACCCTAAGCGTAGACACCAAGAACAAGAAAGAGTTGTTGTTCCACAAGAACTTGTGTCTGAAATTTTATGGTTGCATCATGATTGCCCTACGTACGCACATTGTGGATTTAGAAGAACTTTAGCTTCTGTGAGTAGAAAATACTTTTGGCAGGGAATGTATTCCCAAACCCAAAACTATGTTGCATCATGTGGAATTTGTGTGGTAAATCGTGGTTTCAGAAATAATAAAGGACCCATCCAAAAATTTTCAAAATCCACATATCCATTTGAGCGAATCGCCATGGATTGTGTTGGACCATTACCTATATCTAATTCGGGAAATAAATTTATACTTGTCATTACAGATTATTTTACAAGATGGCCTGAAGCATATCCTTTGGCTTCAATTAAAACTGAAGATATTTTAAATTGCTTAGAGCACTATATGGCTCAGCATGGTATACCTAAATACATTGTCTCAGATCAGGGGACGAATTTTGTTTCTAGAACAGCAAGATGTTTTTATAAGAAATTAGGAATAATAAAGAATACTACTACTGCCTATATGCCTTCAGTAGATGGCTGTGTTGAAAGATTAAATGGTACTTTGGTCAGATCCTTGAAAAATATTGCATATAACGATAAAGATAATTGGGACAATTTAATCCATTTTGCTTTATTAGCGCATAGAAATGCCATACATGCTTCTACGGGTGAATCACCTGCTTATTTACTCTATGGTAGAGATTTAACAGTTCCAAATACTTTGATTGCTGGATTTAAACCTCCGACATATGAATCAACATATGATTATGGTGAGGACTTGAGATTCCGACTTAAAAGAACATATGATGTAGTAAAAAGTAACTTGGAAAAGGCTGAAAATTCACAAATTTTACAACAACATAAGAAAGCGAAGACACCCAATATTAAAGTTGGTGATTTAGTGTATCTTTACACTCCCTTTTTGCCTCAAGGCCAGTCAAGAAAACTGAGCTCTTTTAATAGAGGTCCTTTTAAAGTGATAAAACAAACATCTGCGGTAAATTTTTTAATCAGACATGTGATGAATCCCAAAAATGAACAACTGGTTCATGTGAACAGACTAACTCTTTTACCTCCAAGAAGAGAGGAATTGCAAAAATTTTCAAAACAAGCTACTGAAAGTCAAAAACTGAACTCTAAGTCAAATAAACTTACTCCTGTGATCACCGCTGAGAAAGACTCTGTGAAACTAAAATCTTGTTTATCTAAATCTGCAGAAAAATCTCAAAACAAAAAGACTGTGAAAAGAGTAAGATTTAATTTGCCAAATAAAAGGGTAAATGAAAATGCTGTTCATACTAGATCAAACTTTCATGCGAATAAAAGTCAACATTTCACACCTAGAAATAATTCAAATAACTTTGATAATAGAGGAAATGGAAGAATCATTTACAACAATAACTACAGAAATAGTTATACACCACACCAAAATCAGTATTATAGGACAAACAGAAACACACGTACACCTTATAATCTTAGATCTTATCAAAGATTTGCACAATATTAAATTTTGGTTGAGTTCACAATTTTTCAGAAATTAAATTTTGCAAGAAAAATCTCATTTTAAATTAAAGTTTATACTTGTTTAAGTTTTTATATTTCAATATTGTCTTTTAAAATAGAATTTATGAAAAAATTGTTGTGATTTTAAAATTTTATTGGAAATCTTGCATTTAAGCTAAAGGTAAATAGAAAAAGTAATTGATTTTGTGAACCATAATTTATGAATGTTTATATTGTAATTTAAATAATAAGTAATTTTGTTAATTGACTCTCCTTGGACTTTAAAATTTTTCGAGAGTCCTGTTTTGATTGACTTTGATTATTTTGATGTGTTTTATTGTGAAAAAAAATGTTTGATTACTTGTTTAAGTTCATGAATGAAAGTAATTGAAATGGTGTTGGTAATTTGTTGTTCCCCTAAGTAAAAGGAGGAAATTTTTTGAAATTTTGAAAAAAAAAAAGTAAATGATTTTGTTAAAATAAAATTGAAATTTATACAAAGTAAATATAAAGTAATTGAAGTAATTTAAGTAATTTGAATTTGAAAATGGATAGTTTGAATTGAGAATTTTTGAAATTTAATGAAATTTTTTTTGAAGATCAAAAGTAAATGATCTCTTTTGAAAAATGTTTTTGAATGAAAAATGTTTTTGATGCTGATGTTTTGTTGAAATTCTTTTCTCTTGAAATTCTATTTCACATTGTTGTTTTTTTTGACCAGCAGTTATCAAACATCTACACAAATTTCAGTGAGACATCATATTTTTATGCTGCAAACCTTTTTCCTGGAAGCTGGCTGGTGGACACAAACATGGACATTTTTACACGGATCACAGATGAAGAAGCAGCTTGACAATTTAAAAGCCCGGTGCTTTGTGGCAGGACTGGAGTCCTGGACGACAACTGGCTCCGAGCCTACCTAGGAGGGTTGTGATGGCCAGGTAGGAAACTGGTGAAGCTGTTGAGGATGATGATGATGAAGAAGTTGATGAGGATGACGATGATGGGGTCAGCGCAAGCTGTCCAAAATTTTTGTGACGTCCGTGGCTTCTGAGGCGTGTCCTGGCGTCCTGTTTTGCTGCATTTGCATCCTGCACGCGAGTATTTTTTTTCTTTTTTTACACCTCCCTTTTTTACTTCTTGGCAACTCGTTAGTCCCCGCCGAGTTTGCTCTTTAGATGTGTTCCTGCTCTTTTACATAACTGACGTGAATTTCAGGAGAATTTTTTCTCTTCTCTCTCTCTCAGTAGGCAAATGTGTTTAAATGTAAATTTTTTCTTTTGTGACATGAAGTGGTCACTTGTGGAAGTTATTTCAGTGAAAGTTGTTAATAGTAAAGTAAATTGAAATTTAAGAAAAATTGAATAATGTAAATATAAATGAATAATTTAAAGTAATATGAAAGTTGAGTCAGAATAAGAAAATTCTGAATTGTTTTAATGACAAAAATAAGTTGAATTAAAGTTAATGTTAAATATGTTGAATAAATGATGAAAAGTTGAAATGTTGAAAAATTGAAAAGTAAATGTAAATTAAAGTTAATATGTTGAAAATGAAAGTAATTTAAAGTGAAAGTTTAAAATTTAAATGAAAAGTTTTAAAATGAAAAGTTTGAAATTGAAATTGAAATATTGAAAGTGACTTTGTTCTCAAAGAGTGAGACAATTTTTGAATGAGTAAAGAATCTCATTACCTGAATTTGACAAATTTAAGTTAAAAATTAATTTTCAAAATATTTAATCCTTTAAGAATTGTTTTGTGTCACTTGTGTGTTTTGAAAGTGACAAATGTTGAAGTTTCGAAATTTTCTAATTGTTTATATTGTGTAAGTTTTTAAATTCATATCATATCATGTTTTTGTTTCACATCACCTGGTTGATCACAATGTTGTTGATTGAGATATTGTGTTGTCAGGCAAAGTGCTCTGACAATTGTTTTCTATTTGAGTGTAATTTTATGTGAATTTTTGTAAAGGTTCCTTTAAGATGTGGTGACACCTTGTCATCCTTTTGGTTTTCTTTTGGTCTTTACCTGTGGTGATGAATGGCAGGGCCCGTCATTCAGATCTGCAGTGTTGTTGTCTTGAGAAGGCGATGACGTCTCGTTTTCTCGCCCAAAATTTTGTTCTAAATTATTTTACACTTACAGGTTCCTAAGACTCTTTGTAAATTTTTGTGTTTTTGTGTTTTGAGTGAAAGAAAAATTTTCCTCACTGCTTTTCGGAAAATTTTTGACTCCCAGGAGGGGAGAGCTGTCATGTCGCTATTTTGAGCGCTATGAGCGTTTCTGTTTTTCGAAAAGAAAAACCCTTCTTTTCGCTCTGTGCCTGTTCGGTCTTTTGCTAGGACTTGTCTGTATTGAAATGCATGGGAAAGTTGCTTTTGGTCGCCGTCGGTTGGAGTTCTCCGACTGAGCGTCTGCGGTGGATTATGTAATGTTTGAAAGTGCGCCTGTCACGTGGGCTTGTTCGGCCATTGGGAAGCGGCGTTGGAGGAGAAGTTTGGAGGAGCGCTTGTTGGAGTCGAGAGAGGCTCGGGGAGATTTCGCCTGGAATTGGACCTGTGTGGTCGCCCCGTGAAAGTCTGTCTTAAAAACTTAAGACAAAGGCTTAGGCCTAATGGCTAAGTCTTGGAGGAAGACGTTTTTGTTCGGTGAACACTTAACTTACTTTTTCGGCAATGGAAGCAAAATTTGAAAGAAGAAGATCGAAGGAATTAAATCCATAAACCTAAAATTAATATTTTTTTTTTTATTTCAGGAAGTGTTAGTGATTCAAGTAGTTAGCTACCATGCCTAGTCTTAACGGTATTTCTCCTTTGGAGCTGAGAATGAAAGTCCTGTACTTTGGAAATTAATTGACGGATAAAGTTCGTGCATTTGAACTAAGTTCTTTCCGTGGTGTTGCAGTGTGACTCGTTTTCGGCACTCGTTTCGATTTCTAATTAAAGATCCTTGTTCGAGAACTCTGCGGGCACAGATGTGGTAAAGTAATATTTAACGTGTGAAATTTGATTGTGTGTTAAAATGTTGATAGAATATAATTTTATAATAACTGTAAACTCATATATTAATATGATATTTCTGATTTTGAACAGAGCAAAATATTTGAAGTGATTAATTTTTAGAAGCTCTGAAATTGATAATTTGATCTTAAAGTTAAGATACTTAAATGTGATTTCAAATAAATAATATTTTGATTTTTACTTTGCATCTGATTTATTTGAAATGCCTTTAATTCTTCTGCTATTCACTGCATGTCATCTAACAAACAATTCTGTTAGACTGAGAGAGAATTTTGCTTGGGTAAATTTAAATGTTTTGATTACTTTGTTAAAAATCCACTATACGGTCTCACCTTCCTTTGAATTGTCTGGTGCGCCTTTGCTTTAGTGAGTTGGCAAACCGCGCCATGACATGTATATAAGGAACGTAACTAGAATATTTCGATAACGGTTCACCTTATAGTTTTGGGGGTCAGTCTTATTCGCTTTGATGTCAAAATAAAATGGTGTACAAGTGTTTAATTAATATATTTCAACAATTTTAGTCATTTATTTCAGATTTTCACGATATTTGTGGGACATTTTGCAAAAACGGGTCGATTATATTTTTCCGAATCATGCCAAAACCTAATCAGTATCAGGATAATACTCAAGAGATGTAACGACCAAATGTTAAGAAATTTCATTAAATAGTTTTTTAACTACAGGAAAAGACATCATTAGTTACTCAAAATGAGAAAACTTGAATATCTTGAGTATGCCCATCTTAGATTAAAGGAGTTCTTATTATTTTTATCTTATTATTATTAGCATTTAATTGTAAATTTGCAGTATTACATTTTAGATTTTAGTGATTTTCGTAAAAAAAAAGGCAGATATTTTATTCTAAACTTACTAAAATCTAATCAAGACCTCGGTAACCCACAAGGCGACTTATCAATAAGTTTATTAGTTAGAGTGGATACATGTGAGTTTTAAGGGTAATTTCGCAAAAGTAGGCATGTTCTTTTTTCTTGAATCATACTAAAATATCATTAGTCCAAAGAAACCCACAGATGGCTTATCTACAAAATTTTGTATTATTTGGTCTACTAGTTTTTCATCCACAGTTGATACATAGGATTTTTGTGGGCCATTTTGTATAAACAGGCAGGTTCCTTTTTCTCGGATCGTACCAAAATCTAATCAGAACCAGGGTAACCCACTAGTGACTTACCTACCAAATTTTATGAAATGTGGTCCTATCCTCTCGTGCGTGGTGTGCCCTGAGTAGCTAGAACATCTTCCGAAGTGGATTCCGAGTGATAGTGGGATTCGTTCAAAAAATTTAAGTGATGCCTCGGATAAAAAAAATGATAATTAATCAACGGATGGGTTTTTAACAAAAAATTGGAGTAGTCTGTGATATTTTAAGTTGTAGCTGTAAAAAATAAATGGGAAATGATGGCGTATCCATTTATATATATCGTAATATAAAAAATTGAAAGTTTTTTTTTAAGTTTAATACGCAACCAAAGTATATATCTTTTAAAAAGTCAGTAACATGTTTCTATTCATCAAATGGATTGCAGTCAACGTTTGCTTGGAACGTGATTTTTTTATCTTTTAGTTGGTGCCAAGATGGAGACTTTTTGATAATATTTTTGGTCGTTGGGGAGTTGATATGTGTAAATATTGCTCAAATCATTATAATTCGGGCTAAAACATAAAATAACTAAAAAACTAATTCGAAATTAAGAAAAAAATGACGTCGAAAAGCAACTATCCGGGTCCTGAAGATTCTGTGTATCAAATTTCGTGGTCTCTTAGATTTACCTGCACACACACAGACTTAACATTTCCAGACAAACACACACATACACACATACATACACAGACTGCACATACACACATACATACACAGACTGCACATACACACAGACTGCACACACACACACACACAAAATATATACTGAGCAGATACGCATGCATCTTCCTTTGTTATGTAAGATGTAAATATTTGAGGCATTTTAGTCTTAATTTATCTATTCACTGAAAAAAAATTAAAAAGTCTGATTTGAGCAGCACATGATTCTCCCTACAGACTCAAACTTGAATTAATTTTCTCTTTCTTTTATAATTCGTTAAATTGAGTTTAATTCCACAAAATAGCAGGAGCAATTATATGAATTTATATTGAATTTGCATTTATTTGCATTTATTTTAATTTTCGTTTACTTTTCGGGACATTTTGTTTACATTTTTATTTTAAAGTTGCGACGTGGCAAATACGAAAACTGCAATATTTCGAATACGGTTGAATTTATTTTTTTCTTCGTTAAAAATTACTAACAAGCAAGTATGAAACATGCATTTAATTGATACATTTGAGCATACGTATGCTTTTATTTTGAATTTTAACAAATTTTAAGGCCATTTTACTAAAGAATGCACGTTTATTTTTCCGAATAGTACCAAAATCTAATCAGCACCAGCGTATCCCACAGGTAACTTATTTATCAAATTTCATGAAATTTGGTCAATCAGTTTTTTAGATAGGGTGCAACGGTCCTTTTTGCGGGTGATTTCGCAAAAAAATGGCTTGTTCTGTTTTCTCCGTATCGTACTAAAATCTAATCAACACCAGGATAATCCACAATTTACTTATCTACCAAATTTTGTAAAATTTGATGAATGAGTTTTCATCTTGAGTGAATACATATAGATAGACACACATACACACACATACAGACATACACATTAAAAATAATTTTTTAAGTTGTAGAGTGCTTGAAACGTGAAGATCCGTCGGAAACTCGAGTTGCGATTTTCGGCACGATTCCAATACTTTCCCTATACATTACTATGTCTTGTAGGGACGTAATATAAAGTACTGAAATATGACAGAGTATTTCTTAAAAATTACATTCCTAATATCATACAGTAAAAGGACGTATTTCAGAACGACTTTTTTTTCATTCCGTTACGAAGAAAATCATGTTTTGTGAGACAATTATGCTTTCTCATTTCTAAAAATTGAAATATCTTTTGGAAATGGGAGCGACCAGAGAGGGGGAGATAAGGAGTAAGATGAAAATAATCTTAGCTTTCGTTCTAATTTTTGCTTCTTGACGTAACTTTTTTTTTATTGATCTTTACTTTCCACTGTTTTTTCTAACCCCTGTATTCTTCCGTGAAGAGGTAAATGAAGAAAGCAGAAAGAGATGTCAACAATTTATAGAAGTTGGTGGCAATGGTTTAAGGGAACGGTGGGCGTTGAAATGCGCAAAATGCGACTAAAAATGTTTTAATATATAACATTATTTTACCCATTTAACCTTTTGCTTACGGGTGGGGCAGCGTCCATTCCAAACGAAGAACCTCCCAAAAAGACAGGCATTTGACATACCCTATCCCAAACAGTTCGACCCACTTTGCAGGCATTGATGTCCATGGAAATCGCCTACAGAAACATTGCAACTGCTGCAGCAGGTGCAATGTTTCTGTCAGTTCCCACCCGTAAGCAAAATGTTGAATGCATTTTTTTCGAAACGGATTTTTCAAAGGTTTTACATTTTTAAAATGCTCCATGCGTCTTAATTTTTGTCTGAGATGCATGAAATTTGGCAAGAAGAATACCTTTTAATGAAACTGGGTATGCATTTTATAATTGGACTTTAATAAGGTATTTAAAAGTGAATAAGAACCTAATTAAATGATGAAAATTAAGTTTTAATGCAGAAAAGTAGTTTTAAAAAATTAACTTTCTAAGGGATTTAAAAATGAATACCCAAATTTGTTCATAATGCATTTTTGAGTGATCATAATGTAAAATTAATCAAGAATATAAACACATGGCACGCAAGGAGCATTTTCAAATTTTCGTTAAAAAAATTAAATTAAAAAGAAATACCAAATTATAACAAAATTGAAAAAAAAAATTAATGGTATTGTATATAGTAATATTAAGAGTAATATTTATACAAATTTTCATGTTTCTAAATCAGTCTAAAGTTTCTAAATCAGTCTAAAGTATTGTATATAGTAATGTTAAGAGTAATATTTATACAATTTTTCATGTTTCTAAATCAGTCTAAAGTTTCTAAATCAGTCTAAAGTTTATAAATCAGTCTAATCTAAAGTCAATAAATAAATAAAAAAAAATCAACGTCCACCGTCCCCTTAAGATTACGGCAGTTATTAAAAAAAATTGAAATTGGATACTTGATACATTATGGAACTTTTGTAGAATTGTGCATTGTAGAATTGTCGGAGTCGTTCAAATTTTTCATAGGAGTCGTTCAAATTTTTCTGCGTTCTTAATTATAGAATTTCAGGCCATTATCCCCGTGAAATATTTACTGCTGAATTATCTCAGGCAAAAAATTTACTTGTGTTTCTTAAAGAAAGAAGAAAATACCTTTTGTTTTATTGTAAATTAATAAATAATGCTATTAATTGCTTTAATTTACTTGTTTAGTTGGAATTTTATATTCCTGCTACGTATACTAGGCAAAACAAAATATTTCATTCACCTGCCCTGACTTACCTCATCTGGTTTTTACCCATCTTTAGACAGTTATGGTAACATATAGCAAAGATAGCCCGTCATGATCTTTTCTGGACGTCATTCTTACCAGAGTACATACATCTGATGATAGACGATAATTTGCAAATTTTCTTACATATTTTTTTCACAGGAATAAAATATTGTACGTCACAGTAATCATTTGTATACGATACTCAAAGTAACGCCTACAGCATTCTAATTGCGCTATTCTTTTGTATGGAATCTAATTCGATGATAACCAATATATTTGTTATAGCCATATTTTCGTTATCTCTCATAATTTCAGAGATAGGAGTAAATTAACTTCCAAATTTAGCCACTAGTGGCGCTGCCGTTAGTCTCATCTGATAGCGCACAGTCATTTTACACGACCGATATTTCACTTTCATAGCTCTATCTACCATTGTTTAAAACTTATTTGGCTTACTTATAACTTTACAGCTTGACCTGTATAATCTGTGCAGAAAGTAAAATATACACTCTCTAACAAAAAAATCGACGCACCAAGGAGTTGTCTGATTGTGATAAAAATTGGTGGATGCGAAGAACATACATAGAAAAAGAAACGATTAAAATTTCACAACAACTTAATGATTTAGAGTTTGACCGTATACAAAGGGAGGAAGTCAATCAGGCGTTGGTCCACCTTTGGCCTGGATGCAAGATGTCAACCGGCGTGGCATAGACGGATAAAGTTCATGGATGGTGTCCTGCGGAATATTTTGCCAAATTGTCTCCAATTATCGGGCTAAATCGTCAACATTTCGGGATGGTTGCAATCGCTTTCCCATAACGTCCCAAATGTGCTCTATGGAAGAGAGATCAGGCCTAGCTAGCCAAGGAAGTGTTGGGCAAGATTGAAGACTATTCATAGCAATACGTGACGTGTGCGGTCATTATCTTGTTGAAAAGTAAGTCCGGGGTGTCGCAAAAGGAACAGTAACTCAACCGGATGTTTTCTACGTACCGCTGTGCTGTCAGTGTGCCAGAAATGACTAACAAAGACGTAAGATATCCGCAGTCGAAATATAACAGAAATTTTGACCACAAATTCAGAATCGCTCCTTATATACACCTGCTGAATGCTCAGTTCCGATGCGCTGGAGCTCCCACTATTTATTCATTGGACACCAAATTTTATTAATTTGCATGTTCGCTCAAAATGTCTTTGCATACGAAATTTCATTACAATCGGACAACTCCTTCTTGGTGCTTCGATTTTTTTGTTACAGAATATACATTCAAACAATGATTGTGAAATGTGTTCAATTATTTATTTTCATATAATAACTTCAATCTGAAAGTCAAACGACGAATTTCAGAAAGTTTCTTTTTACCATATATAAAATGAATAAAAAAAATATTTTTTGAGAAATATTTCTTTTCTTTTTTTAACTTGGCAACTGCTTTTTAAAAGGGAACGAACAGAAAACGACAGTCGAGATGAAAGATAAAGATAAAAGGTATGTCTTCGTTCGAGGAATTCGTTCGAACTTGGGTTCCATGATGTAGTTTTTTGTATTGATCTTTGCTTGCGGTTATCGTTTTTTGGTCTGACCTCCCTAGCTTGTAGTTCAGAGGTAGTAAATTGCGTGGCATTACCAGTCCAAAAATGTCCACAAAATCCTCTAGATCCACGAAAATGATGTCACCCAATTTATCGCATGGTATTACATATGAAAAGTGAACATGTTTCTCAATAGGAAATATTTTTTTTTCATTTTATATGACTTTTTAATAATTTTTTTGAAAAATGTGCAATATCTCGAGAACGGGTCATGTTAGCGTTCTAAAATTTATGTCAATCGTTTTCTAATGAAAAATTACATAAGAAATGTCTATTTGCGTAACTTTATTAGTGGTTTTGATTTTTTGACGATATTTTCAAAATTTTATTCGAAAATTTAGGGGGGTTCTGAACATTTGATTACGTATTAAAACAATAGACTTCCAGTGTTTATGGATTGTGATTTTTGTACCAAATTTGGTTCAAATCGGTCCATTCGTTCGTCAGTTATCGTCTCCACAGACTCACTGACACGCACACACACACACATACTTTCACACACACACACACACACAGACATCACTTCAAAAATGTTTGATTCGTGATCAGGGATGCTTGAAGCGTGCTCTCCCGTCGAAAACTCGATTTAGAATTTTCGACCCTGTCACAATACTTTCCTTATACATTATGTATATAAGGAAAGTAAAAAAATTGAATAACATGGCTTCAACTTCGCATTTAATTGGTAGGGAAACCAAACAATTAAATTTAATTTACCATTATTTTTTAATAATTTATTAATCGGAGTTTATTTGCGCAAAATAAATGTATAATTATTTGAAATTACACCGAATTTGCACTTTTAATTCAGTTTTCGTTTTTATTTGTTAACTGGGTGTGTTTTTAAATGCGGCATAGCAGAAATGAGAGAAAAAATGCAATACCTCGAGGACGGCTAGTCCTAGAGTAATAGAGTAGACTTACACTTTTTATCGTTGAAAATTAAGTATAAAACAAGCATTTAATTGATACATTTGAGCATACGAAGTCCTTTATTTTAAATTCTGACAATTCTGTGGGTCATTTTGCATACAGGGCAGGTTCATTTTTCTCGAATTATACAAAAATCTAATCAGCACCAGAGTAACCTATGCGACATTTACCTATAAAATTGTATGCAATTTAGTTAATTTGTTTTTGATTGAGAGTGGATACATACATTGCACAGACAGCCACACACATAGACACACACACACACAGAAGTCATGCTAAAGTCTAATCCACAAGTGACTTACCAAATTTTGTGAAATTTGGTTAACTATTTTTACTTTCCTTATATACATAATGTATAAGGAAAGTATTGTGACGGGGTCGAAAATTCGAATTCGAGTTTTCGACGGGAGAGCACGTTTCAAGCATCCCTGATCACGAATCAAGCATTTTTGAAGTGATGTCCGTGTGTGTGTGTGTGTGTGTGTGTGTGTGTGTGAAAGTAAGTGTGTGTGTGTGTGTCAGTGAGTCTGTGGAGACGATAACTGGCGAACGAATGGGCCGATTTGAACCACATTTGGTACAAAAATCACAATCCGTAAACACTGGAAGCCTATTGTTTTTATACGTAATCGAATGTTCAGAACCCCCCTAAATTTTCGAATAAAATTTTGAAAAAATCGTCAAAAAATCAAAACCGCTAATAAAGTTGAGCAAATAGACATTTCTTATGTAATTTTTCATTAGAAAACGATTGGCATAAATTTTAGAACGCTAACATGAACCGTTTTTGAGATATTGCACATTTTTCAAGAAAAATATCAAAAAGTCATATAAAATGAAAAAAAAATTTCCTTTTGAGAAACATGTTCACTTTTCTTATGTTATACCATGCGATAAATTGGGTGACATCATTCTCGTGGATCTAGCTCGTTCCATTCATGAAAAAAGATACTTTGAGTAATACTTTTGTATTTGAACGCCAATAGTCATTTATCTGCTGTAAGAACAACTTATTTCTTCGTCCATAACGCTTGGCGAGATTTTGGAGACGGATTTGGCGGAATGTCGCCAACTTGACGACTTTTTGAAATGTTGCCAAATTAACGAAAATCTCGCCAAATGGATAAAAATGACGCTAAATCAATGAAAATGACGTCTAATTGTCGAAAATTCAATATCTTGGAAAGAATATTAGTATCTACTATAAGAAAAACCTATTTTTTACTCTAAAAGTAGTAAATTCATTACATTATATAAGGAAAGTCATGTGTTGTCCACATCAGATTTTTTCAGTTAGATTGGATACATACACGTTTTGCGGACCTTTTCGCAAAAGAAGGCCGAATCGTATTTATTCCAGATCGTACCAAAATGTATTCAGCATCAGGGTAACCCATAAGAGAATCACTCATGTTATGAAATTTTATGAGTTTTATGAAATTTGTTCCATTTGTTCTTGAGTGGATTTATTCATTGCGCAAACACACACACACACAGAGAGACACGTCTGCTAAAAATAGTTCTTTCGTGTTCTAGAGGGACAAAAACGTGTTTATCCGTCAAAAACTCGAGTTGCGATTTTCGACACGATTCTAATACTATGAAGCACGATGTAACTCACTTAACAATGTCAGATTGACAGCAGATAACACATGTGGATGGGGTAGGAGAAATTTCAACAATGGGCGAAGAAATGGAGAAGGGAAAACCTATTAGACGGAACACTTGATATGGATATAACTGTGTCAGATTTTTGTGACAGGCATAAGTACTAGATGACTTGTATTTTTATCAGGACCTATGCGATTTATTGTAGTGATTTTCCATTCATGAGTGTTACGACGAACAAGGTGCTACCCCGGGTTAAAAAAATCTGATGTGGGCAACACATGACTTTCCTTATATATTGCAATGAATTTACTACTTTTACAGTAAAAAAATAGGTTTTTCTTATAGTAGATATTTATTTTCTTTCCAAGATATTGAATTTTCGACAATTAGCCGTCATTTTCATTGATTTAGCGTCATTTTATTCCATTTGGCGAGATTTTCGTTAATTTGACAACATTTCAAAAAGTCGCCAAGTCGGCGACTTTTCGCCAAATTCTTCGCCAAAATCTCGCCAATCTTTACTGACGGAGAAATAAGTTATTCTTATAGCAGATAAATGACTATTGACGTTCAAATACAAAAGTATTACTCGAAGTATCTTTTCTCATGAATAGAACGAACTAGATCCACGAGAATGATGTCACCCAATTTATCGCATGGTATTACATATGAAAAGTGAACATGTTTCTCAACAGAAAATATATTTTTTTTATTTTATATGACTTTTTGATAATTTTTTTGAAAATTTCGAGAACGGTTCATATTAACGGTTTAAAATATATGCCAATCGTTTTCTAATAAAAAATTACATAAGAAATGTCTATTTGCGTAACTTTATTAGCGGTTTTTATTTTTTGACGATTTTTTCAAAATTTCACTTGAAAATTTAGGGGATTCGGAACATGCGATTGCGTATAAAAACAATAGGCTTCCAGTGTTTACGGATTGTGATTTTTGTACCGAATTTCGTTCGAATCGGTCCATTCGTTCGTCAGTTACCGTCTCCACAGACTCACTGACACACACACAGAGACATCACTTCAAAAATGTTTGATTCGTGATCAGGGATGTTTGAAACGTGCTCTCCCGTCGAAAACTCGAATTCGAATTTTCAACCCCGTCGCAATACTTTTCTTATACATTATGTATATAAGGAAAGTAAAAAAGGAACAGAAGAATGAGGAGGTCGAGCAAATCTAAAGTTTGAAATTGTATTTCAATTTTACACCTAACTAAAAAGAGTATTGCGTCCACTTTAATTTTAGAAATAAATAAATTAAGCACAAAATACTTCAGAACTGTTATTAGTATCAGATAACTAAATGATACTGGCAAATTGCAAATAACATTTTTCTTTGGCTAACACCCTCTCGTAGACAAACTTGCTACAAACAAACTTTTAGACGAAAGAATTATGGTTTTCATAACATGTTTGCCTCCCAAACCCCTGGGCGTGCAGAGATATGATAAATATTATTTTCGCTCTCCCATTCTTCAAATAGAAAATGTGAATAAAATGCTGAAGATTTGATTTCCATATTGAGTAGAAACACAAATCGCATTTTTACCGTTTGCTTAGGGCCGACAGAAAGCTTTCTTCGGAGCATCGTTCTTTTTTTTCTATGGCGGTATTTCAGTCACATGCTACATCTAATGTTAGAAATACAAAAATAAAAAAACTTAGAAAATATTGTATTTTATGCGCTTAGGTTTGGGCCGGAATACATGAAAAAGTGTTCATGCATACAATATTGGACTTTACCCTACATTTCATGTCCAATACTGAATATTTTGTGACAAAATGTGACATAATTATGCACAAAAGGGGCTATTTCTGTTGATGATCATAAAACATGATTCTGTTGATGATCATAATTCATGTTGATGATCATAAACAATTTTAATCATTTTAGTGGCAAATAGCCGCAATAAAATTTTTGTGTTCGTGGCATCATTAGCCCCCTCTTAGGAGGGGGGGGGGGAGATCTTTTCAAACCCCTTTAAAATGAACGGTAACATACTATAATTGTAATCATTTGTACCAAGCTACTTAAAAATGGGTTCTGGAATGAGAAATTCAAGTTGATCCTTATTCCATTTAATTTTTTATGGTACATGTAATGATATGCAATACTCCATTGCATCCATTTGTTCAATTTTCTGATTTGCTACTGCATATGCCATGGCATATTGCTATGGAATTTAAAACATCACTCCAAAGTTTTATTATCAAATATAAAATTATTTTATATGTAGATAAGGATTGATAAGTGTTTTGTGACAAACTTCCTATTTGAAGAAATCCTGAGTAAATAATAATGTGGAATCAGGTTTTTATTATTAAATCATACTCTTCCATAGAGAAAGTACTATTTTCTCGAAAATATTCGATTTGCATATTTTAATGAAAATAGTCTAACGAATTCCAGAGCACATGTCTAACGCTGTCGGAAATATGTCCGTGTGTGTGGAAGTCATTTTATGTTTGTGTGCATGTTTGTGTAGTACTCAAGATTTATTCATCTAACTCCGTAAAATAGTATATGTGGATACCCACTCTGTTGCAAAGCAAAAAATAGATGCACCCATAAAAATTGAGCTACAGCTGTGAAATCTCAGCATGCAAATGTCGTCATGCAACGTGCATGAGAGCGATGTAATGTGCAGCATGTAAAGCGACCGGTGTTTTTACTGACGGACAGTTGGAACCCGATTTCCTGATTTGATGCTGCAAGTTGTGTACAAAGATGCCTTTAAGGTGTACACGACGGTGATACGAACAATTGTCGGATATAAAGACAAGTCGCATCATAGGTTAAGGAAAGTCGGTTGGTCCAACAGACGATAATCAGTCGCCATCTTGGTCGGAGCGATATCTACTATGATCCACTGTTGCTCGATGTTGGCAATAGTGGATCATAGTTGGTATATATAATCGTCGCAGAAACTCCTGAAAACGTCCCAGATAGACAGCTAACTGTTCGAGAGGATCGTATGGTCAGGAGAGGAGCAACGTCAACACCAGTGTCGCTATCAACCATTCGAAGAACTTTGCTATCCTCTATGTATCCTGTATAAAGGGATGCTATTCGGAGACGACTGACAAAAGGTGGGATTAGATGCAGACGTCCATTAATGTACCTGCCACTGACCCTTAAATATAGGCAGAGTCGTCTGGATTGGTGCCTGGTCGATCAGCCTGGACAGTGCCCGATTGGAAGCGTGCTGTCTTTAGAAACGAATTTCAATCCCCTTTCACTGCTGATGACTTTCGTATACGTGCGTAGAGGAGGACTGGACAGTGTTCCGATCCAGCATTTGTTGTCGAGCGGCACACGGCCATCACGCATACTGTGACAGTCTGGGGAGCCATTTCGTAGAACAGCCGATCTCCTCTAGCTATGATGCAAGCCACGCTGACGGATCGTTTGCACGTCGACGATATTCTGTAGTTGATTATTCTGCCTATGCTGTCAAGCCGTCCAGGTTTCATTTATTAACACGACAACGCTCTACCACATACTGCATGACTTTCTCAACAAAGTATTCAAGGATTTAATGCTCTTCCATGGCCATTCAGGTCACCAGACCGATTACTAAAAGAACACGTCTGAAACATGCTGGGACGGCCATTGCAGCTTTCTCAAAATAACATTGAATTATCTGACCAATTGCAACATTTTTGGTAGAATCGTCCGCAGAGGGACATAAGCAAATTACTTGACTCTATGACGCATCGAATATCGGCTTGTATAACTGCCAAGAGGGGATTTACCATTTACTAAAATGTCGTCTTCTTGTTTCCATCATTTCTTAATAAAAATATTTTTTGATTCCGAATTCTAATCATTTGCATATTTCCTCAAACGATACGAAAATGTCGAGTTTCGCGGTTATAGCTCAATTGCTGATTGGTGCATATATTTTTCCGCAATATAATGTATTATGTAGAAAATAAGAACTAGGTTAAATTTTTTGAATATTTTATGAATACAACTTGGCTAATTGTTCGATTTTCATAACATAACTGCGCTTTTCAGAGTTTGGAGGACACACGACAAACCGAACAGTCTAGCGGTAATTCCGGTTCGAAATAGAATTTTTCGTTGTTGTGAAAGATGGCAGAATAGGGAAAAACAATTAGCGCAAGTGACAACTGTGAACCACCGCAGTTCCGCGAATGACAGGAGCTAATAAAAGTCGAGTGAAATTTTTAGATGAACGTATATAAAGATTATACTTTAATATTCTGCTTTATTATTGAAACTGAAATAACTATTTATGTGTGGGAAAGTGTACAAAACACCGGAGGTGGAAATCCTTAGCAAACTGCTCAACCCTTCCGAAATGTAGTACCAAATTCATATAAGCCACTAAGCTATATCTATAGCCGATTCTGAGAAATAGGTGTTTCAAGGAATTTTTTTTAACTCAAAGTGGAAAAGAAATCGAAAGTGAAAATTCTTTGTTAGCCACACTGGCTCCTCAAGAATTTGATGTTGAAGCCATATGAATTATCATCAAAGGCCAATCTTGGCTTAGATAATAAGACCAATCTTGGCTTTCGAATATCATATGGCCAATCTTGATAAATAGATGTTTCATGTAAAAATGAACATGTTGAACCGGAAATGGAAAAATAACTTAAAGTGTATATGTCCTTGGTAAATCAACAATTCTCCTTCAAAATTGTATGCTGATCCAAAACAGTTATCATCTGATCTCTATCTGTAACATATCCCGAGAAATAGATGTTTCAAGAAATTTTTTTTCGCAAAAACGTTTTGGTAAAATTCATGGCAGAATTTTTGCCAGCAATGAACGTGTTTGTAGATATTTTACTTTTCCTCTCGGAAACAATTTACTGTGTTTTCCTTATCCTCTCCTTTTCATGCTGTAGATATCTGTTCTTCAGTTGTTATATGGTGTTAAATTGTTGTTCATCTTCCTTCACTTCTTTTCACAAACAAATACACCCAGAAAACCTAAAGTTTTTATAAATATTTAGATTATTTTGGGTGCGTCAGCTTGTAAAATTACGAAGCGAGTTGATTGTGCCGGAGCAAAACATTTGTTGGTCCGTTTCTGCCGTTAGCATTATGGATCTCGGGATTTTGGGACGATTTTTCTCACGTGACTTTACTCTTATATTTCCCACCGATTAGAAAAAAAAAATACTTCACATTTTTTGGCATCTAAACGTGATCATCGTGGATCAGAGAATATTTCTTCTTGAGTCTGGCCATGCCGGTGGTCTTATATAAATTTCTCTCTTGCATTCGTCTCACGTGGAATCACTGTTATGTTGACCCGGTGTGTGTTCACTTTGTTGTTGGTATCAAGTAGGATCACTTCTGGGTTGGTACCAAGTAGATTTACTGTTGTGTTCGTATCACGTCATTAACTATTTTGGTATTAAGTGTATTCACTCTTGTGTTTAGTGGACTCACACTTGTGTTGGTATTAAGTGAATTCACTCTATCGGTATCCAGTAGATCCACTCCTGTGTTGGTATCCAGTGGATTCACTCTTTTCCTGATATCCAGTTGATTCACTCTTGTATTGATATCAAGTGGTTTCACCCTTCTGTTGGCATCAAGTGAATATCCTCCTATGTTGATTGTATATGAATATATTCATGTGGAGTCACTCGTGTGTTGATATCTAATATTGACTCCATGCGAATTCCCATGGTCTCATTTGGTCTTGTGTGCATTGATTAAATATATTAGTTTTCCCCTATTTTCTGACGACTCCATGAAATATCTCGCACATTCTGTTAAAAATCCAAATGTCATCAAAGTAGATTGGAGCACATCCCCTTTCCATCCAGGTGTGCAGTGCGTTTTTGTTAGTAATAAAAATTCCCAAACGGTGTTCAAATGGTTTAGGCTTTGGTGTCTGGATGTGATTAATATACTGCTGGCCATCCAAAATGCAACACCATGAAAGACAAGAGATATCAAAGTCAAATTTATTGGACAAAGAACATAAAGTACAAGAATGAATTGATTGAAATGCAGCCCCGTTCGACTTGCGGAACACGAAGAAATCAGTATTTTGTGCAGCCGCCATGGCTGACAATAAGTGCTGCTACACGCCTCGGCATTGAAAGAAAGAGACTTTGGATGTGTTCTTGGGGTATGTCAGTCTATACTGCTTCCACACGTTAACAAACTTCATCTGTCGTAGCAGCTGGTGGTGTTTGCTGGGCCAGTCGTTTGCCAATCATCGACCAGACGTGTTCAATAGGCTGTTAGATCTGGAGAACGGGCGGGCCAAGGGAGCAGTGGAACTTGTTGGGCACTGAAGAAATGCTGAACGATATATGCCACGTGAGGTCTCGCATTGTCCTGTTGAAACTTGGCCGCAGGCAAGCCTTGAAGGTAAGGAAAGACAACAGGCTCCAAAACTTCAGAAATGTAGTGGTGGCTGTTGAGTGTACCGGCAATGCGTATTAGGGGGGTGCGGGAGTAAAATCCAATGCCACCCCAAACCATAACGCCAGGTGAAGGATCGGTATGGCGATGCATGATGCAAGAGTTATGGCGCTACATGATTTGCATATGAGCTAAAATTCTAATCATTTGTATTTCCTATCGAGGTCTACGTATGGTGCAAATTTCATGCTTATTGGATGCTTCCTTCATTGTGTTGCATTTTGGATGGCCAGCAGTATATTATAGAAACAAAAAGAGATGGATAAAGACCGAATAAGGAGATATGAGGAATGTATAGATGGATTACTTAAGGTTGAGTACAATTTTCAACATAAAAAAAAATCGTTGAAATTTTATAAGCTTATCTATTTTGAAAAATAAACTAGTTTACAAAATATACTATATATTGTAAGGGCATGTAAAATATATCGGAAGTTTTAGGTTTCACTCGACTTTATCGTCCATTCATTTTTCATGTCAGCATTATCAAAAGTTATTTGTCATAAACAGCATCAGAATAAAAAAGCTGTCTTATATAGATATCTTACATATAAATTAAATGGGCCGTGTCTCAACTCGAATTTCTTATACCAGAATTCATTTTTAAATAGCTTATGCTTTTTTACTCCAGGAATTTTTGCAAGAAAAAATTTAAAAGATCCGAATCATTAGTCTAAGTGATCACAAAGTATAGTGTGAATACCTTTATTTTTAAATCCTTGAAACTGTTTTTGATTGATACCAAGTTCGACATCCCCTCGGGGGTTATTGACTCCACAAAAACACTTTCTCATTCATGACTTTATCATTCTATACATTTCTATAAGCTTTGTTTCATTTGTAATACTCTACAATTGAAAATCGGTATCATAATGGGTAGAGTCTTTGAAGAGATCAAATTTAGTTTCTTTTAGACCTAACGAATCACTGCTCTAAACTTGAAGTGTTTTGGGGTAAACTTATTTAACTATTAATCATTGTGTAAAAAAAGCAAGCCACAACTTGGATTCGAACAACAGAGCACACAACGCTTTTTCTGTTTTTGTTCTGGGACAGTATTCTCAATCATATGTGACGGTATTCAGATCTCTCTACAGGGTGTCCCAAAAAGATTGAAACACGCTTTAATTCTTTACCTGTTGGAGATAGTGGGCAATGTAAATTGCAAAAATGTCGAAAGTAAGGTAACATTTTCACTAGCATTTTCATAACCCTCCACGTGAACTTTTTGACCAGGTGGCTTGCAATTTTTGAATTCCGTGGTATGCCGGGCATGACTTTTAGTAGTGGCATATTCATACTCGCGTGCAAAATTCTCATCAAAATGGAATTAACCGTTTACGAATATCCCGCGAAATAAATGACTGTTGACGAATTCTTAAGCTTCAAAATACAAAACAAATACATAAAGTATATATTTTCGTGATTTGAATGCACTAGATACACGAGAATGATGTTAACAGATGTGTTGCATAATATTGCATGTGCAAAGTGAATATATTGAATGATACTACCCATTTTTTATTCCATGTCTTTTTATTTTAAACTAGTGAAATCCGTTCCTTGCTTGCTATGCTCGTAATCCACCATAACTCGCTGGTACCTGATGATTTCGCTTCATTAGATATTTCGCGCCACCGTCTGTTCCGCAACCCGTTGAGGGTCTGTTCATTGTTTGCTGTCACTCACTATCCCATAGGAATCGAGCTTTTTCAAGCATTTCGCGAGCTCTTTTAAACTGGCTGGTGCACACGACCACCCTCGTTTTCTTAATTGTCTCGGCCACTTAAATCTTTACTCATACTAAATAAAATATTTCACTTAAAAAGTGCATAGAAATAATAACCCGTAAACTAAAATGAGATTATAAAAATTCAGCTGTGACGGTATATGCCTAAAAATATTCGTGGTAGTTCTATTGCTAATCTTCGCAGGAAGCGAACTCGCAGCTCAAATATACCTTTTTTAATTTCCTTATATACATAATGTATAAGGAAAGTATTGTAACGGGGTCGAAAATTCGAATTCGAGTTTTCGACGGGAGAACACGTTTCAAGCATCCCTGATCACGAATCAAACATTTTTGTGGTGATGTCTGTGTGTGTGTGTGTGAAAGTATGTGTGTGTGTGTGTGTATGTGAAAGTATGTGTGTGTGTGTGAGTGAGTCTGTGGAGACGATATCTCACGAACGAATGGAGCGATTCGAATGAAATTTGGTACAAAAATCACAATCCGTGAATACTGGAAGCTTATTGTTTTTATACATAATCGAAAGTTCATAACCCCCTCCTAAATTTTCGAGTAAAATTTTGAAAAAATCATCAAAAAATCAATACCTTTAATAAAGTTACGCAAATAGACATTTATTATGTAATTTTTCCTTAGGAGCCGATTAACATAAGCTTTAGATCGCTAGCATGAAAGGTTCTCGAGATATTGCACATTTTAAAAATAAATTTATCAAAAAATCCCAAAAATTAAATGAAATCTATCAACTGTTGAGAAACATGTTCACTTTTCATAAGTAGTATCATTGGATATATTGGGTGACATCATTGTCGTGGATCTAGCTCGTTCCATTCATGAGAAAAGGTACTTTGAGTAATACTTTTGCATTTGAACGCCAATAATCATTTATATGCTATAAGAATAACTTATTTCTCCGTCCATAACGCTTGGCGAGATTTTGGCGGCGGATTTGGCGGAATGCCGCCAACTTGGCGACTTTTTAAAATGCTGCCAAATTAACGAAAATCTCGCCATAAGGATAAACATGAAGCTAAATCAATGAAAATGACAACTGATTGACGAAAATTCAATATCTTGGAAAGAATATAAGTATCTATTAGAAGAGAAACCTATTTTTTTACTATAAAAGTAGTAAATTCACTGCATTATATAAGGAAAGTCATGCGTTCGCCCACATCAGATTTTTTAAATTTAACATTAAATATCTTTTAAGTTTAAATCGTAAAACGGTTAAATTTAGAGTGATGTTCCAACATTATTCTATAAATGTATGATTTTGTTTTATATGATATTGCTTTTGTGGTACGTGACAGATAAAATCAGAGGACTTGAAATTTGACAAACAGCGGAGTCGGCGTCAGCTACTCTTATAACAGAGATCTATTTAAAAGACGTGCAGTATCTCGAGAACGGTTCATACTAAAGTTCTAAAGTTGGTGACATTCGTTTTCTAATAAAAAATTACATTATATTTATCATTATTGAAGATCTTTATATTTTATGAATTCCTTCAACTAATAATTCGAAAATTAGGGGCTCCTTGGGGCATTCAATCACGTTTAAAATGAGTATGATTCCAGTATTTACTAATTGTAATGATCGCACAAAATTATTTTCGAAATACTTCATTCATTCGTGAGATATCGTGTTCACATAATTACAGACACACACACTCATACACACACACTCACTCATACACACACACACACACACACACACACACTCATACACACACACACAGACATCATTTCAAAAACTTTCGATTCGGGTTCAGGGATGTTTGAAACGTGCTTTTCTGTCAAAAACCTGAATTCAAATTTTCGATCCAACCGCTATACTTTTCCTATACATTATATTATATATATATGGAAAGTAATACATTATAATATGTATGTAGAGAAAGAAAAATAACTCTAATAGTTAGTGATTGAAAGTAATATAATTCAAATTTTCTTTGTGATTTAGAGTACTTTAATTAATTTTAGCCAAATGCATTTGTAATTTTTGTCTACCTTTAATGTACCACTGTATTAAACTGTTCATTTTCTTGTTCAGTACAATACTGTCTAACTATTTAAATCCAACCCTAACTCAAGAAAGTTAAAAGTGGACTTTCACTTATCGTTAATATATACTGTAATTCAGGGATGCAGAAAATTTGGGAGAGGTTTTCCCTCTCTTCAAGTTTTCAAAGTCGAAATTAAGCGGAAAATTCCGAGCCAGTCAAATGAAATTAGCCATCAAATTTCGTATTTAAGCCACATTAAGGTGAATTTAAACCCTGTTTGGGTCATGAGGTGTACACGCCAGGATCATATTAAAACCTGCAAAAGGATATTGGAGTGAAAGGCGTATTTAAAACGTCAGAAGTATTGAAGTTTTAAGGAAAATATGTTCATTATATAATGTTTTTGAAGATATATATCTACATGATTTATACATTTACATGATGCATTTTAATATGAAGCTGTTACCCACATATTCAATTTTCCTTTTAAAGTTTGGTTGTTTATCAAATAGGATATTGAATGTATCATAAATTTTCTTTTGTAGTTTGTTTTATTTTTATCGTTTTTTTTTGTTCTAATGTCCTTTTTTGTACTATTTTAAAATATTCAATATTACCCATTTATGCCTGTTTCAGTAAAATGCTCAGCGGGCGTAACTTACATTGAGTATATTTTTCATGATTTTTGATCTCAGCTCATTTGCAGATACTCAGCATTATGGCTTAATATTTTTGCAATTTATGGAATTTGTGTATATTGGGAAATGAATTATATATATTTATTAAACAGTTATGAAAAATATTTTTGAAAATTATTAATTTTAAGTTCAATAGTAAATTTTGTACTTATTGTTTACAGATGCAATATTTTTCTAAATTGATGCATTTCATAATTAAATCGAGGACTTATAATTGACTCGAAATTTATATTAATAATATTGAAGGTAATAATACATGTTTGTGCCCGCACTTTGCTCGTTGGAAATAGCTAGTGGTCATTACATGTGATACTTACAAACTTAATCGAAGTTGTTGATAACTTTTTTAAATATAATGTTAAATGTTGAAATATATTGAATCTTATTTTATACATACCCACACAATCTTCACTTTATACATATGCACTTTATCTTCATTTTACACATATACACGTCATCTTCACTTTACCCATATACACCTCATCGAACTTGTTGATAACTTTTCTAAATACCGAAATCTCTTTCAGGTTTAAGTATGAAAAGAGTGCATCGTTTTATATTTCTGTTAACATGTCAAATGTTCAAACATATTGAATCTTATTTTATACATACACACGTCATCTTCACTTTATACATATACACTTCATCTGCATTTTACACATATACACTTCATCGAAGTTGTTGATAACTTTTCTAAAAATATCAAAAACTCTTTCAGATTTATGCACAAAGGGCCCAAAATTTATAATTCTGTTAACATGTTAAATGGCATATTGGATATTGAATTTTATATCCTCTTTTGTAAATGAATAATTTCTTTGCTTAAATTTTCGACAAAATAATATAAAATTGTATTTTTACTTTCCCTGCAATACATAGTAATGTATGGGAAAAGTACTGGAATCATGCCGAAAATCGCATCTCGAGTTTTTGACGGATTTACACGTTTTGCCACCTCTAGAATACGAAATAAACATTTTTAGCATGACGTCTGTGTGTGTGTCTGTGTGTCTGTCTGTGCAATGTATGTATCCACTCTAACTAAAAAAATAATTGACCGCATTTCCTAAAATTTGGTAGGTAAGTTCCTTGTGAGTGACCAAGGTGCTGATTAGATTTTGTTACGATTCAGAAAAAATAACCTGCCTTTTCTTGCAAAATGGCCCGCAAAATCGTCAAAATTTGAAATAAAAGACTACGCATGCTCAAATATATCAATTAAATGCTTGTTTTATACTTAATTTTTGATGATGAAATTAATAGGGTTAATCCCGTTATACTTGGACTAGCCGTTTTCGAGATATTTTAATTTTTTTCGCATATTCACTTCGTCAACTTTGGAAATAAGTCCAGTTACCAAATGAAACCGAAAATTGAATTGAAAGTGAATATTCAGTGTCAATTAAAATAATTATGGACATAATTATGCGCATAATTATGGGCATAATTATGGGCATATGGTCATAAGCATGAGTGAAGTGGAATGGTCATCGCGTTGCTATTTTTTCGAATACTGAAAAGAACAATACTATTCGAAGTGGGGATGCGAGTGTTCCCACTCAGGTGCCTCGAAATGCAAATGCCTTGAATGTCTGTGGCTGATTTCTTGTGTACACAATAGCGGTCACAAATATTAACGAATTTTCACGAAATTTTACATTCAGCTTTGCTATCATAAAATCTGGAACTAGATAGAATTTGTTTTAAATTCGAACGAAAACTTCGAAATGTATTTAAAATTATATACTTTTTATCATGGCAGCGTAGTTCAAAATGTTACATAATCATGAATAAAAATGTTTATTCATGGCTCAATGATCACGATATTTTATAGTTTCAATCATTGTTGCGAAATGTAGCCCTGGTACAATTTTTTACAGGGGGGAAGTTACCTGCGTCTGGGTGGTACATTGTCAAGTATAGTATAAATCGAAAGATTATTTCAATCTCGTTAAAGTGAAGTGTAACACGCTATAATTGTAATCAGTTGGACCCCTGATACCAATTTTTCAGAAATTTCCATGTAAATATTGAAAAAAAAATAATAAGCTACAAAACATTATTTTTGCTGTTAATATAAAAAATTTTGATTGAGTGAACCTTCCTTATATACATAATGTATAAGGAAGGGGGGGGGGGGTCGAAATGATAATGGGGTCGAAAATTCGAATTTGAGTTAGCACGTTTTAGAGCAACCCTAATCACGAATCGAACATTTTTCAGGTGATGTCTTTGAGGTGATATCACTTTTGAGGTGTGTGTGTGTGTGAAAGTGTGTGTGTGTGTGTGTGTGTGTGGAAACGTTATCTCTCGAACGAATGGACCGATTCGAACAAAATTTGGTACAAAAATTACAATCCGCGAATACTAGAAGCCTATTGTTTTTAAACGCAATCGAATGTACAGAACCCCCCTAAATTTTCGAGTGAAATTCTGAAAAAATCATCAAAAAATTAAAACCTTTATTAAAGTTACGCAAATAGACACTTATATAATTTTTTCTTAAAAAACGATTAACAGAAACTTTAGAACGCTTTTATAAACCGTTCTCGAGATATTGCACATTTTTCAAATAAATTTATCAAAATATCCCATAAATTAAAAAAAATATTAACTGTTGAGAAACATGTTCACTTTTCATATGTAATATCATGTGATAAATGTGGTGACGTCATTCTCGTGGATCTAGCTCGTTCCATTCACGAGAAAAAATACTTTGAGTAATACTTTTGTATTAGAACGTCAATAATCATTTATCTGCTATAAGAATAACTTATTTCTCCATCCATAACCCTTGGTGATTTTGGCGACGAATTTGGCAGAATGTCGCCAAATTGGCGACTGTTTTAAATGTTGTTAAATTAATGAAAATCTCGCCAAATGACGCTGAATCAATGAAAATGACGACTAATTGACGAAAATTCAATATCTTGGAAAGAATATAAGTATCTACTATAAGAATAACCTATTTCTTTACTGTATATAAAAATAACCTATTTTTTTACTGTAAAAGTAGTAAATTCATTGCATTATATAATGAAAATCATGTGCTGCCCACATCAGATTTTTTTACATTGTATCTGTATCTGTTAGACACCAAGTAACTACCAAAGGGTTGATCCTTTTATAAATATTTCGGCAGGAAATCCAATAATTATGAAAAAAAAAGTAAAAACATGGACTGCAATTGAATCCAAATCATATTACGATAAAACAATTGGCAAAGCACACCGTTTTCAATTACGGATAATACTTTCTTCTTTTTCTCACCATACTCAAAAGAACTTTCAGAATTGGAGTAAGCACCCATTACTGGAATCAAGCCAGCGAAGAAGAATATTTCCTTCCAACCCAATTACCCGACCTCACGCAATTTCATAATTCTACTGGAGTGCCACTTTCATCTTCCGTAATTGGTAATAACACTCGAAATAAATATGTAAAAGACAAAACCGGTGGCATCATTAAAATAATGAAAGTCTCCTGTATACATCTCAACTCACCTAGTTCGAGTAAAGATACAAATGTGAAGGAGGGGAACAATGGTACTTGTCGAAACGCGTTTTGTGGGTGGATTTCTGTGTTATTGTTCTTTGTATGATGTTGAGAAATTGACTTTTGTTTTAGGGAGGGGGGGGAGAAGAAAATATTGGAAAAACATATGACTATTTTTGATTATTGTTACGACGTGTCCTCTGAAATTGGGGGTGAGCACTCCGGATACAAGAATGAGTGTAGATATTTTGATAACTAACATATTTTTTCACAAGCACAACGTAAATAGGAGCAATATACAGCGAACATCACTTAAATGCTGCATAAATTTCTTAAAATAACTAATATTATTCTCAAAACATTGACGAAAGTAATTTTGCAAAACAGCCGCTACTATTCTCAAAACATTGAAAAAGGTCACAGTTCAATATATCTCGTCAACTCAACTCTGTCTGA
Source organism: Amaurobius ferox (assembly GCA_951213105.1). Lineage (NCBI taxonomy): Eukaryota > Metazoa > Arthropoda > Arachnida > Araneae > Amaurobiidae > Amaurobius > Amaurobius ferox. Next base: position 84,452,096 of record OX578143.1, read on the forward strand.
GTAATGATTTTTTTTCAGACTCTCTATAGAAACTTCTGGAAATCTCTAATATCTCGTAGAATATTGAATATATCAGAGTGCCTCTCGAACCTTTGGTAAGCTATCAAATGACGCTAAATTGGGGCCAAATTGTCAAATCTGGAAACCCTTCTTTGATTTTCGGTATTCTGGCAACCTTAGTATCACACCATGGGAAAGGTTACATGTAAGCGTGTTTTCTCCGCCTGGTAGTTAAAAGATACGAAAGTAAAGAGGAGGAAAAGAGACTCTAAAGCATTTTACAAGTTCGCCACAATAGAGAATTAGTACAGAACAAGTATTTGGCTTGTTTGCGCACCTCTCCTGCTGTTTAAAACATTGCGCTTCTTTTACTTTTCTTTTTCACCGGACCCATATGCAATTATGAAACTTCAATGTCAAGAAACTTTCACTATTTTTAAATGCAGAGGGTTTTAATGTCTATTTTATACATAAAAATATTTTAAATGTTAAACGTTTAAAACATAATTAATATTTTAATGCTGAAAGAGTGTGTAGGATCCTCCTATAACGTGTAATACTACGTTGAGCTGCTTATGTTGCCTACTAGTGGAGCTGGGAAGCTGCAGACTGAATGCACAGCATTTCAGATATAAAACACTGTTTGAAAAACGTTGATCAGCGTATCACGTCTTAAATGACCGTTTAGCCAAAATACGAGAACTTGTAAGTCTACATAAACTTTAGTTATAATCTCCCTCAGTTTGACTTATTTATAATTATCGTTTCTGCAATAAAAAAATCTGATGTGGGAAGCACATGACTTTCCTTATATAATGCAATGAATTTACTACTTTTACAGTAAAAAAAAAATAGATTATTTTTATAGTACATATTTATATTATTTCCAAGATATTGAATTTTCGTCAATGAGTCGTCATTTTCATTGATTTAGCGTCATTTTTATCCATTTAGCGAGTTTTTCGTTAATTTAACAACATTTAAAAAAGTCGCCAAGTTGGCGACATTTCACCAAATTCGTCGCCAAAATCCCGTCAAGCTCTATGGACGAAGAAATAAGTTATTTTTACAGGAGATAAATGACTATTGGCGTTCAAATACAAAAGTATTACAGTATCTTTTTTCATGAATGGAACGAGCTAAATCCACGAGAATGATGTCACCCAATTTATCGCATGGTATTACATATGAAAAGTGAACATGTTTATCAATAGGAAATATTTTTTTTTATTTTATATAACTTTTTGATATTTTTTTTTAAAATGTACAATATCTCAAGAACGGCTCGTGTTAGCGTTCTAAAATTTATGTCAATCGTTTTCTAATGAAAAATTACATAAGAAATGTCTATTTGGGTAACTTTATTAGTGGTTTTGATTTTTTGACGATTTTTTCAAAATTTCATTCGAAAATTTAGGGGGGGGGGGGGGGTTCTGAACATTCGATTACGTATAAAAACAATAGGATTCCAGTGTTCACGGATTGTGATTTTTGTTCCAAATTTGGTGGTTCAAATCGGTCCATTCGTTCGTCAGTTATCGTCTCCATAGACCCACTGACACACACACACACATATTTTCACACACACACACACACAGAGCCATCACTTCAAAAATGTTTGATTCGTGATCAGGGATGCTTGAAACGTGCTCTCCCGTCGAAAACTCGAATTCGAATTTTCGACCCCGTCACAATACTTTTCATATACATTATGTATATAAGGAAAGTAAAAATAGATTATTTTTATAGTACATATTTATATTATTTCCATGACATTGAATTTTCGTCAATGAGTCGTCATTTTCATTGATTTAGCGTCATTTTTATCCACTTGGCGAGTTTTTCGTTAATTTAGCAACATTTAAAAAAGTCGCCAAGTTGGCCACATTCCACCAAATTCGTCGCCAAAATCTCGTCAAGCTCTATGGACGTAGAAATAAGTTATTCTTACAGCAGATAAATGACTATTGGCGTTCAAATACAAAAGTATTACAGTATCTTTTTCATGAATGGAACGAGCTAGATCCACGAGAATGATGTCACCCAATTTATCGCATGGTATTATATGTGAAAAGTGAATATGTTTCTCAATAGGAAATATTTTTTTTATTTTATATGACTTTTTGATACTTTTTTGAAAAATGTACAATATCTCGAGAACGGTTCATGCTAGCGTTCTAAAATTTATGTCAATCGTTTTCTAATGAAAAATGACATAAGAAATGTCTATTTCCGTAACTTTATTAGAGGTTTTGATTTTTTGAAGATTTTTTCGAAATTTCATTCGAAAATTTAGAGGGGTTCTGAGCATTCGATTGCGTATAAAAATAATGAGCTTCCAGTGTTTACAGATTGTAATTTTAGTGCCAAATTTCGTTCGAATCGGTCCATTCGTTCGTCAGTTATCGTCTCCACACACACACACACACACACACACACACACTCACACACGCACATACACCACACACACACATATACCATACACACTCACATACACCACACGCACACACATGCACCACACACAAGCACCACACACATGCAACACGCACATGCACCACACACGCACACACACACACACACACACACAGAGCGAGAAATAACCTCAAAAATGTTCGATTCGTGATCAGGGATGAAACGTGCTCTCCCGTCGATAACTAGAATTCGAATTTTCAACCCCGTCACAATACTTTCCTGATACATTATACTATGTATATAAAGAAAGTGAAAATGCATGATGTAGTCACTGTCCAAATCCTTTTTAAATAGAGAAATTTTGTGTCAGAGCGAACGCTGGACCTATGGCATCAAATGATATGCAATCTGGCATGGGGATTTATGATGCATTGCCATGTGTCGACACCCATTTTAATTTCTTTGTTGTATCTTCAAATTTCAATCTTTCATTCTTAAAAATGATGTTGGCATCTCAAATAAGTAATATTTAGATTTTTAACTATTCAAAAAACATTAATAGTTTAGAGCTGTATTTAAATAATTGTTTTTTTTAAATGGCAACAGCGTTTTCAACAATGATTGGTAATTGTTCATGACAATAATGATTGAGAAATGTTCTATTTGTTCATAGCAACAATGCTTGCGAAACTTTGTGTTTTTGTAAAATTCAACAATTATGAATTCAACTTTTACTACAATGCTATACATTTAAAGAATCGTAACTATATATTATCCCATGCTTTGTAGAAGTTTGATTTTTGGTAAGTAATTTATTACATTTCAAATTGTATCTTATATGTATAATAAATATTCATGGTGAATGAAAAGGAAGTCTGCGATAGTACCATATATACTGTATTGTCGCCAGTTTCCCGTCCAATTAGCTTATGCCTTGACGATAAACAAGGCTCAAGGCCAAACTTTTGACAAACAAGTTGTGTAAATTATTTATTTAAAAGTTGAAGGTATGTCTGTTACACGGAATTCAAAATTTGTTAACTGTTACCTCGCATTTGGCGTGATTTTCATCAATTTGGGGATGGATTTAAGATTGCTGTAGAGATACCTTCTTAATTTGCAGTCTATGCGTTTCGGCCTCTTCTTTTCAAATTTTTTAAAAAGATTCTTAAATTTGACGTACTCGCAATCTTTTCGTCATCGCTAAAACTAATTTCTCTTATGAACTTTATGAACTGTTTATCTCGCATTATTTCATTCTGTCAAATTTGATTTCATTTAAAGAATCTGATAAGGGCAGCACATGAATTTCCTTTTGTAATGCAATGTATTTACAACTTTTATAGAAAAAACAAAATAGGTTATTCTTATAGTATATACTTATATTTTTTCAAAGGTAATAAATTTTCTTCAAATAGTCGTTATTTTTATTGATTTAGCTTCATATTTATTCATTTGAAGAAATTTTCTTTGATTTGTTAACATTTAAAAAAGTTGCCTATTTGGAGACATTCCGCCAAATTCGTCGCCAAAATCTCGCCAAGCGTTATGGAAGGAGAAATAATTTATTTTTATAGCAGATAAATGACTATTGGAGTTCAAATTCAAAAGTATTACTCAAAGTATATTTTTTCATGAAAAGAACGAGCTAGATCCACGAGAACGATGTCTCTAAATTTATCGCATGATATTATATATGAAAAGTGAACATGTTTCTCAATAGGCAATATTTTTTCTTACTTTATATAATTTTTTGATAATTTTCTTTGAAAAATGTGCAATATCTTAAGAACGGTTCATGCTAGCGTTCAAATATTTATGTTCATCGTTTTCTAATGAAAAATTACATGAGAAATGTCTATTTGCGTAACTTTATTAGAGGTTTTGATTTTTTTGATGATTTTTTCAAAATTTTTCTCGAAAATTTAGGAGGTTCTGAACATTCGATTGCGTATAAAACAACAGACTCTCAGTATTCACGGATTGCCATTTTTGTACCAAATTTCGTTCGAGTCGGTTCATTCATTCGTCAGTTATCGTCTCCACAGACTCACTCACACACACACACATACCACACGCACACTCGTACGCGCATACCACAAACACACACGCACAGACAAACAATCCACACACACGCACACACACACACATACACACACGCACACACAAACAATCCATACACAGGCACGCACACACACACACACAAACCACACTCACACATACACCATACACATACACACACACATACACAGACGAACACAAACAATCCACACACACGCACGCACGCACGCACACACACACACACGCACACACAAACAATCAACACACAGGCACGCACACACACACACTAACCACACACACACACAAACCACACACACACATATACCACACACATACACACACCCATACACACACCCATACACACACGCACACACACAAGAAATCCACACACACGCACGCGCACACACACATATACACACACACACATACACCACACACATACACACACGCACACACAAACAACCCACACACACGAACGCACACATACACACACGCACACACAAACAATCCACTCACAGGCACGCACACACACACGCACATACACACACACACAAACCACACACACACATACATACACACACACGCACACACACACACACACACACACACACACCACACACACATACATACACCACACGCACACATATTGCGTATAAAACAACAGACTGTCAGTATTCACAGATTGCCATTTTTGTACCAAATTTCGTTCTAGTCGGTTCATTCATTCGTCAGTTATCGTCTCCACAGACTCACTGACACACACACACAGGCCACACGCACACACGCACACTCGTACGCACATACCACACACACATACACACACGCTCACACAAACAATCCACACACACGCACGCACAGACACACATACACCACACTCATACACACACACACCACATACACACACACACACACAAACACACACACACACGCCACACACATACACACGCACACACGCCACACACACACACCACACGCACACATGCTCACTCGTACGCTCATACCACACACACATACACAAATGCACACACAAACAATCCACACACACGCACGCACACACACGCGCACACACACACGTACACACACACGCACACACACACAAACCACACACACACATACACCACACACATACACACACACACACACCACACACACACACACACACACACCACACACACATACATACACCACACACATATACTCCACACGCACACATATTGCGTATAAAACAACAGACTCTCAGTATTCACAGATTGCCATTTTTGTACCAAATTTCGTTCGAGTCGGTTCATTCATTCGTCAGTTATCGTCTCCACAGTCTCACTGACACACACACATACAGACCACACGCACACACGCACACGCGTACGCACATACCACACACACATACACACACACAAACAAACAATCCACACATACGCACGCACACACACACACACAAACCACATACACACACAAACCACACACACACACACAAACCACACGCACACATACACCACACACATACGCACACACACACCACACACACACACCACACACACACATACACAACACACACATACACCACACGCACGCGCACACACACACACACACAGCGAGAAATTATCTCAAAAATGTTCGATTCGCGGTCAGGGATGCTTGTAACGTGCCCTCGCGTCGAAAACTAGCATTCGAATTTTCAACCGCGCCATAACACTTTCCTCATGCGTGTATATAAAGAAAGTGAAAATGCTCGATGTAGTCGCTGTCCAAATCCTTTTTAAATTGAGAAATTTTAGGTCAGGGCTAACGCTGGACCTATGGCATCAAATAATTTGCAATCTGGCATGGCGATTTTTAATGCATTGCCATGTGCCGTCACCCATTTTAATGTCTTTGTTGAATGTTCAAATTTTAATCTTTCATTCTTAAAAATGATGTTGGCATCTCAAATAAGTAATATTTATATTTTTAACTATTAAAAATACATAAATAGTTCAGAGCTTTATTTAAATAATTATTATTTTGAAATGGCAACAATGTTTTCAACAATGAATCGTAATTGTTCATGACAATAATGATTAAGAAATGTTCTATTTGTTCATTTCAATAAAGCTTGCGAAACATTGTGTGTTTGTAAAATTCAACAATTATGAATTCAACTTTTACTACAATGCTATACATTTTAAGAATCGTAACTATATATTTTCCCGTGCTTTGCAGAAGTTTGATTTTTGGTAAGTAATTAATTACATTTCAAATTGTATCTTATATGTATAATAAATATTCATTAAAAATGTAAAGGAAGTCTGCGATATTACCATTTATGCTGTATAGTCGCCAGTTTCCCGTCCAATTTGCTTATGCATTGCCGATAAACAAGGGTCAAGGCCAAGCTTTTGACAAATAAGTTGTGTAAATTATTTATTTTAAAGTAGAAGGTATGTCCGTCACACGGAATTCAAAATTTGCAAACCATTACCTCGCATTTGGCGTGATTTTCGTCAATTTGGGGATGGATTTAAGATTGCTGTAGAGATCATTTCTTAATTTGCAGTCTATGCATTTCGGCCTCTTCTTTTCAAATTTTTAAAAAGGATTCTTAAATTTGACGTACTCGCAATCTTTTCACACTTTCTTTGTTTAACTGACGTTTCTTTTCCTTTCTGACCTCTCCATTTTCCATTAGCCAACACGTTTGTGAAATAAAATGTGTTTTGAATGTCAAAACCTGTTACAAATGCCGGTCGTTTGGCCAGTAGACCTTTAACCTGATAACTAGCCCTCTAGTATTTCTTAATGATTAAATTAAAAGTCACTAGTGCAGGGCACTTGTCCAAATGTTTTCCAGACATAGGCAGTCCTTGGTCACATAAAATGCAATCCGGGGAAGCTGCAAGTCCGATTCGATGGAGATAGGCCCTGAGACAGTCACGACCAGTCAGATGATCCTGCCAACTGCTTCTCGTCACACCAAATTAATAATGCATACTACCTTGATATGAGTTCACATTTTCAAAACCAATTATAGGAGGCGTTCCCGATTCTCCCATTTCCGATAGCAACATCCATTGACCGGTTTCGTGCTTGTTATGCTCGTAAGCATAAAATAGTCATTGCCGTCAATGACAGCAATGAAACTGGCTAGTTATAGTGCTGTCATAGTGAATATCAGTTGTTCTAAGCTGGTGACTGCATAATTAGCTACATGCGCAGAATAAGTCAGTTATAGGAACGCAACAGCCACATTCCGATCTACTAGACTGAAAAAATATATAACGGAAAATGTTTCATATTCTAAATATAGTAAATGCACGCTCATAAAATATCAAATACTTTTATTCACAGTATTAGATTGTACTATTTTGAAGAAAAACTCTTGCTTATTCTCTTTTTACAGAATACTAAAATTTCGAAAAAGGTTTTTGAAGAGCTGTAGCAGGAGAAATTAAAAATTATCGCCGTTCAGCATCGGCTTTAAAGAAATGTATTTATTAATTAACTCCCATTGATTGAAAAGTAATTGAAATCTAATCACATACAGAATACCACAGAGTTCTACTTGAAAAAACAAATAAGTTGATTTTCCGAGTGATTTTTTATCGATGGGAAATGAGGACTTGTGTCAAAGATTTTGATATTCCAAGATCGTATCTTTATTTCTGACCACAATTCAATATCTTATATGCACTATTATATTCCTTTACTACTCAGTTAGTTTTCTGCAACTGCTTAAGGGTAACATAAACATCTTTAATGATTGATATGTATATATGCATATAATTACTTGCTTATATAACAAAATGGATAATTTATTTTGCTTTTGAAAAATAAAAAAAATAAAGCTTCGACAAATTTTAAGTTCTGTTAAACTCATTCCGGAAATTTTTGAAATGGTAATTGACACTAAACACGATTTCATTTTTCCAATTTCTTACTTCAAATTTAACTCAATATAAAATATTTGTATTGATGTAAATATGATATAATTTTTCAGCATGACTCTACCAGGCTACGCTAAATCTAATTTCTCTTATGAACTTGTGAACTGTTTATCTGGCATTATTTCATTCTGTTAAATTGGACTTTAATTAAAAAAATCTGATATGCGTAGCACAGGTATTTCCTTATATGATGCAATGTATTTACTACTTTTACAGTAAAAACAAAATAGGTTATTCTTATAGTATATATTTTTTCCAAGGTATTGAATTTTCGTCAAATATTCGTTATTTTTAATGAACTAGCTTCATTTTTATTCATTTGAAGAGATTTTCTTTGATTTGTTAACATTTAAAAAAGTCGCCTATTTGGCGACATTCCACCAAATTCGATGTCAAAATCTCGCCAAGCGTTATGGAAGGAGAAATAATTTATTTTTATAGCAGATAAATGACTATTGGAGTTCAAATACAAAAGTATTACTCAAAGTATATTTTTTCATGAAAAGAACGAGCTAGATCCACGAAAACGATGTCTCTAAATTTATCGCATGATATTACATATGAAAAGTGAACATGTTTCTCAATACGCAATATTTTTTCTTACTTTATATAATTTTTTGATAATTTTCTTTGAAAAATGTGCAATATCTCAAGAACGGTTCATGCTAGCGTTCAAATATTTATGTTCATCGTTTTCTAATGAAAAATTACATGAGAAATGTCTATTTGCGTAACTTTATTAGAGGTTTTGATTTTTTTGATGATTTTTTCAAAATTTCTCTCGAAAATTTAGGAGGTTCTGAACATTCGATTGCGTATAAAACAACAGACTCTCAGTATTTACGGATTGCCATTTTTGTACCAAATTTCGTTCGAGTCGGTTCATTCATTCGTCAGTTATCGTCTCCACAGACTCACTGACACACACACACATACCACACGCACACTCGTACGCGCATACCACATACACACACGCACACACAAACACACACACACACACATACACACACATACACACACAAACAATCCACACACACGCACACACACACACATACACACACGCACACACAAACAATCCATACACAGGCACGCACACACACAAAAACCACACACACATATACACCACACACATGCACAGACGAACACAAACAATCCACACACACGCACGCACGCACGCAGCCACTCACACACACACACACACATACACACACGCATACAGGCACGCACACACACACTAACCACACACACACACAAACCACACACATACACACACATATACCACACACATACACACATATATACCACACACATACACACACCCATACACACACCCATACACACACGCACACACAAGCAATCCACACACACACACACACAAGCAAGCCACACACACACGCACACACAAGCAAGCCACACACACACGCACACACAAGCAATCCACACACACGCACGCGCACACACACACACATACACAGACATACACAAACAATCCACACACACGCACGCACGCACGCACACACACACACACGCACACACAAACAATCAACACACAGGCACACACACACACACACTAACCACACACACACACAAACCACACACACACATATACCACACACATACACACACCCATACACACACCCATACACACACGCACACACACAAGAAATCCACACACACGCACGCGCACACACACGCATATACACACACACACATACACCACACACATACACACACGCACACACAAACAACCCACACACACGAACGCACACATACACACACGCACACACAAACAATCCACACACAGGCGCGCACACACACTCACACACACAAACCACACACACACATACACACACACATACACACACACACAAACCACACACACACATACATACACACACACGCACACACACACACACACACACACCACACACACACATACATACACCACACGCACACATATTGCGTATAAAACAACAGACTGTCAGTATTCACAGATTGCCATTTTTGTACCAAATTTCGTTCTAGTCGGTTCATTCTTTCGTCAGTTGTCGTCTCCACAGAATCACTGACACACACACACAGGCCACACGCACACACGCACACTCGTACGCACATACCACACACATACACACACGCACACACAAACAATCCACACACACGCATGCACTCTCACACACACAAACCACACACACACATACACCACACACATACACACACACACCACATACACCACACGCACACACGCTCACTCGTACGCTCATACCACACACACATACACAAATGCACACACAAACAATCCACACACACACATACACCACACACATACACCACACACATACACACACACACCACACACACATACTTTCACCACACACATATACACCACACGCACACATATTGCGTATAAAACAACAGACTCTCAGTATTCACAGATTGCCATTTTTGTACCAAATTTCGTTCGAGTCGGTTCATTCATTCGTCAGTTATCGTCTCCACAGACTCACTGACACACACACACAGACCAAACGCACACACGTACACTCGTACGCACATACCACACACACACAAACAATCCACACACACGCACGCACACACACACACACACAAACACATACACCACACACATACGCACACACACCACACACACACACACACACACACGCACCACACACACTACACACACCACACACACACATACATACACAACACACACATACACCACACGCACGCGCACACACACACACACACACAGCGAGAAATTACCTCGAAAATGTTCGATTCGCGGTCAGGGATGCTTGTAACGTGCTCTCGCGTCGAAATCTAGCATTCGAATTTTCAACCGCGCCATAACACTTTCCTCATGCGTGTATATAAAGAAAGTGAAAATGCTCGATGTAGTCGCTGTCCAAATCCTTTTTAAATTGAGAAATTTTAGGTCAGGGCTAACGCTGGACCTATGGCATCAAATAATTTGCAATCTGACATGGCGATTTATAATGCATTGCCATGTGTCGTCACCCATTTTAATGTCTTTGTTGAATGTTCAAATTTTAATCTTTCATTCTTAAAAATGATGTTGGCATCTCAATTAAGTAATATTTAGATTTTTAACTATTAAAAATACATAAATAGTTCAGAGCTTTATTTAAATAATTATTTTTTTGAAATGGCAACAACGTTTTCAACAATGAATCGTAATTGTTCATGACAATAATGATTAAGAAATGTTCTATTTGTTCATATCAATAAAGCTTGCGAAACATTGTGTGTTTGTAAAATTCAACAATTATGAATTCAACTTTTACTACAATGCTATACATTTTAAGAATCGTAATTATATATTTTCCCGTGCGTTGTAGAAGTTTGATTTTTGGTAAGTAATTAATTGCATTTCAAATTGTATCTTATATGTATAATAAATATTCATTAAAAATGTAAAGGAAGTCTGCGATATTACCATTTATGCTGTATAGTCGCCAGTTTCCCGTCCAATTTGCTTATGCATTGCCGATAAACATGGGTCAAGGCCAAGCTTTTGACAAATAAGTTGTGTAAATTATTTATTTAAAAGTAGAAGGTATGTCCGTCAGACGGAATTCAAAATTTGCAAACCATTACCTCGCATTTGGCGTGATTTTCGTCAATTTGGGGATGGATTTAAGATTGCTGTAGAGATCATTTCTTAATTTGCAGTCTATGCATTTCGGCCTCTTCTTTTCAAATTTTTAAAAAGGATTCTTAAATTTGACGTGCTCGCCATCTTTTCACACTTTCTTTGTTTAACTGACGTTTCCTTTCCTTTCTGACCTCTCCATTTTCTATTAGCCAACACGTTTGTGAAATAAAATGTGTTTTGAATGTCAAAACCTGTTACAAATGCCGGTCGTTTGGCCAGCAGACCTTTAAGCAGAGAACTAGCCCTCTAGTATTTCTTAATGATTAAATTAAAAGTCACTAGTGCAGGGCACTTGTCCAAAAGTTTTCCAGACATAGGCTGTCCTTGGTCACATAAAATGCAATCCGGGGAAGCTGCAAGTCCGATTCGATGGAGATAGGCCCTGAGACAGTCACGACCAGTCAGATGATCCTGCCAACTGCTTCTCGTCACACCAAATTAATAATGCATACTACCTTGATATGAGTTCACATTTTCAAAACCAATTATAGGAGGCGTTCCCGATTCTCCCATTTCCGATAGCAACATCCATTGACCGGTTTCGTGCTTGTTATGCTTGTAAGCATAAAATAGTCATTGCCGTCAATGACAGCAATGAAACTTGCTAGTTATAGTGCTGTTATAGTGAATATCAGTTGTTCTAAGCTGGTGACTGCATAATTAGCTACATGCGCAGAATAAGTCAGTTACAGGAACGCAACAGCCACATTCCCATCTACTAGACTGTAAAAATATATAACGGAAAATGAATTTATATATTATATTATTAATATTATATTCTAAATATAGTAAATGCACGTTCATAAAATATCAAATACTTTTATTCACAGTATTAGATTGTACTATTTTGAAGAAAAACTCTTGCTTATTCTCTTTTTACAGAATACTAAAATTTCGAAAAAGGTTTTTGAAAAGCTGTAGCAGGAGAAATTAAAAATTATCGCCGTTCAGCATCCGCTTTAAAGAAATGTATTTATTAATTAACTCCCTTTGATTGAAAAGTAATTGAAATCTAATCACATACAGAATACCACAGAGTTCTACTTGAACAAACAAATAAGTTGATTTGCCGAGTGATTTCTTATCGATGGGAAATGGGGACTTGTGTCTCAGATTTTGATATTCCAAGATCGTATCTTTATTTCTGACCACAATTCAATATCTTATATGCACTATTATAGTCCTTTACTACTCAGTTAGTTTTCTGCAACTGCTTAAGGGTAACATAAACATCTTTAATGATTGATATGTATATATGCATATAATTACTTGCTTATATAACAAAATGGATAATTTATTTTGCTTTTGAAAAATAAAAATAATAAAGCTTCGACAAATTTTAAGTTCTGTTAAACTCATTCCGAAAACTTTTGAAATGGTAATTGACACTAAACACGATTTCATTTTCCCAATTTCTTACTTCAAATTTAACTCAATATAAAATATTTGTATTGATGCAAATATGATTTAATTTTTCAGCATGACTCTACCAGGCTACGCTAAATCTAATTTCTCTTATGAACTTATGAACTGTTTATCTGGCATTATTTCATTCTGTTAAATTGGACTTTAATTAAAAAAATCTGATATGCGTAGCACAGGAATTTCCTTATATGATGCAATGTATTTACTACTTTTACAGTAAAAACAAAATAGGTTATTCTTATAGTATATATTTTTTCCAAGGTATTGAATTTTCGTCAAATATTCGTTATTTTTAATGAACTAGCTTCATTTTTATTCATTTGAAGAGATTTTCTTTGATTTGTTAACATTTAAAAAAGTCGCCTATTTGGCGACATTCCACCAAATTCGTCGTCAAAATCTCGCCAAGCGTTATGGAAGGAGAAATAATTTATTTTTATAGCAGATAAATGACTATTGGAGTTCAAATACAAAAGTATTACTCAAAGTATATTTTTTCATGAAAAGAACGAGCTAGATCCACGAGAATGATGTCAATAAATTTATTGCATGATATTACATATAAAAAGTGAACATGTTTCTCAATAGGAAATATTTTTTTTTTACTTCATATAATTTTTTGAGAATTTTTTTTGAAAAATATGCAATATCTCGAGAACGGTTCATGCTAGCGTTCAAAAATTTATGTTCATCGTTTTCTAATGAAAAATTACATAAGAAATGTCTATTTGCGTAACTTTATTAGAGGTATTGAATTTTTCATGATTTTTTCAAAATTTATCTTGAAAATTTAGCGGGTTCTGAACATTCGATTGCGTATAAAACAACAGACTCTCAGTATTCACGGATTGCCATTTTTGTACCAAATTTCGTTCGAGTCGGTTCATTCGTTCGTCAGTTACCGTCTCCACAGACTCACTGACACACACACACACGTACACACACACGTACACACACACACGTACACACGTTCGCACATACCGCACGCACAGACACACAAACCACACACATACACCTCACACACACACCACACACATACTCCACACGCACGCCACGCGCACGCCACGCGCACACACACGCACACAGCGAGAAATCACCTCAAAAATGTTCGATTCGTGGTCAGAGATACTTAAAACGTGCCTTCGCGTCGAAAACTAGCATTCGAATTTTCAACCTCGCCACAACACTTTCCTCATACATTATACTATGTATATAAAGAAAGTGAAAATGCTCGATGTAGTGGCTGTCCAAATTCTTTTTAAATATAGAAATTTTGTTTTAATTTAAAATTGATATTGGCATCTCAAATAAGTAGTATTTAGATTTTTAACTATTCAAAAAATATAAATAGTTCAGAGTTTTATTTAAATAATTGTTTTTTTGAAATGGCAACAGCATTTTCAACAATGAATCGTAATTGTTCATGACAAGAATGATTGAGAAATGTTCTATTTGTTCATATCAATAATGCTTGCAAAACTTTGTGTGTTTGTAAAATTCAACAATTATAAATTCAACTTTTACTACAAAGCTATACATTTAAAGAATCGTAACTATATTTTTCCCATGCTTTGTAGAAGTTTGATTTTTGGTAAGTAATTAATTACATTTCAAATTGTATCTTATATGTATAATAAATATTCATGATGAATGAAAAGGAAGTCTGCGATATCACCATATATACTGTATTGTCGCCAGTTTCCCGTCCAATTAGCTTATGCCTTGACGATAAACAAGACTCAAGGCCAAACATTTGACAAACAAGTTGTGTAAATTATTTATTTAAAAGTAGAAGGTAAGTCCGTCACACGGAATTCGAAATTTGCAAACCATTACCTCGTATTTGGCGTGATTTTCATCAATTTGGATATGGATTTAAAATTGCTGTAGAGATTCCTTCTTAATTTGCAGTCTATGCGTTTTGGCCTGTTCTTTTCAATTTTTTAAAAAATATTCTTAACTTTGACGTGCTCGCCATCTTCTTACACTTTTTTTTGTTCAACCGACGTTTTCTTTTCTTTTCTGTCTTCTCCATTTTCCATTGGCCAACACGTTTGTCAAATACAATGTGTTTTGATTGTCAAAAACTGTTTTTCTTTATTGTTCAAACTGTTTAAATATAAATTTAAATCTGCTGACACCACTCAAAGGAAAAAAATATGCAGAAAAGAAAAGAAAAGCGAACCGCCTACAAGCAAAAATTTAATTAGCTAAGAAGAGAACGAACGCTCCTGTTTTTATTATGAAGACCGAATTCAAGCAGCAGCAATCGTGGAAAGTCATTGGGTGATGGGGAAAATTGAGTTTTCACTTGCAGGGTTATGAAAATACTGATGGTCTGGATTAGAATCTAAATTTAAATGTTTATCCGTGATTGAAATACGTTTGACAACATTTTGTAGCAGCGTTACTTAGAGGTAGATAGATAGACAGATAAGTGAAGGCGTTTATATTATAAATTGCTGCCAATCAGAAGCCGGCTACCTCAGTTAAATTTTGTAATACTGATGCTATATTTGATATTTCCGTTATCGTTGCCTCTCATTATTTTTAGAATTTATATGTCTTATTGTTGTAAATATACGAGCAGGGGCCCCAGATTTGCGCTCATGGTCATAACGCGGATGACGGTGATAGTACTCGTAAAGAGAGTTCCTGGGATTCAACCATTGTTAGAAGCAACACAACACAAGGATCCAATGGGTTTGAATTTCGAGACACCTGAAGGAGAAGCCTCGTATATCCACGTCGAATAGTATTGTTGTTCTTTTTAAAACTTAAAAATAGCAATGAAATGTTTGAGCAATCCATTCCACCGATATTGTAGTTGACTGGATGCGCTTATAATTCGTAGGCGTGGTTTGCATTACCTTCGACAATGGACGTCTACTGAATTACTTTTAATAAGAAGAGTTAAAGAAAAAAGACAAGTGAAGAGAGGAGAAAGTTTACTCTGTAGAAGAGCTTCCGTAGAAAGAGTAAGTTTCTATTACAAGTACACGTAGCTCATCGTAGCTTCATGCTATACAGTGGTACGAGATAAGTACGAGGGATGGTTGGCGGTACTATCAAGGCTGCACCGTGACGACATCTCTAATCCGGGCTTTGGGTTAAACTGGCGGAGGCAGATCGGGTAAGCGAATTTTCAATGCACGTATTTTAAAAGTTTGCCTTAAGTGAGAAATACTATGTTGCCGTCTGCATTTTCTGGACGTCGGCAGCAGGTCATAGTCCAGATCCAATTCTGACAGGCAGGCTTTCTTAAAGTTGTTGATGTAGAAATTTTGATTGAGACTACGAATTTTTTCTTCAAAGCCAAGGAAACATATATAATATTAATCTCTTGCACTGTGATCTGCTGCTTTACCGAACGTCACGCATTTCTTTTTCAGCCAGACAATATTGGTTGGCCAGCACATTTCGCCGCTATGTCTTTTATATGTTTAACTAATTTGAATTACGTTCCACTTTTGCATCGCCGCTGTCCCGTAGCCGTTGAACATTTGGAAATGTGATGCAATGAGACAGCTTTAAGGCTATCTGATGCTAAGCAGATTTACATAGATATTTCTGTAGCCGACTGAAATTGAATGAAGTTATTTTTATATAAAGGATATTATTATAATGATATTATCGGTTTACGGTAAGATTATGCAGAAATAAAATTTATATCCGATTTGGCTCAATCTAGTGCTACCTAAATAGTTTCCGTCACAAAAAATTATATCTATGTTCTGTCGGGTTACAAATAAAATAAAATGTATATAGCCATTGTAACAGAATTGCGTAGGGACAACGTTCTGCGGTAAATGGGTGCTACATCGGTTGAATACATACAGCTTGGAAGCAGAGGAAACTTCCCCGCCTGAAGTTAACCTGACAATCCCATTTTAATGAATGGGGGAATGAAAATAGCTAAATAGCATTGGATTTTGAGATTTTTACCTGGAATTTCTTGCAAAACGTAAAATTGGGCTATAAGCAATTGGCGATTAACAATGTATGGCGCTTAGCGTAAAAAATGTTGCACAAACGGTTGTTTTCAAGTATCTATCTTCGACATAGAACGAACGACTGGCCGAAAAGTTCCTAAATTTCTTAAAGTTTCGTTTTTATCAAATTTCTTCTAAATATCGTTTTTTATTAAATTTATAGTATCAACGTTCAAAGTACTGTCTTTTATTTGTGATTTTCGATGTTTCGAGTTATAAGTTTTTGATACTGATTTAAATTCATAAAATATTTTAAGTATGGAGTGTTTCAATATGGTTTCTATAATTTTATTATTCTGCCGATACGCAATATTTTATAATTCTGTCATTGCGCAATACTTTTATAATGCACAAGAATCGTATTTTGTAATCTTTTTATGAGTATAATTTACTTTTATTTATATTCAATTGCAATATCATTTAACAAAATTCCAGTTCGTAAAACTTTAGAATACGCCACTTTGGTAGGAAGAGTCTATTTTTAAACACGGGAGTATACGTCATTTGAGTGGGAGGTGTCAATTTTAAAACACGGAGAAAGACGCCAACTTGGCGCAATTTTGCACTTAGAAAAACGAGTGGTAGTCTATTCTCCCGATATACCAGATAAACTATTGCACTAAGGGTTGTTTTTACATAGCGATCTTCGACAGAAACGACTGGCCGAAAAGTATCTAAATTATCAATCTTTATAAATTTCTTCTAAGTTTTGTTTTTATCAAATTTTTTCCAAGTATCGTTTTTTATTAAATTCTCAAGTATCAACTTTAAAAAAAATAAGTTGCATGTTTTAAGTCGTTAGAATATTGTTAAATTTGCAAAAAAAATTACATGAAATGCCTTTTTATAAGCTAAAGATGCATTTTAAAAACAGCGGGTGTAATAGGAGAATTGGCGCCAAAAAAGTCGCCAAATTCTGGACCGTACCGGTCTTTGGGAAAATGTCGATTGCTGTTGAGTTGGAAGAATACTATTTTTGGTAGAGTAGAATACTGCGTGAGAGATTCCAGGTCCATAATGATGAAAAATATTTATAATAAGTAAAAAAACAGTAAAAGTTGCCACAAAATAATATAAAGTTAATATTGTCAATAAATATATCAAGGACTTTGTAAAATTAAAATAAGTTGAGCACGTGACATATTAGAAATCATGAAGAACTCATTATTAGATATGAATGACATTTAATAAAATAAATTAGTACCATGTAACATTATAAAAATTAGTTGCTATGGTGAAATTCTAAGGATTATAAATTAAATGAACTTGAAAATGAAAAATTTAGTCATGCCACCTGGAATAAAACTATAGCCAGAATTGATTATCAAGAAAAAAATGGGAAATATCATTTTAAATATAATATGGCTATTGATATTAGTAAAATATGGGGGGACATTTACTGAACATTATGTAGAGATAAAAATATTCAATTTTAATATAAATGCTATTTAACTTATATATTTTAATATATAAGTTATTTAATTTATATATTTTAAGATAAGTTAAATATAACTTATATATTAAATATTAACTTATTGTATAATATTAATCTCTTGCACTGAGATCTGCTGCTTTACCGCACGTCACGCATTTCCGCTTCAGCCAGCCAATATAGGATGGTCAGTACATTTCGCCGTTATCTATATAAATAAAAATGAAAATCTGTCTGTCTGTCTGTCTGTCTGTCTGTCTGTCTGTCTGTCTGTTTGTCACACCATCACGGGAGAACGGCTGAACCGAATTTGATGAAATTTTGTGGGTAGCCCAGAAATAGCCCCACTTAAAATTATATCCGTGTTTTGAGTTTCTACGACCAGTGGTTCTCGAGATATTAGTAAAATACGAAATTTTCGTTTGTCTCATCGTCACGGAAAAACGGCTGAACCGAATTTAATGAAATTTGGTGAATAGCCTTAAAATATCCCCCCATAAATTTTGTTCAAGTTTCGAGTTTCTAAGACCTGGGGTTGTCGATATATTAATGAAAAACGGAACTTTTTCCTAAGAGTTCTACTCCCTAACTCCGTGGTTTATCCAAACGAAAAGCTTGAAAATCGTTTGAAAGTGAATTAAAATTTAATCTCTGAGTTTGATGGGAGATTTTTTGCGTTAATTAGTCACTTTCTGAAGACATGAATTGTTTGAAACATGATTTAAAGGGGAAATCTATCTCCATGGTTCATGGTTTATTTAAAACAAGCATTTACGGAACAATGAGAAGTATAGAGAAATCAAAATCGTTATTTAATTTCGCAGTTTATGTAATAAGACATGACATATTTAACATGTTATAAGATTCTATCTTATATCATGTTACTCAGAAACGCAATTAAATTAAATCTGTCTGTTAATTTTAATAATTATTTTTTCGATTTGAATAATAAATAAATGGATATAAAAATATATTTTAGAAAAGAACGATTTGATTTTTCTTATAGCATTTTTGACTGGATAATATCAATTACGGTCTTCAGGTTTAAAAATTATTATTATTTATATTTTCGGGGATTATTGATTCAAGGATTATTGATATTTTCAAGTTATTATGCAATTATTTTATTATGACAAAAATTGTTTAAACTCATATATTGTATGTTGTACGAATCTTCTACAAATACACGTGTATATCTTTTAATCTACGAGAATATAAGTAGTACAGGTATATTGACATATGTTTTGATATATATTGGCATATATTGGAATCAATTACGACCTTCTGGTATAAAGAGTACGGATATTATTGATGTTTTCAATTTATTACGTCATCTCTTTTATTTTGGCAAATAACGGGTAATCTTCTACTAACACATTGGCATATTTTCTGATCTGCGACAATATAATTAGTACGGGGTTGCATATATTCATTCAATTCCTATTTTTTCTTCTGTAAATTTGCTTACAAAAGGGGGCAGGATGTTTTATTCTTCAGATCTGATCGTGAAGATAATTTTGCATAGTGAGAACATATATTCTTAAACTTCTCTTTAGGAGCAATAAATTTAATATTTTAACAGAATTTGCACATGATTGCGAACTTTAAGTTTCTTTAAATTATACACTCCGTACGAATAACGGGTGTGCTGTTAGTGGTTAATAAATTTTAACATTTTAGGAGGATAAATCATGTTGCTCGGCATCGCAATTAAATTAAATGTGTTTGTTAATGTTTTTATTATTTTTTTTTCGATTTAAATAATAAATAAATGGATAAATGGATATAAAAGCATATCTTATGAATGGACGGTTTGATTTTTCTTTTAATTATATTAATTGCTAAATGCCTACATCAATTTCATTTATTTTGGCAAAGAGTTTTCAAGCTTATATCGTATTTAGCTACTAAACTCATATATTGTGTTTAGCCAATAAATTCATATAGCCGATTGTTGAAACAGAAAAAGAGTAGAGCGGGTATATCTTCTAATACAATTGTAGTGTTTTCATTTAGTATATTGAAACGGGATAAGAATGTTTCATTCAGATCTGCAAATTCAAAGCTACGAATTTGGAGGGATATCGCTAATTTGACACCTTTTCTTAAACTTTGCCAAATTGACGGAAATGTCGCCAAATTGATATAAACGACACACAAACAGCTGCCATAAACCTTCGGGTTGGTCGTGTGGCTTGGGTCTTCTACATATCAATGAAATTTTTTTCTGTTTTGTTAGAAGAGAGTACTGAAATGTTGTTTGGTTAGCATTTATCAGTCAGACCAACCATCCTACTTAGTAATACATTTAGCGAATTTTTAAAATGTCACCAAATTGATAAAAATGTTTTCAAATCTATAAAAATATATTGAAATTGATAAAATTGCGCTACATAAATGATATTAATTGTTTTTTGTTAGGGGATAGTATTGTGATGATATTTCGTCAATTTGTCGCAAAGTGGAACTGTCAGTTCTACAGTCCCACTTGGCGATAAATTTGGCGATTTTTTAAAATGTCGCTAATTTGACGAAACTGTCGCCAAATGTTCCATAGAAATATAACTATTTAGACGATATTTTTTCTACCAATTTATTTGAAGCAAATGATATCATGTCGCTTAGCAACGGATTTAAATCCAATGTGTTTATGCGGCAGGCGATTTTTATTAAATCCTTTCCGATTTGAATAATGAAGATATGTATATAAAATAAATTTTATTGCCATTTCATTTTGGACTGGATAATATCAATTATACTCTTAAGGTTTAAACATTATTATTATTCATATATTTTCCGGAATTATTGATTCAGGGATTATTGATATTTTTAAGTTATTACGCCATTGTTTTATTGCGGCAAAAATTGCTGACACACGCATATTGTACGTTGTACGAGTAATCTTCTAGGAATGCACGGGTATATCTTCTAACCTACGAGAATATAAGTAGTACAGGTATATTGGCATATATTTTGACATATATTGGCATATATATTGGAATCAAGTACAGTCTTCTGGTATGAAGATTAAGGGGATTAATTATATATTCAATTTATTACGTCGTCTGTTGTATTTTACCAAAAAATATTTGTGACTCATATTGCAAAACGGGTAATCTTCTACTAATAATCGGACATTATAAGTAGTACGTGTATATCTTCCCATATAATTTTAGCACTTTAATTTTGACATATATTGGAATAAATGACTGTCTTCAGATTTAAAGATTACGGGTTTATTGGTATTTTCAATTTATACATGTAATCTACTAATACAGGTTATATTTTCTAATATTCGCGTATATAATTAGTACGGGTCCCATACAATTTTAACGCTTTTATTTTGCATATATTGATTCAATTCCATATTTTTTTTTATATTTGCTTACATAAGGGGTCCAAGATGTTTTATTCTTCAGATATGTTCATGAAGATAATTTTATATAGCGAGAACAGAGATTCTTAAACTTCTTTTTAGGAGCATTATATTAAATATTTTAACAGAATATTTTGATTAAACATGTCATTTAGTATACTATAAGAATTTGGGCATGATTATGAATTTCAAGTTTCTTTATATTATATACTCCGTACGAAGAACGGGTATGCTGCTAGTGTCTTATATGTTTAACTGATTTGAATTACGTTCTGCTTTTGCATCGCCGCTGTCCCGTAGCCGATAATAAACATTTAGAAATGTGATGCAATGGGACAGCTTTAAGGCTATCTGATGCCAAGCAGATTTACATAGATATTTCTGTGCCAGACTGAAATTGAATGAAGTTATTTTTATATAAAGGATATTATTATAATGATATTATCGGTCTACGGTAAGATTATACAAAAGTAAAATTTATATGCGATTTGGCTCAAGCTAGTGCTACTTAAATAGTTTCAGTCACAAAAAATTATATATATCTTCTGTCGGATTATAAATAAAATAAAATGTATATAGCCATTGTAACAGAAATGCGTAGGGACAACTCTCTGCGGTAGATGGCGCTACATCGGTTGAATACTACTTGCTACTATAATACATAGCTTGGAAGTGGAGGAAACTTCCTCTGCTGAAGCTAACCTCAGAAACCCAGGTTAATCAATGGGGGAATGAAAATAGCTAAATATAGCATTGGATTTTGAGATTTTTTCCTGGAATTTTTTGCAAAACGTAGAATTGGACTAAAAGCAATTGGAACGGTTTTTAAATTATTTTTAAATTCATTAGAAGTATTTTTAAATTTCACGCGAAGTGCAAAAATTTGTTTTAAGTGCAAAAATGAATCATATTTCAGAGATTTTTAAATGAAATTGCATTTCAGTTGGAAAGTGTTTCATAATCAATGCTTATGCATGATTGATCTTTCTTGTTTTCAATGATATCTGTGGGTACGATAACTTTCAAACAAGTTATGAAAACCAAATAGAATTTTCTATGATTATTTCAATTGATGAATGTAATAGGCATATTTATTTTCGTTGAGGACGGCCTAAGAGGAAACCTTCAAATTTTCTAACTTTTTTTTTTCAAAAATAAAATTAAATATTATAAAACATAAGTATATAAAAGTGTTACGAATAAAGCTAATGTGTAATATTTTAAATATGTATCCATTTAAAATTCTCAAAATATTTCATGTTTCTAACTTAAAATGGAAAAGTTTATAAGAAACAAGAAATTAATTCGTATACGAGGCAGGGTTCTTATCTCGCGAATCATAACAAAATCTAATCAATACCAGGATCACTCACAAGTGACCTATAAAATTTAATGAAATTTGATCGATTTGTTTTGGCATAGAGTGGATACAAAAACTGCACAGACAGACACACACAAAATTTATGCTAATAATAATTTTTTCGTGTTCTAGAGGCTCCGAAACGTGTTGATCTGTCGAAAACTCCAACTACGATTTTCAACATGATACCAATACTTTCCCTATGCATTACCATGTATTGAAAGGAAAGGAGTAGAAATCATTATATTTACCTTGTATTTGAATAAGTCATACGGTGATGATCTCAAATTATAGATCGTTACTTCAGACGAACAAATTTTCTCAAAATTTGCATGTTTGTATGGTGAGTTTAGAACGGGCTACACCTGTAAGGTGCAATCCAAACAATATATTCAATAAAATTATTTTGCAAAAGGCAACGATATGCTAAATTCGAACTTTCTAACTTCCAAGGTTTTTGAGTTATAACGTGTATTTCTGGTCTATGACAGGGAAGTATAAAAAGAAATTTGTGCTTTTGCGTATCATGATCAAAACAGTCTTAGTCTGATCTTATTTGAAGCTTTTCTGTTGAAACTACAGGCCTGCGACCAGTGTTTCTTTCTGGACTTTTTGGTCGGGGGGGGGGGGGGGGCAAAATGACATTTTAGAGGGGTGAAGTTTTATATTTCCCATATAAATATATCTAAATGCTGTGCAACATAAATAGAAACTAGGTTTCATAAAATATCTCGGGGGACGAATACTCGTCTCAGGGGGGGCTTCGCCCCCCCGGAGTTATGCCTGAGAAAAAAAACACTACCTGCGACCCATTGTTCATGGTGTATTGAATGGCGTAATCTTTCTGAAACACCCTGCATACTCTGACCGAAGTGAAATAAAAGTGTGTAAGAAACATTTAATTACAGTTTTCAATATTAAATATTGACCTAAAGAACTTTTTTCCTGGTATATGCAACAGTATATTCTGCTTTGATTTCCGCAATTGGTTCATTTTTCTTTCCAATGCAACTGACCATTCAAATATTTTCCCTCTCCTAGACTAGATAAAACTTTGGGGATTGTGTTTGCTAAAACAGGTGTGCCTGGAGGTCCCAATTAGTCTGTACTAGAGGGCATTCTCTCAGCAGAGTCCCGCGAAACTGCTAAGACTAGCCCTTTCCATTGCTTCAAAAGGGGTGGCTTGTCAATCATAGTTCTACGGAGGGGAAAGCATTTTTTTTTTGGCAACGCCTCTTCCCCCTCCCGCTGTGAGTGCTGAGAACCGAAATTATTTTTCCCTTCGAGAAGACTATCCTCTTAATATTGAAAAGGGATATGAAAGTGCTTGAAACAGCATTTAATATTTAATTTACAAACATGATATATGCGAAAGCAAAGGTATAAAAACACGAGGGCACAGTGAAACTAAGATGGACCACGTTTCTTATTGATTACACATACAAGAAAGATTTTAATGATCTATTTTTTTTAAAATATAGTTTTATTATTTTTCTTTCCTTACAGTTCTTTTGATAATAATTTCTTTATGAGAAAAAAATTCCAAACACCACAAGCTAGGAGACTTGAAGAAAAAATTATAATCCATATAATATCTCATAAACCCACTTTATAATTAAAGAAAAAATACTTACTTGAAATTAAAGGGCTTCAAACATTTAACAAAACCACAACAAATTGAATTTTTTCATGCATTTAATATGTGAATCCTTCATCAAAAATTTATATATAAGTTAAATCATGAAAATCATAGAAAAATGACTTCAGATAATAAATTTGTGATAAAGTGAAAAGCTATTCTTTAATGAATTTTCATGTTTTTATATGAAGAAATTTATTATTCCAAATCATTTTTCAATGCATTTTCTATTTCAATTTTTAGTCATGGATATACATTTCATAAAATACATATGCAATATTTCAATTTGTTGTGTATCTGCTAAGTGTTCTAAGTTCTTTTATTCCCTACAGAAAGTTTTTTCTATGTAAAGTACATTAAGAGTGGCAGAGCAAAATGTGTATTTCTCGTATTGAAATTTATATAATTATTCTTAACTTTAGGACATGAGTATAGATAATGTGTGACCCCCCCCCCCCTCCCAGGGATGCAGAATATGTAATAATACTTTAATAATTGATCTCTTTCACGTATGTCTATTGTAATATATGTCTATTGTAATGTATGTCTATTGTAATGTCTATTGTCTTATACTTTCAATATAACAGATTTCCTAATTTAAGTGATAATAGGCTGGTCATTTATGTTAGTTAACATTTTATATTTTGACTACATTAATAAGAATTGTGCTCTAAATTTTTTTTATTTTATTTAATATCTATATTTTAGCACATAAAAAGTTACACTCTCTTCCCTTCAGACCCATAAACACCTTTCAAAGTGTGTACTTGTGTATTTTTTATTAATAACATAACCATGATAAGTATTTTATGACTCCACAATGTTAAAAACTTTAGATCACTGCTCTTTGTATATTGATCACCTGCCTAGGATGCAGCTCAAAAATGAGAGTGGTGAAAACAAGTTTTACGATAATTTTTTATAAAATTAAAAGTGTCATTCAAATAGCAAACTTGAATTGCATTAAAAATTTGTGTGTATAAAAGCATCCAGAAGTTGTATTTGACTACACTATTGTTAGATAAAATAAAAAAAATAAAAATAAATCCTTTATATGGAAAATCTATAATTTTTGACAATTTTTTTCAATAAAATGAAACAAATTCATAATAATATAAAATACACATACCTTAATTTTCCCTTGATACACACAACCTTGATTTCAATATAAAAATATATATAAAAGAACATCCAATAATAAAGAATTCGAAGCAATTTGTAAATTTTAAATTCGTTAAAAAATTGTTTGAAAAATTAAGTCCCATAGGATTCAATGTATTTAAGTTTTTCAACCCGGGTTCAATCCAAAATTAATTGGGTGATATTATTTATACATTCTCGTATGTCCCACAGAACGTCTCAAAAACATACTAAATTTTAGTTTGATAAAGTCATTTTTATGGCAGTTATCGTGCGAACGGGCAGATAGACAGACAAAATGTATGCACAAAGTCATAAACACTTTTCAACCATTCGTGAAAATTTTGCGTGAATAATGTATGACAAAGCTCCTCCAGCGATTTGTATAAAGACGCTGATCAAGCAATTAGCATAAAACTTTCTTGCTCTCCACAGAGACTCTAGATTTTCATATGCCGCATGACAGCACTTCTACCCTGGCTCTTATAAGCTAGCCTCAGAACTTTATCACCATCATTCAGACATTCCTATTTCGAATGCTACCTGCACGCGTTATGATGTAGCTCTATTGTAATAATGTTCTTGTATATAATCTACGTAATGTTCATGTATATAATCTATGTAATATTCTTGTAAATAAATCTATGTTTTATGCTTGCCGCTGTAATGGATACTCTTCAACATCGCAACTTCGCCTTATGTATGACTCTATGCCACGGAGTGGTGACCCTGAGATCTGATGGCTCCAACTTTCCTACAACGTAATGGCTTCAATCCAATTTACCGGAGACGTGGTGGATCCAACTTTCCTGAGACTTGATGGCTCCAATTCACCGGAAACTAGATGCCTCAATTTATGTGAGTACCTACTTTAATTTAAGTGACGTCTGAAAAGGAACGTTTTCCGTAGTTTCTAACGAAACTATGACTACAACGGAGACTACAGAAACTCGGTCGACACCAGTCAGCGATGCAAAAAGAGCGTCAACTCCGAAAGAAGATTTTAGTTTTGTAGCACTCACAAAAGCTGCTTTCAAAGCACCTCAGTTCTGGAAAACAAGCCCAGATTTATGGTTTTTCCACATGAACTCTCAATTCCTGTTTTACGGAATCGTAAATGAAAAAACAAAATTCCATTGCATAATTGCAGCTCTAGATTGTGATATCTTGACTCATGCCACAGATACAATAAGCACATCTCCTGAAAATGAGCCTTATTCTGTGTTGAAAAATAGGATCATTACGCACTTTGCAGATTTTGAAATCGCAAAACTTCGCAACCTTTTGCAGGAATTGCAGTTAGGAGATAGGAAACCAAGTCATTTACTTCGCGAAATGCAAGATCGCTCCTGGACAAAAATGCACGAAGGCGTACTTCGCACGCGGTTTTTTCAACGACTACCAGTTCATGTACAACAAATCTTATCAATTAGTTCAGAATCGCTACGGAAAATGTCTGAAATGGCGGATGAAATATTTGATGTTTTCACATCACTCTCAGTATCAGAAGTGGCAGAGAATAGTTATATTTTGCGCTTCGAAGCTCAAGTTGCAAACCTGCCGAAAACCGTAGAGCAATTTAAAAAAAAAAAAAATTGTGAACTACTTACTGATCGATCCAAACTACGAGCTCTATATCGATCTCAATCCAGAAATGTCGATATGTATTGGTATTACTCAAAATTTCAAGGACAAGCTCGCAAGTGTGCAAATCCATGCAAGTTTTTAAACGGAAAACTAGATGGCTCAATCATTTCGGCGACGATGCATAGAAGCCTTGAGAACAGTCGCTTATTCCTATAAGACCAGCTATCTCATATACAATTTCTAGTCGACTGCGGCATTTCTAGTCGACGATTGCCATGTGAATTGCTACGTATGACTAAAGGACTAATCACTAAAGGATATCACTAAAGGACATCCCAAAACATGCACATGAATTCGTTTAACAATTAAAACGAATAATGCAACAACTAAGACCAGTTCCCGCTTCATCTCATTCAAAAAAATGTTTTTTTCACAAGGAACTTCCCAAGTTAACACATAATTTTGCACTTCGTATGACGACCGTCGCAGTCCTCATACGATGGACCTTCCCCAGGGTGTGCACGCACAGACATTACCCAGTGGATATCCGTGGACGAAAAAGCACCATCTGCATTGATCGTTTGAAACCCGCATTTCTACTAAAACCCTTAGAGGATTCAAAAGAGACATCCACATAGATTGCTGACCAGTTATCTTCCACTGCTACCTCAATTTGTATAGTGACCAGGTATGGAAGACAAGTTTGTTTTAGACGTTCATTCACGAAGACGGGGTGTACTATGGTGAAGTTCCACCAGCGATTTGTATAAAGACGCTGATTAAGCGATTATCATAAAACTTTCTTGCTCTCCAGAGAGACTCTAGATTTGCATATGTCGCATGCGGAGCACTTCTACCCTGGCTCTTATAAGCGAGCCTCTGAACTTTATCATCATCATTCGGAGATTCATATTTTGTATATCATAAGACTCTAATAAAGTAACATAAACTCAATAAAGTTTATTCATTGTTTTCAATCTCATTTCCTTCGTTTACGACATATAATATGGGCCTATGGTCACTGCATGGGGAATACCACATAATTCAAATAAAATAGCATAAAATTTCAATAAAGTTCAGTTTTTTCATTATTTTCAATATTATCTGTTTCGTTTATCACATACACTATTTTGCAAAAAAGAAAAAAAACGAAGCACCCCTAAGAAAAAAACACTAACATCTGGAAATTTCGCATGCAAATTCCTTTACACCAAGTATGTAAATGATTAAATTTGCAAGGCCAATGAGTGTTAACTTTGGTCATAGCGCGCGTTTCTACTGCGAAACAAGCATCCTATGAAATATGTTAAAATGTGGACGGTTTATCTTTGCTCTTTATCGGCGTTGCAGTTCTGTGGACACAGAACCAATAATTCCGTTACAATGTTGCCGAAGCCTTTATAAGCAAATACACGAGTTTGATACCCGGTCGTATAGTCGGGTTACTTGAAGTTGGCTGGTCATACCAAGCAAAAGGCGGCCACATGCACCGAATGGACACTGCTGTGCAGAAGTGCTGGTAGCAATAGTTGATGCAAGGAACTTATCGGCGGAGTGAAGGCTCTGGAAGACCAAGGTGCACGAATGCGAGGCAATATCTAATGATTGTGCCACAGGTCCGAACTGGCCCAAAGGCACCATTATACGCCATCCAATGTGCTGAAGTCTCATCCATACCACACGTAGTACCTTCCACCATCTCATGGCGTTTGAATGAGGAGGCGTTACGTTCACGACGGCCGTTAAGACGTCTGCCTATAACTCCAAAACATCGACAGAGTCGTTTGGAGTGGTGTTATAGACGAGCATCATGGCTCCCAGCAGAATGGCATCGATAGCGTTCAGCGATGAATCACTTTTCAGTCTTTCAGCAGATGACCATTGAGTACGTGTGTGGAGGCGCGAGGACCAGAGGTCCCAATCAGCCCCTATTTTACGCAGGCACACAACCATTATTCCTGGTGTGATGTGTTATCTCTAACGACACCATGTCACCTGTAGTCATCCTGAGTACAACTTTAACAGCTCAATGATATGTTGATAAAATCCTGTGGCCGTTTGCGTTACCCTTTATGGCACGTCATTCTGGGGTCATTTTCCAACAAGATAATGCCAAGTCATATACGGCTGTCATAACTGTTGTTGTTGAGACCCAGACCGTCCGCCCTACCAGAAATTGTAAGGTAACTGTTTGGACGGCCGGAACGAGCCACCCAATTTAGACCGGAATCCAGTAGGGGGAGACATCAACAGGGACTGTATCCTTCTTCCCCTACCACCAACCTCTCAGAAGGATTTAAGGACCCACATGTTTAACGTGATCGTACTCCACGTGAACACGGCGGCAGTTTTGGAAGCGGAGGGAATCGAACCCGAGCCTACCGGGTGCAATTCCCGTACGCTAACCACTGGGCTACCGCGCCCTTGGCTGGCATATCTGTGGACTGTCTCCGTGCTATTGATATATGTTCCTTGGCCAGCAAGATCACCGGAGCCATCGCCAATCGAGCATGTATGGGACATGCTAGGTCGCCAGATTCGGGCACATCGAAATGTAGCAGATCTGGAGCAACAATTGAGGAATGCCTAGCAGAATGTATCAGAGGATGACATCAGGGAACTTTATCACTCCTTACCTAGATGTATACAAGTATCCATTGCCGCTAAGAAGGATTTCACCAATTATTGATTTGAAAATTCGATGTGCAAATGATAACCATTGATGGGTCCTGCGGCTTTGACTTTGCAATCACTTTATTACATGTGTATGAGTTGTAAGCATATTTAATTTCAATAAAAACAGTCACTTTCTTCATGGTTCATAGTTTTTTTGAATGATAGTGTGCATAGGGGTCCTGTGGTAACAGTATGGCGAATGTTGTTGTTGAGGCACAGACTGTCCGATCTACCAGAAAGGTGTAAAGTAATCGTTTGGACGACCGGGAAGTGGTATGGCGAATGAGATAAAATTCCAATAAAGTTCAGTATGTTTGTTTATTCGTTCTTTCCAATCTCATTTGATTCATTTTGTGATATTTTTTTTCCAATGGCCAGGCACTAGACCTTTCGTCTTTCGCCCTATATTCGGCCGTAATCGTGAACCATTTCGCTGTCCTAGGACGTTGCCCAGGCGCCCCAGAAGGGGGCGGAACACATTGCGCCCACATCACACAACATCCATGTCTTACGTGGGACTCGAACCCACAACGCGGCGGTCATTCGGAAAAGCTCGCCTTGACCGTTCGGCCACCACGTCGACTCATTTAGTGATATATATTTGTGGGATTTGGTTGTCACTGTATCAAATTGTGAAATAGGTTTTAGGTAATAAGAACTTGTGATAATAAGAACATCGTGATATTTAAATAAGAACATCGGTAATAAGAAGGTAATAATAATTTAGGTAATAAGAACATCTTGATAGCGAGTCTCGAAAATAAGAACTAGTCGAAAATAGCAAGAGATCGGAAACTGCCATCTATCGCAGAATTATTAGAAGGTAATATTTAAGAGTACTAGTGATCGTAAATAATTTTAGATACCACCTTATAACGTCAAGCGCTGTGTTGACCAGGTCTTATTCCCTGGTCGATTCTAGGAATCGGTTGTTCAGCCATAGATCAATATTAATGGACAGAAGCAACCCATAAATTAAACAAGTTGTGGAAAGCAGAATAAATTAATTCAATGATGAATATTTTTTCAAGTAGAAGTTAACTGAATTTCATGCAATATCATATATGAATCTCCTTGTCCAATAGCAATTAACAAATCCTTTTTATAATGCACATCATATTATTTATAAAAATGTACTTGGAGATACAGAAGAAATATTTTTTTTACATTTCCGCCGATAGAGGATGACGAACACTATCTCTAATCGCTATGAGGACTTTGATGGGCCTTGAATGGCCAGCGCTTCCAGTCTGGCATAATCATGCTGGAACGTAATATTCGGCACTATTTTGTCACTCCACCAGACAAACCAGGAGTTCATTCTCGGGTAGGACTTCATATTTTTTCAGCACTTCCCTATGCAAATATTATACTACATATATGCGCCATTTCAGCTTTGTCGGTCCTAACAGAAAGTCGTCAATCCTCTACAAAAACGTTATCCTTTCATAAGATTACAATCGGGCACTATTGTTCGTCCAGTACACTAATTCCCTCGTTTCGAATTTAATACGTACATTTCATATACACATACTTTCCAATCCAAGCGAGCTTAACATTTCATCGAAAAAAAACGCAGTGACCTCACAGGCGTCCACACACCAACGTCATTCAGGGTCAAATGCCATGAGCGTCATCCAAACAACTCATACGTCTTCCTCCAGCCAAGTCCCCACTGGCTAAACGACACCTGCATCAGTGACGTATCGTAATTAAAACCGCAACAAACGTCCTTTCCAGACGAAAACGCTGGCAGCAATGAAAGCAAAACTACTTTCCTCCACATTAGTCTACGGGAACAGAGAGTATTTCGGCGAAATATTTCCGAAACGTAAGAAAGAGATTGTATTCAATTTTTTACATTTCGGAAGTCGATAGGACACTTCTCTGCTCTTCGGCGTAAAAATTTTCGAACATAGAGAGAATATCTTTCTCTCATGAACCACAATAGGAAGCTTTAAGCGTAACGCTGCCTGCAGAAACCATGGATACTGACATCAGCAATTTTGATGAAATTTTGAAGAGAGGCAGTGTGTATTCATCCACACCACCATACCTGGAGATCCGAATACACAGACAGTACACCCATCTCACACAGGGCAAGCTCCAAATGAAAGCCTAAAGTTGACAAAGATGTCCCTACTGCAGAAAGGATCCTCTTCAAAGAAAAACATAAAGAAAGATACATAAAACACAATAACATATTAAAAAAAATTACGATGAAAACAGCTTTACAGACTTTAAAGACATCACTACACACCACGATAATACCAGAGCATCCTTTGCCTGACACTAAAAATCTTCAATTGCAAGATATCAGATGAAATTATAGTAATTAATATAATAGCTTTCAATGAAGTTTGCACTTATACACATGTTATGTCATCCGAAAAAAATTAATCCGTATTCAATAATATTCACTTTCAAAGCAATAAGTGAATTAACAAATGATGACAAGTTTAAATGAAAATAATTATATATATAATAATGTAATTATTAAGAATTATGATATGAAGATAAATTATATTATTATGAAATTTCAAATCAATGGGTACTCTCTGACTCAAGCAAAATTGTAATACTCTAAAATATTTAAGTTATTTAATTTAAAATTAAATTCTTATTTCAGGATATTTAAATTATGTGTCATTTTAATTGAGAGAGAGAGAGCTGAGAGAGGGAACCTACTGAAGGTCAATTGTTTAGAAATGAAATTGGCCTTTCCAAAGAAACAATGCCAATTCGGGCTGCCAGTAAAGGGATGTGTAAAACTAAATAAAAATCACCCGCGCGCAGGGCCTATACAGAACGAGATCAACACAAAATCACGCCTTTTGGCATAAAATTCAATCATGAAAATAAAGGTGTACAGCCTCACAGCAGCCCTCTTCATCTTCTTCACCAGTTTTAAATTCCCGCTGGTTCGGCATCCTAACTGCTCCCTGCTGAAAGAAAAACAGTAGTCGATTCAAGATTAAATCGCGGCAATGCATGCTGGGAAATTAAATTGAAGTCAAAACCATCTCTCTCAGGCTCAATGACACAGTTCGAAATTTATCAATAAGTTAAATTAAGATAAGTATAGATTAAGATAAGTATAGATAGAGTTTTATAAGCTAAATTATTTTTTTTAAACTCGAAATTAAATATTTATGAACTAAATTCAGATTATTGTCATTTAAATATGTCACATTTCAGCAAATTAATAAAATATTTCGAATTTCAACATTCTGAATTTTCACTTTTTATTTTGTGCAATTACACTCAATTTAAATTTGAAAACAAGAAAGATTAATCATGCATGAGCATTGATTATGAAACACTTTCTAACTGAAATGCAATTGCATTTAAAAATTTCTAAAATGTGATACATTCAGTGGTGATATCTTTTACATTATCACAGTACTACAGTAATTTATTATACTTAAATATTTAAAAGTGTTTCGAAATATAAATCATCTAAATCTCTATGCAAAATCAATGAATATTTCATTCATATAACATGTATTCCAGACTCCAGAGCTAAATAATTTTGTGTGAAAAAAATTCAGCAGTTCTTATGTAACTCACCGCTTGAAATATTTGCATTCTGCATAAGTTAAAATTAGGCTTCGTTGAAGAAATAATAAAAGTTTAGGGATCATTTAAAATCACAACTATTGTAATTGCGTAGACACGGAATTTAGATACACAGATAATATATGTGTGTGTGTATGAATTCAAAGTGTTGGAATCGTGCCGAAGTTCGGAACTCGAATTTTCGAAAGATCTACACGTTTTGGGACTTCGAGAACACGAAAAAACTATTTTTAGGAGACGTCCGTGTGTGTAACGGTGTATCTGTGTGTCTGTGAGGATATTGCATCTACTCAAACTGAAAAACTAATGGACCGAATTTCATAAAATTTGGTAGGTAAGTTTTTTGTGGAAAACCCTGAAGTTCATTAGATTATAGTGCGATTCGTAATAAAAGAATCTGCCTTCTTTGCGAAATGGCAGGCGGAAAGTGTCTTTATCCATTCTAGCTAAAAACTAATGGACCAAATTTAACAACATTTAGTGTATAATATTTCAATAACCTACAAGTGATTTATATACCAAATTTAACAAAATTTGGTATATAAATCACTTGTAGGTTATTCTAGTAAGATTCGGGAAAAAGGAACTAGCTGTTTTTGCGAAATGGCCCACAAAAATCGTTAAATATAAAAATAAAAGACTACGTGTGCTCAATTATATCAATTAAATTCCTATTTTATATGTGATTTTTGACAACAAAAAGAATAAGACTAACCCTATTGCTCTAGGACTAGCCGTTCTTGATATATTTTAGTTTTTTCGCATATTCGCTACGCCACCTTTGACAATAAGTCCAGCTGTCAAATGAGAACCAAATTTAAGTCTAACGTGCAAATTCAATGTCATTTAAAATACTTATGGCTGTTGTTATTTTGTGCAGATAAACTGAAATTATATTTGAAGAAATGAAGAGAACGTGAATATGAGTCTGCAGAGAAATACATGTGCTGCCCACATCAAAATTTTTAACAACATTGCAACAATGATTTATAGAAGTGAACGGGGATTATTTGCAGGCCATTTCGAAAAAAATGTAGGATCTATATATAAAGATCCACCAAATTTTTGTAAAATGAAATGTTCAACAAATTTAAGCTGTGTACCAAATTTTAACTCTGTAGGACGTAGGAAAGTGTATTAAAAATGCCATCAAATAAGTATATCATGAAGAGTTATATAAAATTAAAAAAACATTTGAAAAATTCTTATCTACCAAATTTATTTTGAAATGTGAAGCCTCTCTCATATACAAAATAATTACTGTTTTGGAAAGATATTTATTATATAATATATCTCTTTTTTCTTTCTGGAGGATGTCCCAAAAGTCAATTTAATTGAATTTGTTTTTCTCCCTTTATTAAATAATTTTTAATTAAAAAAATACCTAACACATTTTACTGAAATTTTTTTTATAAATTTTAGGGGACAATGTGAATATTTCCTAAAAATTTCGAAGCAATTTGTGAATTTTAAATTTGCTTAAAAAATGTTTGAAAAATTAGGTCCCGTAGTAGGGTTCAATGTATTTCATTTTTTCAACCCGGGTTCAATAAAAAACTAATTGGGTGATATTATTTATTTATATTCCCATAGGTCCCACAGACCGTCTGAAAAACATACTGAAATTTCATCATACTAAAAGTCATTTTTACGGCAGTTATCTTGCTAACGGACAGACAGACAGACAGACAGAATGAAGAAAGTCATAAACACTTTTCAACTATGTTGTAAAGTGTTAAAAAGAAAATATGAATTAGGGTCTGAAGGAAAAGTTATTATATCTAATTTTTATTTTATAAAATTTAAATATCGCTTACTTCATAGTGAGAAAAACCAATATCAAGTATAAACAATTTTGATACCATTAATATCGGTATTGCTCTCTAAATTATTGATTTTTCACATGTATATAAATTTTCCTTTTATATTCATACTTCACACTTTTATAAACTTTCATTATTGTTTTCCATAGGACAAGAATGCTATGAAAATTTTCAGATTTTATAAAATGGAAACGTTAATCTAAGAATTACTAGAAATGTTATCCAATTTTAGTTTTTCACACATAGTACACATACAACCTATATTTTTCAAATATAGTACACATATTATAGCGATAAGTATATTTGTTCTTCAGAACACACACATGCATGTGCACACACACACACACAGACAACATCTCAAAAATGTTCGATTCGTGATCAGGGATGCTAGAAACGTGCTCTCCCGTCAAAAACATTTGTTCTTCAGAACAGACACATGCATGAGCACACACACACACACACACACACACACAGACAACATCTCAAAAATGTTCGATTCGTGATCAGGGATGCTAGAAACGTGCTCTTCCGTAGAAAACATTTGTTCTTCAGAATAGACACATGCATGAGCACACACACACACACAGACAACATCTCAAAAATGTTCGATTCGTGATCAGGGATGCTGGAAACGTGCTCTTCCATCGAAAACATTTGTTCTTCAGAACAGACACGTGCATCAGCACACACACACACACACACACACACACAGACAACATCTCAAAAATGTTCGATTCGTGATCAGGGATGCTAGAACCGTGCTCTCCCGTCGAACACATTTGTTCTTCAGAACAGACACATGCATGAGCACACACACACACACACACACGCACACACAGACAACGACTCAAATGTTCGATTCGTGATCAGGGATGCTAGAAACGTGCTCTCCCGTCGAAAACATTTGTTCTTCAGAACAGACACATGCATGAGCACACACGCACACACACACACACACAGACAACATCTCAAAAATGTTCGATTCGTGATCAGGGATGCTAGAAACGTGCTCTCCAGTCGAACACATTTGTTCTTCAGAACAGACACATGCATGAGCACACACACACACACACACACACATACACACACACACACACACACACACATCACTTCAAAAATGTTCGATTCGTGATCAGGGATGCTTGAAACGTGCTCTCCTGTCGAAAACTCGGATTCGAATTTTCGACCCCTTCACAATACTTTCCTTATACATTATGTATATAAGGAAAGTAATTAAATGGAGTGTAACTGAACTGGCATTTCTCATGCCAGAATTAATTTCTTTTTTCAAATTTGACAAGAAAACATTTGAAAAATAGGTGTTTTGGGTTCAACTTATTACAAGTATAGTGCGTTACCCTTTACTTTAAAGGGCTTGAAAAAATATTTTGATTGTTTCCATACTTGGCAATGTATCGCCCGAAGGGGTAACTTGCCTCTCAAAGTTAGCAATGTCGTTACCAACACAAATATTGTATTACGGCTATTTTTCATAACAATGATTGAAACTTTTAAGTTTCGTGACAATTGAGCCATAAATAAACCATTTTATACATGATTATTTCAGTTTTTGCCCTACAAAAATTTTGAATAAAATTTGAAGTCTTAGTTCGAATTTTAAAAAGTTCTAATTTTATATTTATTGATAACAAAGTTGGACATAAAGTTTCGAAAAAAATCATTAATATTTGTGGCTGTTACTCAAGATATCGACCACAGACATCAGACAGACGAACATCCCTCCAAAAATAGTCGAAACGGGTTCTGGAGTTCTCTAAACATGTATTGGCATCAAAATCTCGAAATCGAAAATTTTTTTGAAAACAATACTTTCTCAGTAGTGCGTATGAGGAAGCAATAAATACTGTATGGAAAAATAAATATTGTATAGTCAAATGATACAATACAATAAATATCTCTTTCCGTGGACATCATAATGCAAAAATTACAATGTAAATTAAAATTAGCTTATAATACGGATTATTATTTCCCCATGCGTATTTCTTGTCATTTTATTCGTCTCAGTACTTCTGTATAACAACGAGACTGCATAATAATAGCTTGACCTCATTATTACTTTCCTTATATACATAATGTATAAGGAAAGTATTGTGACGGGGTCGAAAATTCGAATTAGAATTTTCGAAAGGAGAGCACGTTTCAACCATCCCTGATCACGAATTAAACATTTTTAAAGTGATGCCGGTGTGTGTGTGTGTGTCAGTGAGTCTGTGGAGACGATATCTCACAACCGAATGGAGCGATTAGAATGAAATTTGGTACAAAAATCACAATCCGTGAATACTGGAAGCCTATTGTTTTTTCAACTCAATCGAATGTTCAGAACCCTCTAAATTTTTGAGTGAAATTTTGAAAAAATCATCAAAAAATCAAAACCTTCAATAGAGTTACGCATATGACATTTCTTATGTAATTTTTCCTTAAAAAACGATTGACATAAACTTTAGTACGCTAGCATGAACCGTTCTCGGGATATTGCACATTTTTCAAATAAATTTATAAGAAAATCCCATAAATTAAAAAAATATATATTAACTGTTGAGAAACATGTTCACTTTTCATATGTAACATCATGCGATAAATTGAGTGACATCATTCTCGTGGATCTAGCTCGTTCCATTCATAAGAAAAGGTACTTTGAGTAATACATTTGTATTTGAACGCCAATAGTCAATTATCTGCTTTAAGAATAACTTATTTCTCCTTCCATAACGCTTGGCGAGATTTTGGCGACGAAGTTGGCGCAATGTCGCCAACTTGGTGACTTATTAAAATGCTGCCAAATTAACGAAAATCTCGTCGAATGGATAAAAATGATGCTAAATCGATGAAAATGACGACTAATTAACGTAAATTCAATATCTTGGAAAGAATATAAGTATCTACTATAAGAATAACCTATTTTTATGCTGTAAAAGTAGTAAATTCATTGCTTTATATAAGGAAAGTCATGTGCTGCTCACATCAGATTTTTTACCATTTGTGTACATGCTATGCGTAAACCACACGTGTTTCTATACTAAATATAGATCGCCATACAACTTTATAAGTGAAAAATGTCGCTTATCTTGCTTTGTTTTCGTGATAGGAATATTAACTTCACCAATTCGCCGCTAGATGTATTGCAAAGTTTTTCAATCGATAGAACAACCTCGCTTTCCGATAAGTAGATAGTTATGCATTAGAGTAAATATACAAAAGTTCATTTTGTTAACCTTCTAAAAACTCCTATTATCATTTCACAATTCTTTTGTAACATCAACCTCTATTTTGCGCGTTACTGCAAAGTTTCATCTTTAAAGTAAAGAGAAAAAAAAATCACAAGCAAAACTTGCTCCGACACTTTCCACATAGGTTAAGGACAGGACATATTGATCCTTATTTCTTCGTCTTATTCTCGCAACTCTCTCCCCCTCTCTCTGTGACTTTGACAGATGGAGAGAGAGAACGTAAGATACTTGACCCCAAACGAGGTAGAAAAGATATTAACTTCGGATGGAGGAAGAGGAGGAGGCAAACGTCAGCAAATTCTATGAAACTGTCCAGTAAGGATGCAAATAGATTGTTATAAATGTTGTTCAGACAACAGAATTATATGTGGATATCGCAGATGCTAGATGATTATTTGTACATAATTGAATCAAATTATTTTAAACTTATGGCGAATTATTATGTAAAATGAGAAAAGTCTGAAACAAATATGCGAAAATTAAAGAAAAAATGTTTGGTGTCATATGTTTGACATTTGTGCATTATAGTTTCAATTAGTTCAAATTGTATCTCAACCATTATAAGAGAGAAATATAAGTTTTTAGGATTTCGTACCGAAATCATTTTTTAAAAATCTATATAAATAAAAATGAAAATCTGTCTGTCTGTCTGTCCCGTCGATGAAATTTTGTGGGTAGCCTGGAAATAGTTCCACTTAAAATTTAGTCCATGTATGGAGTTTCTACGATCAGTGGTTCTCGAGATATTAGTAAAAAACGATATTTTCGTTTGTCTCATCATCACGGGAGAACGGCTGAATCGAATTTGATGAAATTTTGGGGATAGCCTTTAAATAGCCCCCCATAAATTTAGCCAAAGTTTCAAGTATATAAGACCAGGGGTTGTCGAGATATTAATGAAAAACGAAACTTTTCCCTAGGAGTTCTACTCTCTAACTCCGTGGTTTATCCAAACGAAAAGCTTGAAAATTGTTTGAAAGTGAATTAAAACTGTATCTCTGAGTTTGAGGGGAGATTTTTTGCACTAAATAGTCACTTTCTGAAAACATGAATTGTTTGAAACAGGATTTAAATGGGAAATATATCTCCTTGGATTATATTTCACAAACTTTTACTGAACAATGAAAAGTATAAAGACATAAAAACGGCTATTAAATATTGCATTTTATAAGGAAGATTCTATCTTATATCATGTTGCTCGGCAACGGAATGAAATTAAATGTGTTGTTAATATTTATTATTATTTTTTCTATTTGAATGATAAATAAATGGATGTAAAACAATATTTTTTAAATGAACGGTTTGATTGTTCTTTTAATTATATAAATTGCGGACTGCGTACATCACTTTCATTTATTTTAGCAAAGAGGTTTCCAGCTCATATATTGTGTTTAGCTAATAAACTCATATATTGTGTTTACCCAATAAATTCATTTAGCCGATTGTTGAAGCAGAAAAAGAGTAGAACGGGTGCATCTTATAATACAATTTTAGTGTTTTCATTTAGTATATACAGACGGAATCAGGATATTTTATTCTTCAGATCTGCAAATTCAGAGCTACGAATTTAGCGGAATATCTCTAAATAACTTGGTAACTTCTCTTAAACTTTACCAAATAAGCGGAAATGTTTCCAAATTTATAAAATTGACGCAAATCAATGATTTATTTTTTTGAATAGAGTACTGAAATGATGTTTCGTTAGCATTTGTCGATCAATCCATCCATCCTACTTAGTAACACATTTAACGAATTTTTTTATTAGCATGAAATTGATAAAAGTATTTGTGAGTCCATAAAAATATCCTGGAATTGATAAAATCGAGCTTAATAAATGAAAATAATTGTGTTTTGTTAGGGGATAGTAATGTGATGATGTTTCGTCAATTTGTCGCAAAATGGGACTATCAGTTCTACAGTCCCACTTGGCGATAAATATGGCGATTTTTTAAGTTATTGCTAAATTAACTAAAATATCGCCAAACCTTCCATGGAGATCGCATTATTCAGACGATATGATTTCCATCAATTTATTTGAAGCAAATGATATCATGTCGCTTAGCAACGGATCCAATGTGTTATGCTGCATACGATTTTATATTAAATCTTTTCCGATTTGAATAATAAAGATATGTATATAAAATAAATGTCATTGACATTGCATTTTTGACTGGATAATATCAATCACGGTCTTCAGGTATAAACATTCTTATAATTGATATTTTCGGGGACTGTTGATTCAGGGATTACTGATATTTTCAAGTTATTATGCCATTGTTTTATTATGACGAAAATTGTTGAAATTCATATATAGTACGTTGTACGAGTAATCTTCTACAAATGCATTATATCTTCTAATCTACGAGAATATAAGTAGTATAGGTATATTGGAATATATTTTGATATATATTGGCATATATTAGAATCAATTACGCCTTCTGGTAAAAATGTTATTATATTTCCAATTGATTATTGATATTTCCAATTTATTACGTCATCTCTTTTATTTTGGCACATATTTTTGAGACTCATATTGTAATACGGGTAATCTTCTACTAACACACTGGTATATTTTCTAATCTGCAACAATATAAGTAGTACGTGGTTGCATATATTGATTCAATTCCTTTTCTTTTTTGTAAATTTGCTTACAAAAGGGGCCAGGATGTTTTATTCTTCAGATCTGCCCGTGAAGATAATTTTGCATAGTGAGAACAGATATTCTTAAACTTCTCTTTAGGAGCAATAAATTTAATATTTTAACAGAATTTGCACATGATTGCGAATTATAAGTTTCTTTATATTATATATTCCGTACGAAGAACGGGTATGCTGCTAGTATTATATAAGAATTCTTTAGAAGTTTATTTTTACCTGCAATATATGGTAATGTATAGGGAAAGTATTGGAATCATGCCGAAAATCGCAACTCAAGTTTTCGACGGATCTACACGTTTCGAGACCTCTAGAATACGAAAAAATGCATGTTTAATGCGTAATTTTTAACGAAGAAAAGAATAAAACCAACCCCATTACACTAGGACTAGCCGTTCTCGAAATATTTTAGTTTTTCGTACTTTCCCTACACCACCTTTGAAAATAAGCCCGATTACCAAATGAGAACGAAATTGAATTAAAAATGAATTAAATTTACTTAAAATAAAGAGAACGTGGATATAAATATGCAGGGAATAGCATGTGCTGCCGACATCAAATTTTTTATTTTGTAGTAAATATAATACAGTTTACATAGTGTTTCTTT
Organism: Amaurobius ferox; assembly: GCA_951213105.1. Lineage (NCBI taxonomy): Eukaryota > Metazoa > Arthropoda > Arachnida > Araneae > Amaurobiidae > Amaurobius > Amaurobius ferox. The sequence goes on from OX578143.1 coordinate 84,494,707, forward strand.
ATTTGGTATATTAGGTTGGGTGGAATTTAGGTTTTTACCTTTGATTTTATTCAATTGCTGTTAAAAGTCACTACAATATAATTTTTGAAATTTAATACAATTCATAAATTGTTGAAAGTCACTGCAATACAGTGATAGGTGAAATTCACAACAATAAAACGATGTATGAAAATCATACTACAGCTATTGTTGAAAGTAACTACACTGCAAGAACGGCTTTAAAGTCACTCATGTAATGTTAATTAAATTATACAAAATTAAACGAAAATAGTGTGTGTGGATACAAATAGGTGACAAAATCTAAATAGAAAAAGAAATATTTAGAGAAATAATGTCCTGTCCTTAAATAAGGTTGAAGAACTCATGATATTCTCCCCAAATTCGTTTAGTACATTCTGTAGACCCAAAGGTAGTAGCAGAAGTAATTCCTGGAACAGATTTAATATGATATGGTAAAAACAGGGAAATAGAATATAAAAATATAAGTTAAAATAAATATAAAAAAATACTGAAAAAGTAGATAAAGGTAAAATTGTTAAAACACAACATTGAATAAATTAGTAACTGTACCAACCGATTTCGAAAGAAAAAGAACTCACCTGTAGAAGATGTTGCTAAATGTTATAAATGCACTCCCAAATACAGATAACAGCACCCTTTGATCGGTTTCGCGTTTAACATGCGTCCATCAGCTTATGATTAGTTGATGATGCATTACACCAATGATGATGAACCATCATTAGTTGATACTGTTGGCCATATAACGTCACAAACCGTTTATTTTATATATTTTATTATAAACAACTTAATTTCTTAGTTTTTATCACTGTGAAAGTATACTGACTGTATCTAAGTTATCCTTCTACTGTTCCCCTTACCCCTAGTGTTATCTTCTAATGTTTTATATTTTCAGTTTAGCAATGATATCATTCCTGGGTCACGTAATACAATAATGACAGACTCCTTACCTTTGTTGGTATGGTTACTTTGTATCTTGAAGAGCGACACTGTTGTTCGTCTTTCAAAACCAGTTGATACCGTTACTAATTTGTTTTATTGCATGTTTTAATGCATATTTTACTCTTTAACCTTTTGCTTGCTGTCCCATCCGTAAGCTAAAGGTTAGCAACATGAATTATATTTATACCAATGAAAATCGGAAAACATTTTATAATTTAAAACGTGAGTAAAATCTAGTCAACGTCACAATATTAGATAGCAATAGTAAAAATCAAGAGCTACTTACGTATCGATCAAGAAGGCCCAAGATACAATTTTTTGCAGAATCTAGACAGAGATATCGAAAACTTCATTATCATGTCTTGTGAGCTAATGTATGCTGGAATAGAGACAATAATAAGACATCTGAAGTATAAATACAGTGAATAAAATCATAAATAGAAGAAAATCTGATGTATCTAACATATAATTTTCTTTACAGTGAGTAAATTATAAATAAAATAATCTGCTGTATTTAGCATATGGCTCTTCTTACAGTGAATAAAATCATAAAAACTAGAAAGTCTGAGGTGTCTATTATATAAATTTTCTTACAGTAAATAAAATCATAACTACAATAAAATATGATGTATCCAACATTTAATTTTATTTACAGTGAATGAAATCATAAGTACAAGGACATTTGATACATCTAACGTATAACTTTCTTTACAGTTAGCAAAATCATAATTATAGGAAAATATAATGAGTTCAACATATGATTTTCTTTAGCGAGAATAAAATCATGAATAATTCTGATGTATCCAATATACGATTTTCCTACACCAAACAAATTCTTAATTTGTTAGGGAAAAATAGAAAATATTGGAATGTTGTTTGAATTTCGCTAAAAATCAAATCGTTCTTTAAATTGTCAATACAAGTAAATGCGTTTAACTTCATCCAAATCGCTCAATTCTTTCTAAAGTTATCCTCATAGCATGAAGAACAATAAAGATCAATCATGCATAAAGCATTGATTATAAAACTCTTTCCAACTTCAATGTAATTTCACTTAAACATCTCTAAAATACGATACATTCCTCGGTAATATTTTAAAAATTATCACAATACTACATTAATTTATTATATTTGAATACTTAAAAGTTTATAGAAAAAAATGAACTTCATTCAAATGACGTCAATTACATACAAATCGCCTGGCTCCTCGGTAATGTTTTTAACATTATCATACTACTACAATAATTTATTATATTTGAAAACTTCATCAAAAACAACTGAAATTTATTCAAATGACGCCATCGAAATATATCAAGCCTGGCTCTCCATAAAATCAGCATTTCATTCATAATATTTTCCCATTCATTTCATTCATAACAATATTATAATATTTTTTTAATTTAAAAACTTAAGACCATAGAGTTATAAGTAAATAAACTCTATGCTTAAAACTTCATCGAAAAAAATCGTCCTTCTCTCTATAAAATCAATGAATTATCATTTATATCAGCTATGCAGACTCCATGAGCTAAATAATTTAAAGAAAATTAAGAGTTATGCAGCAATTCTTAAACAACTCATTCTACATATTTTGCTGTTTACATTTTACATAAGTGAAAAATAGGCTTCGTTGTAGAAATAATCAAATTTGGATGATCATTTAAACTCAAATATATTGTAATTGCGTTGTTTCAGTATGTAGATGCACAGAATTTAAACAAAGATAAAGCGGTTTTAGGACGAATACAACACTCAATATGAATGAAAAAGAACTTTAAAAATCACGATTTTCAGACAAGATGGGTGCCATATTTCATTTTGAAGTGGGCCACGTGATATTTTCATAAAATGATCACGTGATCGCTTCATATAAGAGGTGTAATTATTATTTTAATTTTTATTTAAAAACTACTGAATATATTTTGCTGAATTTTTTTTTATATATTTTATGGGATAATTTGAATATTACCTAAAATTTTCGAAGGAATTTGTGAATTTTAAATGCGCTTAAAAATGTTTAAAAAAATTAGGTCCCATAGGGTTCAATGTATGTCATTTTTTCAACCCGGGTTCAATTCAAAACTAATTGGGTGATATTATTTATTTATATTCCCAAAGGTCTCACAGACCGTCTGAATAACATGCTAAAATTTCATTTTGATTAAGTCATTTTTACTGCTGTTATCGTGCTAACGGACAGACAGACAGAATGAACAAAATCATAAACACTTTTCAACTTTGATGTAAAGTGTTAATAAAAACTGCAATAAGTAAAGAACGACTCGTGTTGTGTTATATCTAACCCGATGGTGTGAATCCATATGAAATACAACTACATATGCAATGTATACTTATTTCATAATAGAAAAATTATTTTATGATATTTTGGTACACCTCTTGAATAAATGTGCAATATCTTGAGAACGATGCATGCTATTATTTTATATTAATACCATTCACATTTAATGACAAATACTATTTGTGTAACATTATCAATTATAATTATTTTTAACACTTTACAATAAAGTTGAAAAGTGTTCATGACTTTGTTCACTCTGTCTGTCTGTCTGTCTGTCTGTCTGTCTGTCTATCCGTCCGTTAGCACGATTACTGCCGTAAAAATGACTTAATCAAAATGAAATTTTAGTATGTTGTTCAGACGGTCTGTGGGACCTATGGGAATATAAATGCATAATATCACCCAATTAGTTTTGGTTTGAACCCGGGTTGAAAAAATGAAATACATTGATCCCTATGGGACCTAATTTTTCAAACATATTTTAAGCAGATTTAAAATTCACAATTTGCTTCGAAAATTTTAGGTAATATTCAAATTGCTCCATAAAATATATAAAAAAAAAAAATTCAGCGAAATATATTCAGTAGTTTTTTAAATAAAAATTAAAATAATAATTACAGCTCTTATATGAAGCAATCACGTGGCCATGATATGAAAAGATCACGTGATCCACTTCAAAATGATATATGGCATCCATCTTTTCTCAAAATTGTGATTTTTAAAGTTCTTTTTAATTCATATTGAGTGTTGTATCCGTCATAAAACCACGTTATTTTTGCTTAAATTCTGTGCATCTACATACTGAAACAACGCAATTACAATATATTTGAGTTTAAATGCTCATCCAAATTTGATTATTTTACAGCGGAGCCTATTTTTCACTTATGTAAAATGTAAACAGCAAAATATGTAGGATGAGTTGTATAAGAATTGCTGTATTTCTTTTACGCAAAATTATTTAGCTCATGGAGTCTGCATAGCTGATATGAATGAAATATTCATTGATTTTACAGAGAGAAGGACGATATTTTTCGATGAAGTTTTAAGCATAGAGTTTAATTACTTGTAGTCTTAAGTTTTTAAATAAATAAAATCGTTTTAGTACTGTGTTGAATGAAATGAATAGGAAAATGTTATGAATGAAATGCTGCTTTTATAGAGAGAGCCAGACATGTTATTTTTTCTATGATGTCATTTGAATGAATGTCAGTTGTTTTCGAAGAAGTTTTCAAATATAATAAATTATTGCAGTATTATGATGATTTTCAAAATATTACCGAGGAATGTATCGCATTTTAGAAATGTTTAAACCAGGCAATTTATATGTCAATGGCGTCATTTGAATGAAATTCATTGTTTTCAATGAAGGTTTAAGTTTTCAAATATAATAAATTAATGTAGTTGTGTGATAAGTTTTGAAATATTACCGAGGAATGAATTGCATTTTAGACTTGCTTAAATAATATTGCATTGAAGTTGGAAAGTGTTTCATAATCAATACTTTAAGCATGATTGATCTTTCTTGTTTTTATTACTGGACGTGGTAGAACTCCCAAAACTGAAATAACAGTTATATCTAGAACAGTTAGATCTAGATATATGGGGTTGGTCTTATTACTTTCTCGTTAATATTTATATTGGAAAGAAGCATTTCATTGATACATTTGAGTATACATAATATTTTACTTCAGATTTTGACGATTTTTGCTGAATCTGATTTGCAAAATCTGATTAACACCAGTGTGACCTACAAGTGATTTATCTACCAAATTTGGCCAATTAGATATTAAGCTAGAGTGGATACATAGGATTTTTGCCAGTTATTTCGGAAAAAAAAGGTAGGTCTTTATTTCCGAATCGTACCAAACTCTAATCAGCATCAGAGTAAACCACAAGTGGATGCCACAAGATTTGGTACACAAATATTGTGCAAGTTGATCAGTCTATCAGCTGGAGTGGATACATACTTTGCACAGACAGTCACGCAGACAGAGACACAGAGACAGAGACGCAGATTGGCAGACAAGGTAGACACACAGACACAGACATGAATATAAATATATTTTTCGTATTCTATAGTGCTCGAAACGTGTAGATATATCAAAGCTAGAGTTGCGATTTTTGACTCGATTCCAATACTTTCTCTATACATTAACTTGTATTGTAGGGAAAGTAAAATATCCCTGTGCACCCTTTTCCAATCTATATTTTATCTACTCCAATTTCTTATATGTTTCTAAGAAATTGTGCTCATCACATTGCGTAAGCAACGCTAAGAAATATATTCCCAATTAGCGTACGGGTTTGATTAGGAAATTCTTCAGAAATAAGTCAAACTGCTAAGTAAATGTGTGCTTTTATGCGATGGCCAGGAATTTGAAATTAAAATTTTGTCAGGGATTACGGATAGAATGAAAGGAATGAAATATTATCCGGACTTGCTTTAATTAAGCTTTCATTGCTATAGAATCAAATTTCCTGCTCCTGAATGGAAACAGCTCACTAATCAGAGTTTCTTTCTAATTAGGTTTAAACTCTAAAATCAATACAAATATTAGAAATTAACAGACAAAAAAATCCGACATGAAATGTCGGTTTTTATGTGAAACAACGATAAATTTAGAATAAATACTGGTATAAACATGGCATTTTATATTTAAAGATATTATTCTAAAAATTGTAAGTAAAGATAATTTGACGTATTTATCATAAATAGAAAGATAATTTTATTAAATTTAAGATTTCTATAGCAGTATTACTTTCCTTATATACATAATGTATAAGGAAAGTATTGTGACGGGGTCGAAAATTCGAATTCGAGTTTTCGACGGGAGAGCACGTTTCAAGCATCCCTGATCACGAATCAAACATTTTTGAAGTGATGTCTGTGTGTGTGTATGTGTGTGTGTGTGTGTGTGTGTGTGTGTGTGTGTGTGTGTGTGTGTGTGTGTGTGAAAGTATGTGTGTGTGTCAGTGAGTCTGTGGAGACGATACCTGACGAACGAATGTACCGATTCAAACCAAATTTGGGTACAAAAATCACAATCCGTAAACACTGGAAGCCTATTGTTTTTATACGCAATCGAATGTTCAGAACCCCCCTAAATTTTCGAATGAAATTTTAAAAAAATCGTCAAAAAATCAAAACCACTAAGAAAGTTACGCAAATAGACATTTCTTATATAATTTTTCATTAGAAAACGATTGGCATAAGTTTTAGAACGCTAACATGAACCGTTCTCGAGATATTGCACATTTTTAAAAAAAATTATCAAAAAGTCATAAAATAAAGAAAATTATTTCCTATTGAGAAACATGTTCACTTTTCATATGTAATACCATACGATAAATTGGGTGACATCATTCTCGTGGATCTAGCTCGTTCCATTCATGAAAAAAGATACTTTGAGTAATACGTTTGTATTTGAACGCCAATAGTCATTTGTCTGTTGTAAGAATAACTTATTTCTTCGTCCATAATTCTTGGCGAGATTTTGGCGACGAATTTGGCGGAATGTCGCCAACTTGGCGACTTTTTGAAATGTTGCCAAATTAACGAAAATCTCTCCAAATGAATGAAAATGACGCTAAATCAATGGAAATGACGACTAATACGCGAAAATTCAATATCTTGGAAAGAATATAAATATCTACTATAAGAAAAACCTATTTTTTGTACTGTAAAAGTAGTAAATTCAGTACATTATATAAGGAAAGTCATGTGTTGCCCACATCAGATTTTTTTATTATAAACAGCATGATAATTTTCAGAACAAAGATCGTAATATGTTGTATATCGAGGGAAATCGATAATTTAACTAAGTTATAAATGTCAATGGTATCAAAATAAAAACTTGAGCAACAAGAGTTATTATCTTATTTTTATTATCTTGACTTATTATCTTATTTAAGCACGTATAAGATAATAACACAGTATACACATTGTGCCGATTCTTATTTTTGTTGATTAAAATTAATATTGTCAAAAATGCATTTTACATTAAATTAATTATTTATTAGTATATTAATTATACATGTAATCTGTTCTAACTTACTGCTGTGTACATTGCGTTGGTGGCCGCAAAACCCACCTATTTCTGTGCTTAACGGGATACTAAGTTAACAAACTAAAAATTAAGGTTAATAGTAAAGGAACAAACATTTATTTATCACATACTCAATTTACACTCTTTAGTTTTACAAATTAAATAAATATCACACATAGTGGAATACATCTCAATGGTAGTTCGGGGGGTGTAATGCCAGATGAATTGATATTTGGTTGGAACACGTGGTGGGATGCATTAATTAGCTTTTCCTTAAAAACACAAATTTAGACAAAGAGGTTATCCTCATATAGTTTAATTGTACGGTACCTGATCTTCTTTCATATAACTTGGGTAACACCGATGCTTTGTCACACTTTACACTTGCAATACCAGATGAACATGAGCTCTCCTTCGAATTCCTATATCAGAGACGCACACACAACTCTTAACTCTGCTACCGTTGCTTCTTCTTGACTAGTCTAACTCCAACAGCCTGCCTTGACCAATTCTGACTCTCACTTCGAGCAACTCTCACTTATATCCCTTTTTCGGTCGGCGGTCCACGTGCTGAAATCTAGAGCTGAGGGCTAATCCGTAGACATGGCGTCGCCGTCTCGGTTTGCCGCCAAACGGCTTAACGTGGTATGTAAACATGGGCGTGGTATGTAAGATATGGGGCCACCTGTATATTATCGCCCATCTGCTTAGCGTGGGGATAATCCGCCCGCATTCCTGGTTCCATTATTTTTTAATCCTTCCAAATATTTATTACTTTACATTTCTGGCATTACATTCTCACCCCCCCCCGCGAAAAAAAAAGTCCAAAAGTTACTCTCCCACAGTTTCACCCCAGTGGTAAGAAATTAAGTTCACAATGGTTCCTCGCAAACACATAAGTTCATCCATCGTGAGAAAGGCTGAGTTCCACTTTTTAGCCTCGTACAACTCATAGCTTTGATAGTTCTCTGTCAAGTTAGTCCATTATTCATAATTGACATAATGTACCATAAATTACATGAGGATTACCAACATTCACATTATTATTAAATTGTAAATTTTGATATATATTATTTGCAATGCATAATTTTCATTTCTCCTTTTACATAATTATTTACATACGACATATCATTACATAACAGCATTCATTACTTTATTATTATTATACATTTTCTTGTTATCATTTCATTTTGTAACATATTGTAGTAGTGCAACTATCAACTTCCGATTCTTGGTTATGGTTGAATTCCATACCACCATATTATTTATAAATTACTTTGTTATTTCACTTTTTTTTTTTTTTTTTTTTTTTTTTTTTTTTTTTTTTTGAACTTGCCATATATGTAATGTCAGAAATACATAACATACTTTTTGAAATATACTTATATCCACAATTTAAAACATATACATATACACTCAATTATCACTTTCTATTTATGACATTAATTACAAACTTTTTACATATTTTTCATATTCTTTGTTTTATGAAATTACTATTTACAACAATTCGAGGGCGAAAATTATACCCTCTGGCCTTATAACAAACCTCATCATCATTTCTATTATTTTCACAGTTTAATTGCTTTTCTTTAGTGACCTTCCCTTCCTTAATCTGACTTTGATCATTATTTCTAATCACTTTCTCATTTTGATTTTTTTCTTTGTCCTGTGTGTGTGTGTGGTTTGATTCGCTTTCGTCACTATCTTTCAAATATTGTTTTCGCTCCGCTGCCATGTATAGTTTATTTATGTGCACTTTATAAGTTTTATTTTCATCACTTTTAAGACATATTATAACATTATTATTTCGGACTAATTTCGTAATTCTAAATGGTCCATCATATCGATCCTCTAATACCCTTGGTTTTAGGAACTTTTTTAGGTACACTGTCGCTCCTATAAATATATCGTTTTTTCTCACTATTTTATATTTCTTTATTTGTTTGTCATTTATCAGCTTTTGTTGTTCCGATGCGTCTTTCACGACTTTATCTATATTTTTTAAATGCTGTGCCACATAATTTTTATAATTATTTACATCACTATACATTATATCTATTTCTTCCTTACTTGGTATGTTTGTTTGTTTAATATTTTCAAATGGCAATGATAAATCTCTAAGATAGAACAGGAATGAAGGCTCAAATCCTGTATTACTGTTAATAGTGTTATTCACATAAAACTTAAACCATTTTAAAGATTCATCCCATTCAAACGTAGTCTTTGACAAACACATTATACATTGTTTCATGTCTCTGTGTATTCTTTCACAACGACCTAAAGAACTTGGGAAATAAACCGAACTGTATCGCCTTTCAATATTTAATGCATTTGTAAAATCTATGTATTCTTTACTTTTAAAAATTTGAGCATTATCGCTTTGAATAATAATTGGAACTCCATAAGTTGTCACGAAGTTTGTTAGCTTATTCACTATTGTTTTAGCAGTAATGTCTCTGACTGCATAGGCCTCAAAGTATCGTGAAAACATGTCTACAATTGTAATTACAAAATTATTTCCTCCATTACTGCGCGGTAGTTTTCCTACGCAATCCAGTTGTAAATATATTCCTGGTTTTAATATTTCTGGCATAGCCTGAAGTCTGGCTGGTGGTATATTTTTGTGTTTTACTAATAAGCATTGATTACAAGACTTACAAAAATTTTCCACGTCTTGGAAAGCCCCTATCCAAAAATATTTTCTTGAAAGTAATTGGTATGTCTTTTTTACTCCGAAATGAGGGAAATGTGCTATCTCTATTATCTTTCCCTTTAGCGAGTGCGGTATTACAATCTTATTCTCATTTATTTTCCTATACGTTTGTCTTTTATTTTCCTTCTTTACCATTAACAGTTTATTTTGGCTATCAATATAGTATACCTTGTTATTGTGATATCGGTTTCTTCCTTTTTGTAATTCCTCTCTAATTTTACTTAATTTTTCATCTACCATTTGTTGCTCTAATATTTTCTCCACATTTATCTCATCATTTTTAATTAAAGTATTTACATATTTGATTTGGTTATCATTGTCAAATACATATCTCGAGCAATAATCACTTGCGTTATTTTCACCTTTTTGATATTTGAATTTAAAATCATACTGACTTATGTCAATTAGCCACCTCGATATGATATTTGGCATTTTATCTAATTTTATGTGGTACATAAGGGATTTTGCGTCACTCAGCAAGGTGAAACTCCTTCCGAACAGATATTCTCTGAAGTGTTGTAAGGATGCGTGTATAGCTAGCAATTCTAGCTTTATTGCAGGATAACGCTTCTCTGCCGGGTTCACAGGTCTTGAATAAAATTCGATAACATGATCGACTCCATTTACCCTTTGCATCAAAATACTACTAATTCCCTTACCTGAGCCATCCGTAGTTAAGACAAACGGGTTTACTTCATCAGGCTGTCTTACAACTGGTTCTTTAAAAATTGCATTTTTTAATTTTTCAAAAGCTTTTCTACATTCATTATTCCACTCGAACCTAACATTCTTTTTTGTCAAATTTACCAACGGTTCTGCAATTTGTGCATAATTTTTTATCAGACCTCTAAAATAGTTTGTTGTCCCAAGAAAGCTTTTTACTTGTTTAACCGTTTGGGGTTGTTTGAAATTTTGCACTTTTGCACAGTTTTTTATTGATGGGCTTATACCATTCGCATTTACTTTATATCCTAAAAATTCAATTTGCGATTTGCATATCTGTAACTTCGCCGGATCGAGTGTTAAATTATTTTCTTTCAATCTTTGGAAAACAATTTTGATTTTCTCTAACATTTCGTCGTTATTTTGTGCGCATATGACTAAGTCATCTAAGTAAAAGTATATTTTTAACTCTGATAGATCTCCTAACACTTTGTTCATTAAAAGTTGAAAATATGCTCCTGAGTTTTTAAGACCAAACGGAATTCTTTTAGGATTAAAATTTCCCATAAAAGTTGTGAACGTTAAGGCCTTTCTATCTTGTTTTCTTAGTTCGATCTGAAAAAACGCCGCCTTCAAATCCATAACTGTATAAATTTTACTACCAGCGATATTTTGTAATATATCCTTCACCTTTGGTAAGTTTATTGGCAAAAGTGGTAAATACGCGTTTATGGCCCTATAATCAATAGCAAGTCTATATTTAGGTTCTTCATTTGGTTTACTTGGTTTCTTTACAAGAATAATGGGACTAGCGTACGTGCTTTGTGAACTTTCAATAATGTCATTTTCCAATAATTCCCTAATTTCTTTTTGCGCAATTTCTCGTACTGCTCTCGGAATTGGGTATGGTCGACTCTGAATAGGATAATTGTGCATAAGTTCGATTTTCGGTACTATTGCTGATGTTTTACCTAGGGTAGCATATGACTTTGAAAAAACCTCTGTATTGGTCATCATTAATGCAATAACTTTATTTCTATCTTCCTTATTTAAGTGCTGTACTTGAAAATCGTCTGGAGATATTTCTTTCTTTCTTAATTCCCGAATTTGTTGATAATCTGTTTTATTTAAATTTTGAATATTATTAATTTCCAACGTGGGTTTACTGCTTTTATATTTTGTATCAACAATTTCGATTTGTTCTGTTATTATACCCACGTTCATATTTTTATTAAGTGTAATTTGGCAATTTTTTTCATTGTATAACAACATTCTAATCTTATTTTTATTTTCTATACTTTGGATCGCTTCATCCGTGATTAATGTTCTTGCCATTTTTATTGGAGAAAATAAAACATCCTGTCCCTCATTTAATTCCTGTGACAAAATCAATTGGACTATTTCTGACTCCCCTGGCTTTAATGTTATTTTTCTTTTCAATTTAGCGAAAATCTGCTTTTCCTCTTTCTTTTTAACATTCTTATTACTTTCATTAGAACTTGGTAACCATTTTTCATCATTTACATTATCGCGAGTGCTACAATTTTGCATATTAGCGTTTTTTCTATCGTTATCGCTTTCATTATCCTCGCTTATTCTACCTTCATTCTCATTATTGAATTCATTACAACAATTATTTATTTCCTCATATTCGTCGTCATCATTATCATCGCTTATTCTATCTTCATTCTCATTATTGGATTCATTATAACAACTATTTATTTCCTCATATTCGTCGTCATCAGTATTATAATTTTCATAATTACTATTATATCTATTTTCATCGCGAATTCCCTGGCTTTGTGGTTTTTGTTTTGAATTCTGTATTGGGTTTGTATTTTCACTTTTATACAATTTAATCGCAGTATTCCCAAATTGTACTTCGTTATCTTTTGTATTTAAAATTGCTTTATGTGAGGATAAAAAGTCGTAGCCTAAAAGCATTTTATATTGCCCCTGAAAGTTCTGTTTTGTCACGAAAAAATAATTTTTGCATGCCTTTTCCCCAATTCTAAATGAAAATTGAATGCAATTTAAAAATTCTATATTTTCTTTAGTAAACGTCTGAAGTATTACTCTTCTGGTTATGTATTTTATTTTTACATTTCTATTCTGTTTTAGTTTTTGAAATGTTTCCAAATCTATAATACTAACTTGAGCCCCACTATCAATTACACTTGTTATTTTTATTCCTTTGCAATCTATTTCTACCATCGGTAATTGTGGGCTAGATACGTTTTCACATTCGCTTGAAAGGATACTTTTGTTATCATATTTTGCTTTATCCTTATTTTCATAATATTGTCCTCTCTTCAAATTTTTATAGTTTTGCCAGTCATCTCCATTTTTGTTATTTCTATATGTTTGTGAACCGAATTTATTTATTTCTCTGGAATTTGTACGATTCGTTCCTTGGTCCCAAATTCCAGCTCTTAGTTTAAATTACTATTATTATTGTTTCTCTCATATGTGTTTGATCTTATATTTCTTCCGTTGCGCCCCCTAAAATTTCCTCTTATACTTTGCCTCTCTCTATTTTCTACGTTGGTTTCTAATTGATCGTAATAATTTCTTTGATCATTATTATTTCCTTGATATTCCCTATTATTTCTATTATATCCTCCACGTTCAAAATTTCTGAGATTTTCGTTTCTGTTTCCTCTGATATAATTTGTTTGCTCCAACCCATATTGCTGATAATTCATTCGTTTGGGATTCCTTGCAAATGCAGTATTACACTCATTGTACCAGCAATCTGAGAAATAATGTCCATTTTTTCCGCACCCTATGCAAAAAACAGCTCGTTCCATGGATTGATTTGGTATATTTTGCAATTTTAATTTATTAATTTCTAAAGTCAAATCTTGAACCTGTGTTGTAAGTAACATTTCTTTCAGTTCGTTAAGTGATTCTTCTGGAGTCCTATCATTAAGAATTATTTCAAACAGTTCGGCATCTTTTATGGCATCTTCAAACCGCTGCGGATCTTTTTTCTTCACTTCAATTGCCAAATCAGGGCGTAATGCGCTAATGAATTTTCCCAACATTATTTTATTGGTTATTTTCTCTACCTCTCCATCTGTTGTATCCTTAAGGTTCAAAAATTTACGCGCTGCGTTTTTTATTTTTAGCACAAGCTCGTCCACTGACATATCAGCCGTTTGTTTTATTTTATTGAAAGCGTCCTGTTCTTGCGTTATCGTTATTCTGTTTGAAAATTTATTTATTAGTAATATTTTTATTTTATCAAACTCCTTTTCGTTTTGTAATTCAGGGTTTTGAATTAAAAACTGCATAGCCTTATCTTTTAATCTGGTTTTAATGATAGCCACTTTATGCTCTTCCTTCCAACTTGTTAACTCCGCTAATTCATCAAATTGTTTTATAAAGAAATTTATATCTTCCTCCTTACTCCCACTAAATAATGGCAGGATCTGCATTACTGGAATATCCATATTTTTATTATTTCTATCCAATTTACTATAATTTTTATTTGATATTTTTGAATCTTCTTTCAAACTTGAACTCCTTGTTATAATTGAACTTTTCACCACTTTTTTAACTGGTCCCATTCCTATATCCCATTTTTCTAATTATACCTTTGATCTCATTTAGAAGAACCATTTTTTCCATTTCATTGATAAAACTTTACACAACCATACATATAACATAAGGAGAAATGAGAATTGTGCACAATATTTTCACAATCATCTATGTCGCCACCAGTTGTCCAACCTTATCAATATTTATTTTTTATTATTATTATTCCTTTTATTTTTATTAATTTCATAAATCCTTATTTTATTCCCGTTACTGCTAAAGTCACGAGCACCAAATGTGCCGATTCTTATTTTTGTTGATTAAAATTAATATTGTCAAAAATGCATTTTACATTAAATTAATTATTTATTAGTATATTAATTATACATGTAATCTGTTCTAACTTACTGCTGTGTACATTGCGTTGGTGGCCGCAAAACCCACCTATTTCTGTGCTTAACGGGATACTAAGTTAACAAACTAAAAATTAAGGTTAATAGTAAAGGAACAAACATTTATTTATCACATACTCAATTTACACTCTTTAGTTTTACAAATTAAATAAATATCACACATAGTGGAATACATCTCAATGGTAGTTCGGGGGGTGTAATGCCAGATGAATTGATATTTGGTTGGAACACGTGGTGGGATGCATTAATTAGCTTTTCCTTAAAAACACAAATTTAGACAAAGAGGTTATCCTCATATAGTTTAATTGTACGGTACCTGATCTTCTTTCATATAACTTGGGTAACACCGATGCTTTGTCACACTTTACACTTGCAATACCAGATGAACATGAGCTCTCCTTCGAATTCCTATATCAGAGACGCACACACAACTCTTAACTCTGCTACCGTTGCTTCTTCTTGACTAGTCTAACTCCAACAGCCTGCCTTGACCAATTCTGACTCTCACTTCGAGCAACTCTCACTTATATCCCTTTTTCGGTCGGCGGTCCACGTGCTGAAATCTAGAGCTGAGGGCTAATCCGTAGACATGGCGTCGCCGTCTCGGTTTGCCGCCAAACGGCTTAACGTGGTATGTAAACATGGGCGTGGTATGTAAGATATGGGGCCACCTGTATATTATCGCCCATCTGCTTAGCGTGGGGATAATCCGCCCGCATTCCTGGTTCCATTATTTTTTAATCCTTCCAAATATTTATTACTTTACATTTCTGGCATTACACACATATTTTTAGAATAGGCTGGATTCATTTTGGCAGTGCAAGAGAGCCAACAAACGCGAAGTCAAAAATACGAAAGGGGGATTATGACTTCCGGATTGTTCCGGATGTCTCTTGCATTGACGAAGGGGATCCAGCGTATCCTCGAAACAGCTGTATGCTGAATTATTATCTTATTTCTGTTTAAATAATTTGTCAAGTTTCTTATCTTTTTTAAACAAAATGTTTTTTACTTATTGGCATCAACATGTATTTTGTATTGTTGCTTGTAATATTCCATCACCGGACTTTTTTCTTTTGAGAACCAGACGGAGAAAACACCCGTAAAATCTTTCCCATGACGTGAATGTAGGGTTGCCAGATTTCTGAAGTTTGAAGAAGGGTTTCTAGATTTGTCAATTTATAGCAATTTGGTGACATTTGACAGATTCCCGAATCTCCGAGGAGCACCTCGAAATAACGATAAATCTTCGTGATATGAGAGACTTCCAGAAGTTTTTATGGCGAGTCTATAAACGGAATTATCACTCAGTCAGAGGGCAGTTGACGTGATACGAGCTACATTGAACCGTGACTTTTGTCAATGTTTTGGGAATATTAGCGATTGAAGATTTTGAAAATATTTTAGCGGTTATTTTGTGAAATTAGTGAAACATTTAAGTCTTGCTTTACTGTATATTGTTCCTGTTTACGCCGTGCTTGTTAATAAACATATTAGTTATCCAGAAATATGGATTCTTTCTTGTTTCCTGACTGCACACCCGCGATCACAGAGCAACGTAACAATATTTACACAGTAAATTAATCCATAGTCTTGATTAAAGTGTTGAAAAAAATTTAAAGGTTTTTTACCAAATATTTTGAACAAATAACTTTTGAACAAATGCAAAATCTGAAAAATGTGCATCTTTTATTTTAATCTGATAATGTTACAAAAATGACATGTGACATACAAGTAAGACATTGTGTTACAAATTAGACATGCAATATAGAACGTGCATGTATGAGAAAATCGAGTTGTAGATCTTCCTAACAAACTTTAGAAAACATCTAATGTTTCGAGAATTCATGTTGATCATATTATGCTAAGCATTGAAACCGAAATCAACTTGTAATAAACCTAACTTCTCACTTAAGCAATCCTTCACAAATAAGCAAAATTTTGCTCCCTTTAGTAATTGCGTAGCCTTGCGCTATGATCGAAAATTTGGAATTTAATTTTTGTCTCTCCCAGATTGTGGATATAATGAATACAATGGAATGGGATATTATGCGATCTTGCTTTACTTAAGCCCGAATGGTCTAGCTAGAAGCATATTTAATGCTGCAAATGAAACACGTGATTAGAAACAATCACAAACAAAATATAATATTGTGTAAAATAGTGACAGACTATTAATTCTGAAGGATTGCATAATAAAAAATCTGATGTGGGCAGCACACGACTTTCCTTATATAATGCAATGAATTTACTACTTTTACAGTAAAAAAAATAGATTATTTTTATAGTAGTTATTTATATTCTTTCCAAGATATTAAATTTTCGTCAATGAGTTGTCATTGATTTAGCGTCATTTTTATCCATTTGGCGAGTTTTTCGTTAATTTAGCGACATTTAAAAAAATCGCCAAGTTGGCGACATTCCACCAAATTCGTCGCCAAAATCTCGCTAAACGTTATGGACGAAAATATAAGTTATTCTTACAGCAGATAAATGACTATTGGCGTTCAAATACAAAAGTATTACTAAAAGTATCTTTTTCCAGGAATGGAACGAGCTAGTTCCACGAGAATGATGTCACCAAATTTATCGCATGGTATTACATGTGAAAAGTGAACTTGTTTCTCAATAGAAAATATTTTTTTTTATTTTATATGACATTTGATAATTTTCTTTAAAATGTGCAATATCTCAAGAACGTTCATGTTAGCGTTCTAAAATTTATGTCAATCGTTTTCTAATGAAAAATTTCATAAGAAATGTCTATTTGCGTAACTTTATTAGCGGTTTTGAATTTTTGACGATTTTTTTCAAAATTTCACTCGAAAATTAAATTTACGGGGGGGGGGGGGGGCCTGAATATTTGATTACGTATAAAACAATATAGGCTCCAGTGTTGACGGATTGTGATTTTTGTATCAAATTTTGTTCGAATCGGTCCATTCGTTCATCAGTTATCGTCTCCACCGACTCACTGACACACACACACACACACACACACACACACACATACACAGACATCATTTCAAAAATGTTTGATTCGTTATCAGGGATGCTTGAAACGTGCTCTCCCTTCGAAAACTCGAATTTGAATTTTCGATCCAGTCACAATACTTTTCTTATACATTATGTATACAAGGAAAGAAAAAATTGCAGTTGTAGATGTACGTGTGTTACAGAATCCGCTACAAATATTGAAAACGATCGAATCATATCAATATCTCGTTGAAGAGGGCTCTTTAGTTGGAGACTGTCAGTTTGATTCCTCAATTTGACAAGAGTTGCTTACAATTACCCGAGAAATAAAATATTTATGGCATCTATTTTAATTTAAGAAGAACATGATGCTATTAATAAACAAAAACAGAGGAATGAGGAAGTTACACTGATAAGAAATTGGTCTCCTATTTGAAATTGGAAGCTAAATATTGGGGTCACTTCAAATATAAAAGGAAATTGATTGTCAGAAGTCGTTAAGATCAGCGAAATAGTATATTTGAGTAAGGCAAGAACACGTGATGTGCTGCCATTGTCTCTAGGACTGAGCAAAGAGGCGAGTATAGACTTGATGGTCATATAATTTAGATACATTTTGTTAGACACATTTTGTTAAATGAGGAAGAGTTAACTGAGGAAGGGTTAAATCAGAAAGGGTGTGCGAAAAAGCTGTTGGATAAAACATCTTTGACAATGTGCGAAGAAAAGAAATTGGTGGTGGAAATGCTTGGAAAAATAGATCTGGAAAATCAAGTTAAGACACTGGAAGAACGAATGCGTATAAATCTGGAGAACGCGAAGTTAAAATTTAGCAAGATGAAATTGCAGGCTGAATTTCATGAAAGGCTGAAAAGACGAAGATTCGAATTTGGTGGCTTATGTACCTTGCAGACTCTAGTGGCAATGATGAGCTAGATTCTAGCGAAAGTCGTTTAGATATTCTGATAGTCGTAAGACGTACGGGCTACAGAAACTATGAACTGGACAAGAAACGTTGGGATTGATGGTGGATTTACATTTCTGGAACGTTCTAAAGTAAAATTCGAACAAATACGTGACGGCATGTTCGCGAAAGCGCTCCCCTCTGGCCATTACCCTAAAGAGATAACGCTCTGGACAAGTTGATAGTGATAATGAAGCTATGTTTGATGCAGTGGAGATAAAAATAAATGTTTATCGAAAATAGTTTCGTTGTTCCAGAGGAAGATCTTAAAGCTTCTATCTCAGAGCATGTGGTTTAGCAGTTTGGAGATTGCCGTGACGATGTAGAATTGATTAAGAAAAGGGATAATTCGGTTGGAGGAAATATTATAAAAAATGTTCCAATTTTACGAGATTTTGATGTTCGAGAAAATGTCAAGCTTTTCGTGAAGATAATTCTAAACAAGGGGAAAAGATGCTTCAGGAAAACGTTAGTTAAATTTCCGATTTTGTCATCCCCTAGAATGTACTCCAGTGGGAGTGCATAACAGCCTAGACTCATATTGGAAACTAGCCTCTGGCTGATGAATTGTCTAGATCTGCTTGTGAAGATTGTGACACTAATGATGTAAAGTGTATTGAGGTAAGAGGCAGTCATGTCTATGCAAAATTTGCCATTTGCCGATCTTACAATCGTAATTCTCATGCTTTTATTCCACAGAATATGTAAAGAGTTAGGAACAGTTACGAAGTTAAAGTTAGGATATTACATAACTGTTTCTTGTTGTTTTTGTAAATGAATTTATAATTATAACTGTGTCTTTATGTATGATTTGATAAAATTACTTAATTTAGCTGCTGTGAAATGTTTATTTTCGATTTCTTGTTTGTTTTCTAGCTGTGATACTGGTTTTTGAATGTTTACTTCCTGTTAAATGATTAAAAAATGATAAAAAATTACTTCCTGTTACTTCCTGTTATGTTTACTTCCTGTTGCTAATAATAATTGAAACAATAATGAAATAAATAATATGCTTTTTAATTAATTATGCATTTAAATAAGCTACTTTTAAATATTCTCTTTTGAAATATATTTTAAATTATGCTTCTTTAAATATGCTGCTTTTAACTAACAATGCTCTTGAATTATAGTGCCTATATAGGCCAAGATAATAATTTTAAATTATATTTTAGCCTCGTTTGTAGCTTTTTTATCGTATATGTATATTTTTGTCTGCATTTTACACGTTAAATATATATGTTATGCAATATGGTTTATAGTTTTGTAATTTAAATATTCTAGTATTTCAGTATATTATAGAATGTTTGTACTGCCAGCTTTCAGCAGCATTGACTTTTAAAGACAAGCGAATGCGCTACCCATGGGTGACGCAAACTGACCGTGTTGCTAGAAGTACGATACCTGGTATCTCCAGGATACCATGTGCCTGTGGAAAGTATCCGAGCAAAAAGGATTCAATCTGGAAGGTGGGTCCAAAGTGATTGGATAGTACTTGTGGCGAGAATGTGTGATGAATATTCAGTTGACTTGGAACGTACAAGAAGGAGTTTTTGAATGTGGATATTGTGTAAAGAGCTTTGCCGCCCCAACTGGGAATCGAACCCTCGATCTCTGAAGACGCTATCTATTCGGGAAGTGTCTAAAAGATGTTTGACAGGCAGACGGATAGACGGACACTTGGAAATTAGTATATACTAACCGAATATCAGTTTAAATTCAACGGTCTCATAATAAGCAACCCCGAAATAATTTTAAAATATTCTTGAATACTTCGTGTTTCACATTTATTTGGAAAATCGAATATTTTGGTGTGCAGAAACCCCTAAAGAAGAAAATATTGGAACACTTAAATTACGCGCTTCTTCCTTTCGAACTATCCAAACGTACACCAAATTAAAATCTGAAGCATACTGTTTTATTATTTCCTCTTTCGAACTTTTTTCGGTGGAGCACACCCATAAATAAACATTTTTGAAAAACTCTGTTCATCTTGGTTTTTTTATAGAGGATTGGACCATATACCAAATACTAAGCCTATATCACATTTAAAAGGAAATGTATCTCAGTTATACGGAAAATCGACCATATTGGTGTGTCGACATCCCCTAAAGTAGCAAATATTGGAAATCTGAAATTGCAAACTTTCTTCCCTTCCAATTATCTACACGTACACTCAATTTGAAGTCTCTATCCTATCGCGAAGCATGCTTTTACTATCATTTCATCTTTCGAACGTTTCTCGGTGTAACATCCCCTTAAATGAACATTGTTGAAAAACCGTATTCATCTTTTTAACATTTTACAACAAAGTTGAAGAGTGTTTATGACTTTGTTCATTCTGTCTGTCTGTCTGTCTGTCTGTCTGTCCGTTAACACGATAACTGCCGTAAAAATGACTTAATCAAAATGAAATTTTAGTATATTGTTCAGACGGTCTATAGGACCTATGGGAATATAAATGACTAATATCACCCAATTAGTTTTGGATTGAACCCGGGCTGAAAAAATGGAATACATTGAGTCCTATGGGACCTAATTTTTCAAGCATTTTTTAAGCAGATTTAAAATTCACAAATTGCTTCGAAAATTTTAGGCAGTATTCAAATTGTTCCATAAAATATATAAAAAAAATTCAGCGAAATATATTCAGTAGTTTTTTAAATAAAAATTAAAATAATAATAACACCTCTTATATGAAGCGATCACGTGTCCATGATATGAAACGATCACATGACCCACTTCAAAATGATATATGGCATCCATCTTGTGTCAAAATCGTGATTTTTAAAGTTCTTTTTAATTCATATTGAGTGTTGTATCCATCCTAAAACTACTTTATTTTTGCTTAAATTCTGTGCATCTACATACTGATACAACGCAATGACAATATATTTCAGTTTAAATGCTCATCCAAATTTGATTATTTCTACTATTAAGCCTATTTTTCACCTATGTAAAATGTAAACAGCAAAATATGTAGAATGAGTTGTATTAGAATCGCTGTAATTCTTTAACACAAAATCATTTAGTCCATGGAGTCTGTTTAGCTGATATGAATGAAATATTCATTGATTTTAGAAAGAGAAGGACGATATTTTTCGATGAAGTTTTACGCATAGAGTTTACTTACTTCTAGCTCCATGGTCTTAATTTTTAAATAAAATAAATTATTATAGTATTGTGATGAATGACATAAATGGGGGAATTAT
Organism: Amaurobius ferox; assembly: GCA_951213105.1. Classification (NCBI taxonomy): domain Eukaryota; kingdom Metazoa; phylum Arthropoda; class Arachnida; order Araneae; family Amaurobiidae; genus Amaurobius; species Amaurobius ferox. The sequence continues at coordinate 84,516,490 of OX578143.1, forward strand.
TTATGAATGAAATGCTGCTTTTATAGAGAGAGCCAGGCGTGTTATTTTTTATGACGTCATTTGAATCAATTTCAGTTGTTTTCGATGAAGTTTTCAAATATAATAAATTATCGTAGTATTATGATAATTCTAAAATTATTACCGAGGAATGTATCACATTTTAGAGATGTTTAAACCAAGCAATTTATACTTTAATGCCGTCATTTGAATGAAGTTAATTTTTTTCGATGAAGGTTTAAGGTTTCAAATATAATAAATTAATGTAGTATTGTGATAAGTTTTAAAATATTACCGAGGAATGTATTGCGTTTTAGACATGTTTAAATAAAATTGCATTAAAGTTGGAAAGTGTTTCATAATCAATGCTTTAAGCATGATTGATCTTTCTTGTTTTTTAATCAAATGATTAGACCATATATCAAATTTCAAGCCGGGTTCACATTGTAAAGGAGGCGTTTTTCATTTGTTCGTTAAATCGAATATTTTAGTGTGCGGCACCCACTACAATTGCAAAATTTGGAACACGAATGATTTAGCCATATACCAAATTTGAAGTATATATCTAATGACAAAGTATTATTTCCAATTATTTCACTTTTCCAACGTTTTGGTGTGGAGCACTCCCTCTAGAGAACGTTTTCGAAAAATTCAATATTTCCAGGAGGGTTTATAGAACGATCGAGCCGTGTACCAAATTGCAAGTCTGTATCTATTCGGGAAGTGCCTAAAAAGCGTGACAGACAGACAGACGGACATTTGGCAATTAGTATATAAGATAGATTAATTCACTAATTTGGCGTCACTTTTGTAAATTAACGGTCATTTCTGTCAATTTGGCGACATTTTCGTCAATTTTGAACTCCATTAAAAGTCGTCATATTGGTGATATTTCTTCGAGTGTATCTTCAAGGTTTCCATATATATCGCCAAGTGTTACATATTTGATAATACTACATTTCCTTTTCATGCAATTTCATATTTATGCCACACCGATATCTTACACTTTCGGATACGTCGGACGGTCTGAATAGAAGAGGGAGTGGCCGTTGAATAATTTCAGCAACGCAGTTTCTATTTCACACAGTTTATCCTGAGTTAAAATGTAAGGCCTGTCTCTTTAAACTTTATCTGCCTGCGAGGATCCAGTTTCTCAAAAACGATTGACTTTACATAGTAATTGTGGAAACATTAAGGGTGTTAGGCATATGTATTTCTTCTGAAATTCCTCTTTTCAATAGCACTACTATAAGTATGGTTAGAGAAATATTTCTTTAAAATAAAAAGTAAAAAAAATATTTCATTTTGGGAATACGTCGTTGTGTCTTTTAATTGATAAAACTGAAGCCTGCAATTATCGTCTGACGATTTTTCTGATACTTTTTTTAGAGTATACTAGTGCCACCTAACTGTGAAAATATCAACCTTTTCATTTTTACTTTCCCTGCAATACATGGTAATGTATAGGGAAAGTATTGGAATCATGCCGGAAATCGCAACTCGAGTTTTCGACATATTCACACGTTTCGGGACCTCTAGAATATGAAAAACTATTTTTAGCGTGACGTCTGTGTGTGTGTCTATTTATGTGTTTATTTATGTGGTTGTCTATGTTTCTGTGTGTCTGTGTGTCTGTCTGTCTGTCTGTGCAGATTTTGTATCCCCTTTAACTAAAAAACTAATAGATCGAATTTCATAAAATTTGGTAAGTAAGTCACTTGTGGGCGAATCTGGTGCTGATTGGTTTTAGGTACGATTCGGGATAAACGAACCCGTCTTTTTTGCGAAATGTCCCGCAAAAGCTTGTATCTACTCTAGCTGAAAAACTAATGGACCGAATTTCACAAAATTCGGTAGATAAATTACTTGTTGGTCACCTTAGTGTTGATAAAATTTTGTTACGATTCAGAAAGAAATAACCTGCCTTTTTCTGCAAAATGGCCCGCAGAAATCGCCAAAATCTAAAATAAAAAATACGTAAGCTCAAATATATCCATTAAATGCTTGTTTAATTCGTAATTTTTAATGAAGAAAAGAATAAGATCAACCCCATTACATTAGGACTAGCCGTTCTCGAGATATTGTAGTTTTTTCGTATTTTCTCTGCGCTACCTTTGAAAATAAGTCCAGTTATCAAATGAGAACGGAAAATGAATTATAAGTGAATTAAATTTAATTAAAATAACGAGAACTTTTGAACATAAGTCTGCAGGGAAAGTCATGTGCTGTCTACATCAAGTTTTTTCGGTAGATTATATGATTTTAAAATTTGGTTTGCGCGATATACCGATCATTTTGCACTTCTTTATAACGCAAAATTAATTTTTAAAATAAAGAAATAAATAAAATGAACTAGGACAACATTCATTGCAGCATTTTCAAATCACACAAGGCAATCTTTAAAGAAGAAAGGGTCTTTATTCTGGCGTTTCGTTTCCATCTCTAAAATTTTCTGAAAATTTTGCAGCAATCTAAAAACTGTGCCTGACCTCTTAAAAGTCCGGTCCCTATCGATTCTTGCCAGCACCAGGAAACAGTCGTCTGCAGTTTGAGTCAAATTACTTCCAAGACGGAAATGAATGGACGAAAAGGTCAAAATACACACCAGGCACTGTTTCTCATTTTAAAGTCATATATATTCAATAGGAAGAGAATGAGAGAGCGAACAGCAGCATTTAGGACAAATCTGTATTTTGGGAAATAAAATGTAATCCTATTAATTAAAGAAATGCTCTGATTTCCACTACATAGATATTTATTTTATCTGTCTCACACAGCTGAGTGAGAATGACTAACTGACTGAGGGATAAATTACACAGCTGAGTGAGAATGGCTATCTGACTAAGGGTTGAACTACACAACAAAACTGCAGAAGGTAGAAACTTGAAACTTTGCATATAGGCTTGGTCTGCAAAGAATAAGAAAAATCTAAAATCTTGTTATTTTGTTTAAAAATTTATAAATTGCAGCATTTTTTATTCTAGTATTCATTTCGCTATAACTAGGGAACTATTAGACCCACAAAATTCGTTTTCATACCATCTTGTGTAGAAAAAATGCTCCTAAATTTTCTTAATTAATTCGTACAATTAACAGTTCTTGAAATAAAATACATTGCCCTCTTATCACTCTAAATCTTATTTTTCATCATTCTAATACATAAAATATTTATGATAAATTACCAAATATTTTAATTGGTCTAAATTCTAAACGTGAGTTTCTGGTTCGGCTTTGATATGATGATTATCAGGAACATATTGAAATAGTCTATTTAGTACAGAGCACATTCAAAATCATTAAATTCACTCAGTTTACCAATAATTAATAATCGCTTTGTGCAAAGGATAAGGAAAACTTAATCAACGTTTTTAAGCACAAACAAAATAATAATGCAGCATCGTCCAGCGTATCTTCGAAACAGCTGAATACTGCATTATTATTTTATTTGTGCTTAAATATGTTACTTAAGTTTTCCTTGTCACTTGGTATAGTTACCATTTTCTCTGAATGTTACCTTTTATATTGGTTGCTCTGGTCCTTCTTTTGTTTTCGACATAAGGTAGACACTATGAGGCAACTCTTTCTTCTAGCCGGAAGATAGTCTTCCCCCTTTTGCAGTTCGAACCCCTAATGCCTGCAAAGGGGGATCGAACTGTTTGGGATAGGGTATGTCAAACACCTGCCTTTTTGGGAGGTTTTTCGTTTAGAATGGATGGTGTCCCACCCGTAAGCAAAAGGTTAATACTTCCCACACTATTTGATTGGCTAGAGTGACAACCTCTGGACCTCCTGTTGTCTAGTCTTCTGTCACGTGCCATTGAAGTTGCATAGTTTTTGTGGTATTTGGAGACATTTTGTTTATAGCCTTCATCATAAATTTGCATATCTATCTAATACCTATCTCGACTCTCACAAATCCTGTCCTTTATTCCAGTTATTCTTGTTTTCATGTCATAGAATACCACCCAGCCGCTTAAATTCGTCAGTCTATTTTTTTTCCATATTCGCTTCATTTTCACAATATTAGTACACATAAAATTATCTATAGGGATATATTATGGGTACCGATTATATTATAGGATATATATTATTATAGGATATCCATATAATTATTTCTCCATATCGCTTAAAGGATATCATTATTACTTATAATACATGCACCTATTGTGTGACGAGAAAATTTCTTTAATTTTCGAAACAGCCTGAGAGAGATTTTCACTTGTTTAAATTAATTTCCATAACACATTCTCTCTCTCTTCCTTTCTCCTTGTGTATAGAGATTTCATGGCAATGAAAAAAAATCTAATCTGGACGACACATGACTTTCCTTATATAATGCAATGAATTTACTTCTTTTACAGTAAACAAAAATAGGTTTCTCTTATAGTAGATACTTATATTCTTTCCAAGATATTGAATTTTCGATAATTAGTCGTCATTTTCATTGATGTAGCGTCATTTTAATCCATTTGGCGAGATTTTCATTAATTTGACAACATTTCAAAAAGTCGTCAAGTTGGCGACATTCCGTCAAATTCGTCGCCAAAATCTCGCCAAGCTCTACTGACGGAGAAATAAGTTATTCTTATAGCAGATAAATGACTATTGGCGTTCAAATCCAAAAGTATTACTCGAAGTATCTTTTCACATGAATGGAACGAGCTAGATCCACGAGAATGATGTCACAAAATTTATCGCATGATATTACATATGAAAAGTGAACATGTTTCTCAATAGGAAATATATTTTTTTATTTTATATGACTTTTTGATAATTTTTTTGAAAAATGTGCAATATCTCGAGAACGGTTCATGTTAGCGTTCTAAAATGTATGTTAATCGTTTTCTAATGAAAAAGTACATAAGAAATGTCTATTTACGTAACTTTATTAGCGGTTTTGATTTTTTGATTTTGATTCAAAATTTCACTCGAAAATTTAGGAGGGCTCTGAACATTCGATTACGTTTAGAAACAATAGGCTTCCAGTTCCAATAGGCTTCTTCGACCCCTTCACAATACTTTCCTTATACATTATGTATATAAGGAAAGTAAAAATGTTATTCTTATAGTAGATACTTATATTCTTTCAAAGATATTGGATTTTCTTGAATTAGTCGTCATTTTCATTGATTTAGCGTCAGTTTTATCCATTTGGCGAGATTTTCGTTAATTTGGCAACATTTAGAAATGTCGCCAAGTTGGCGACATTCCGATGAATTCTTCGCCAAAATCTCGCCAAGCGTTATAGGCGGAGAAATAAGTTATTCTTACAGCAGATAAATGGCTATTGGCGTTCAAATACAAAAGTATTACTCAAAGTATATTTTCTCGTGAATGGAACAAGATAGATCCACGAGAATGATGTCATTAAATGTATGGCATGAAATTACATATGAAATACATGTTTCCTAACAGTTAATATTTTTTTTTAATTTATGGGATTTTATGATAAATTTATTTGAAAAATGTGCATAATCTCGAGAAGGGTTCATGCTGGCGTTCTAAAGTTTATGTCAATCGTTTTCTAAGGAAAAATTACATAAAAAGTTTCTATTTGCGTAACTTTATTAAAGGTTTTGATTTTTTGATGATTTTTCAAAATTTCACTCGACAATTTAAGCGGGTACTGAACATTCGATTGTTTTTTAAAACAATAGGCTTCCAGTATAATGGATTGTGATTTTTGTGCCAAATGTCATTCGAATCACTCCATTCGTTCGTGAGATATCGTCTCCATAGACTCACTGATACACACACACACACACACACACACAGACATCACCTCAAAAATGTTCGATTCGTGATCAGGAATGCTTGAAACGTGCTCTTCCGTCGAAAACTCGAATTCGAATTTTCGACCAGTAACAATACTTTCCTTATACACTATGTATATAAGGAAAGTAATAAAAATCGTTTCTCCGTATAGATTGTAGCCGCAGGACTTTTTATCGATCTTACTTACTCTAGTTCTTATCTTGCCTCTTTTCCGTCTTTTTATTCTCTGGACTTGACACACTGAAGCCATTGTACTTAACCGAAACGTGCAACAAAGAAGAAGACGTGACTTTGGATTCGGGTGAAAGGAAAATGTGGAAATACAATTAACTCTTGAAAAGAAACTTTTGTGGCTTGCCACCATGATGTTTGACTCTTTTTAGAAAATCGTAAAAAACTTGTAAAATCGTATTTATTTTTATTTCCTCGTCTATATATAGTACTAGTCGGAAGACCGAGCATCGCTTGGTAAAGGGGACGGAGTGATGAACTTGCTGTGCATAATTTTTTTTATAATTCGCAATGTTATTTCCAAAGATTGTAATAAAAGGGTCAAAATCATCAGGATTTATAATGTAAGACGAATCATGGACAAATTATGAATCAACATCGAAACAAAGATGAATTATCAGTTATTTTTTTGTTTGCATTATATGCATTAAAATTCTGATGTGGGCAACACATGACTTTCTTGATATAATGTAATGAATTTACTACTTTTACAGTAAAAAAAAAATCTGAAGTGGGCAACACATGACTTTCCTTATATAATGTAATGAATTTACTACATTTACAGTAAAAAAATAGTTTTTTCTTATAGTAGATAATAATATTCTTTCCAAGATATTGAATTTTCGACAATTAGTCGTCATTTTCATTGATTTAGCATCATTTTTATTCATTTGGCGAGATTTTCATTAATTTGGCAACATTTCAAAAAAGTCGCCAAGTTGGCGACATTCCGCCAAATTCGTCGCCAAAATCTCGCCAAGCGTTATGCACTAAGAAAAAAGTTATTCTTACAGCAGATAAATGACTATTGGCGTTCAAATACAAAAGTATTATTCAAAGTATATTTTTTCATGAGTGGAACGAGCTAGATCCACGAGAATGATGTCACTCAATTTATCGCATGGTATTACATATGAAAAGTGAACATGTTTCTCAATAGGAATTTTTTTTTATTTATGTGACTTCTTCATAATTTTTTTGAAAAATGTACAATATCTCGAGAACGGTTCATGTTAGCGTTCTAAAATTTATGCCAATCGTTTTCTAATGAAAAATTACTTAATAAATGTCTATTTGTGTAACTTTATTATCGGTTTTGATTTTTTGACGATTTTTTCAAAATTTCATTCGAAAATTTAGGGGGGGGGGGGATTCTGTACATTCGATTGCGTATAAAAACAATAGGCTTCCAGTGTTTACAGATTGTGATTTTTGTACCAAATTTGCTTCAAATCGGTCTATTCGTTCGTCAGTTATCGTCTCCACAGACCCACTGACACACACACACACACAGACATCACTTCAACAATGTTTGATTCGTGATCAGGGATGCTTGAAACGTGTTGTCCCGTCGAAAACTCGAATTCGAATTTTCGACCCCGTCACAATACTTTCCTTATACATTATGTATATAAGGAAAGTAAAAATTTGTAATTAAAATTGTATTCTTTTTTGTGTGTTTTTATTCTTCATACTTGAGTTCCATAGACGTTATACTTAGTGGTTTGGTTTGCGATTGACTGTGACGTTCGACATCGTCGGGCACGTCGTTGGGCACGTCGTTCAATGATTTCGTCGGCTAGTCGTTGAGTCACATGTCTTCTCGTCGTTGAACATTGCGTACCATATAAAAGTCGAAGACTCCTTCTATGCCTTTCGCCTAACTTCTTTAATTCGTCGCCAGCGGCGGTATAAACTTCTTCAATGGATAGTGTATTGTCTCTTTACTTTCCTTATATACATAATGTATAAGGGAAGTATTGTGACGGGAGGTCGAAAATTCTATTTCGAGTTTTCGATGGGAGAGCACTCTTCAAGCATCCCTGATCACGAATCAATAAATTTTTGAGGTGATGTCTGTGTGTGTGTGTGTGTGTGTGTGTGTGTGTGTGTATGTGTGTGCGTGTCAGTGAGTCTGTGGAGACGATATCTCACGAACGAATGGAGCGATTCGAATGAAATTTGGTACAAATATCACAATTCATGAATTCTGGAAGCTTATTGTGTCAAAACAAAATCGAATGTTCAGAACCTTCCTGAATTTTCGAGTGCAATTTTGAAAAAATCATTAAGAAATCAAAACCTTTAATAAAGTTGCACAAGTAGACATTTCTTATGTAATTTTTCCTTAGAAAACGATTGACATAAACTTTAGAACGGTAGCATGAACCGTTCTCGAGATATTGCCCATTTTTCAAATAAATTTATAAAAAAATCCCATAAATTAAAAAAAATATATATTAACTGTTGAGAAACATGTTTACTTTTCATACGTGATATCATACGATAAATTTGACATCATTCTCATGGATCTAACTCATTCCATTCACGAGAAAATATACTTTGAGTAATACTTTTGTATTAGAACGCCAATAGTCATTTATCTGCCGTAAAAATAATTTATTTCTCCATCCATAACGCTTGGCGAGATTTTGGCGACGAATTTAGCGGAATGTCGCCATCTTAGCAACATTTTTAATGTTGCCAAATTAACAAAAATCTCGCCAAATGTATAAAAATGACGCTAAATCAATGAAAATGACGACTAATGGAAGAAAGTTCAATATCTTAGAATATAAGTATCTACTATAAGAATAACATTTTTCTAACTGTAAAAGTAGTAAATTCTTTGCGTTATATAAGGAAAGTATTGTGACAGGGTCGAAAATTCGAATTCGAGTTTTCGACGGGAGAGCACGTTTCAAGCATCCCTGATCACGAATGAAACAGTTTTGAAGTGATGTCTGTGTGTGTGTGTGTGTGAAAGTATGTGTGTGTGTGTTTGTGTGTGTTTGTGTGTGTGTGTGTGTGTGTGTGTGTGTTTGTGTGTGTGTGTGTTTGTGTCAGTGAGTCTGTGGAGACGATAACTGACGAACGAATGGACCGATTCGAATACAATTTGGTACTAAAATCACAATCCGTACACACTGGAAGCTTATTGTTTTTATACGCAATCAAATGTTCAGAACCCTCCTAAATTTTCGAGTGAAATTTTAAAAAAATCGTCAAAAAATCAAAGCCCCTAATAAAGATACGCAAATAGACATTTCTTATGTAATTTTTCATTAGAAAACGATTGACATAAATTTGAGAACGCTGACATGAAACGTTCTCGAGATATTGCACATTTTTAAAAAAAATTGTCAAAAAGTCATATAAAAAAGATATATTTCTTATTGAGAAACATGTTCACTTTTCATATGGAATACCATGCTTTAAATGTAGTGACGTCATTGTCGTGGATCTAGCTCGTTCCATTCCTGAAAAAAGATACTTTGTGTAATACTTTTGTATTTGAACGCCAATTGTCATTTATCTGCTGTAAATAAGAATAAATTATTTCTTCGTGCATAACGCTTAGATTTTGGCGACAAATTTGTTTGAATGTCGCCAATTTGGCGACTTTTTTAAATGTTGCTAAATTAACGAAAAACTCGCCAAATGGATAAAAATGGATCTAAATCAAAGGAAATAACGATTCATTGACGAAAATTCGATATCTTGGAAAGAATATGATTATCTACTATAAAAATAATCTATTTTTTTACTGTAAATTTAGTAAATTCATTGCATTATAAGAAAAGTCATGTGCTGCTCACATTAGATTTTTACTTTCCTTATATACATAATGTATAAGGAAAGTATTGTGACAGGGTCGAAAATTCGAATTCGAGTTTTCGACGGGAGAGCACGTTTCAAGCATCCCTGATCACGAATCAAACATTTTTGGAGTGATGTCTGTGTGTGTGTGTGTGTGTGTGTGTGTGTGTGTGTGTGTGTGTGTGTGTGTGTGTGTGAATGTATGTGTGTATATGTGTGTGTGTGTCAGTGAGTCTGTGGAGACGATAACTGACGAACGATGGGACCGATTCGAACCAAATTTGGTACAAAAATCACAATCCGTAAACACTGGAAGCCTATTGTTTTTATACGCAATCGAATGCTCAGAACCCCCCTAAATTTTCGAATGAAATTTTGAAAAAATCGTCAAAAAATTAAAACCACTAATAAAGTTACGCAAATAGACATTTCTTATGTAATTTTTCATTAGAAAACGATTGACATAAATTTTAGAACGCTAACGCGAACCGTTCTCGAGATATTGTACATTTTTTAAAAAAATTATCAAAAAGTCATATAAAATAAAAAGAAAAATATTTCCTATTGAGAAACATGTTCACTTTTCATATGTAATACCATGCGATAAATTGAGTGACATCCTTCTCGTGGATCTAGCTCGTTTCATTCTTGAAAAAAGATACTTTGAATAATACTTTTGTATTTGAACGCCAATAGTCATTTATCTGCTTTAAAAAAAACTTATTTCTTAGTGCATAACACTTGGCGAGATTTTGGCGACGAATTTGGCGGAATGTCGCCAACTTGGCGACTTTTTTGAAATGTTGCCAAATTAATGAAAATCTCACCAAATGGATAAAAATGACGCTAAATCAATGAAAATGACGACTAATTGTCGAAAATTCAATATCTTGGAAAGAATATTTGTATCTACTACAAGAAAATCCTATTTTTTTACTGTAAAAGTAGTAAATTCATTACATTATATAAGGAAAGTCATGTGTTGCCCACATCAGATTTTTTTATTTGTGCCTATTTCGTTCTTTTGACTCCGGGTTTTTTGGTTCACTTGCATTCACAAAGGTTATACAGCGTATACCCAGAACAGATGTATAATGCATTTTTATTTTATTTCGGCTTAAATACATTGCTCAAGTTTACCTTATCCATTGCCCATAGTGTTTTTTACTTATTGAATTAAACATTTTTGTTATCTCGCATAAGATGGGAAAATAACTCTCTACATAACGATTTTAACACATTGTTGACCGGCAATTTTACGCAGAAACTATCTCATGCCATCGGCTATTATTTCGTAATTGAATGTGGAAGTGAAACCATCTAAATAAACTTCAATAAACTTTATTTATACATACTGAATGAGAATGAAACGTTGGACATATCTTTTATATAACTTTTAATATTACTTCCTTAATATACATAATATATAAGGAATGTATTGTGACGGGGTCGAAAATTCGAATTCGAGTTTTCGACGGGAGAGCACGTTTCAAGTATCCCTGATCACGAATCAGACATTTTTGAAGTGGTGTCTGTGTGTGTGTGAAAGTATATGAGTGTGTGTGTGTGTCAGTGAGTCTGTGGAGACGATAACTGACGAATGAATAGACCGATTCGAACCAAATTTGGTACAAAAATTACAATCCGTAAACACTGGAAGCCTATTGTTTTTATAAGTAATCGAATGTTCAGAACCCCCTAAATTTTCGAATAAAATTTTGAAAAAATCGTCAAAAATTCAAAACCACTAATAAAGTTACGTAACTAGACATCTCTTACGTAATTTTTCATTAGAAAACGATTGACATAAATTTCAGAACGCTAACATGAACCGCTCTCGAGATATTGCACATTTTTCAAAAAACTTATGAAAAAGTCATATAAAATGAAAAAATTATTTCCTACTGAGAAACATGTTCATTTTTCATATATAATACCATGCTATAAATTGGGTGACATCATTCTCGTGGATCTAGCTCGTTCCATTCATGAAAAAAGATACTTTGAGTAATACTTTTGTGTTTGAACGCCAATAGTCATTTATCTGCCGTAAGAACAACTTATTTATATTACGAGCAGTAGACACTGTTTTTGCAGCTCTATTGCACTTCTATCAAAAGTTAGAAATATATATAAGGACTTATAAGTTAACTTTGCATGTAGTATTTACATTTAGTATGCATGAACTGGATCTTAGATTCGAATTGAAATTTTCGACCGATATACATACGTAGCGTATGTAGAACAAGTGGCGGAACTTCTGACTCCGTGCAAGCCGTGAAATTATATCTCCCTCTCTCTCTGATCTGAGATCCTTATTACCTATACTTTTCTAAATACTTTTTCCGCAATTTTCTTTTGGGGCGTCTCTATAATCTCTAGGCCTTCCTTATCCAACTTTTGATGTTTTGCAATGTTGCAGTTCTTTTCTCTACAGAAAACTGATGAACTATTACTTTCCCTGCAATACATGGTGATGTATAGGGAAAGTATTGGAATCATGTCGAAAATCGCAACTCGAGTTTTCGACGGATCTACACGTTTCGAGACCTCTAGAATACGAAAAAACTATTTTTAGCGTGACGTCTGTGTGTGTGTCTGTGTGTCTGTGTGTCTGTGTGTCTGTCTGTGTGTCTGTCTGTCTGTCTGTGCAGATTTTGCATCCACTCTAACTAAAAAAGTAATTGACCGAATTTTACAAAATTTGGAAGGTAAGTCACTTGTGGACGAGTCTGGTGCTGATTAGTTTTGGGTACGATTCGGGATAAAGGAACCCGCCTTTTTTTTGCGAAATGGCCCGCAAAAGTTTGTATCCACTCTAGCTGAAAAACTAATGAAGTGAATTTCATAAAATTCGGTAGATGAGTCATTTATAGGTCACCCTGGTGCTGATTAGATTTTGGTACGATTCTGACAAAAATAACCTGCTTTTTCTTGCAAAATGGACCGCAAAAATTGTCAAAATCTAAACTAAAAAGCTACGTATGCTCAAATATATCCATTAAATGCTTGTTTAATACGTAATTTTTAACGAAGAAAAGAATAAGACCAACCCCATTACACTAGGACTAGCCGTTCTCGAGATATTTTAGTTTTTTTGTTTTTCCACTACGCCACCTTTGAAAATGAGTCCAGTTAGCAAACGAGAAAGAAAATTGAATTAAAAGTGAATTAAATGTAATTAAAATAAAGAGAACGTGAATATAAGTCTGCAGGGAAGGTCATGTGCTGCCCACATCAGATTTTTTTTTATCTTGACTGTGTTTTTGTGCTGGTGTAAATGCAAATGTTTGAGTGAGATATGCAGATGTTGAATGACCAAGGAAAAGAACCTAACGGAACTAGATTTTCGATTTCTTCACCGAGGGTAGGCAAAATGGGGGGTGCGGAGTCGAAAAGGCTTTGCAGACCCTCCTCCAGAAACCCCTCGGTAATCTAAAAGGATAAGGACTTTGCTCATGAATAGTGTTTACTACGGAACAAAATCTAATTGAGTTGACTTTTCGATTTATGTCCCGGGAAGGGCTTAATGAGTAAATTCGAAAAAGCGGTAATAAGATTCAATATATTTTCCCATTTGAAATGTAAGCAGAATTATAAAATATGCGCTCCGTTTTAAAAGAGGATTGATATTCAGAAAAATTATTAAGAACTTTGTGTTACATTTAATGTCAACTATCCAGCTAGAACGTTCGAAATGATGGATGGAAATGCATTTTTATTACTTTACCTATAGTACATGGTAATGTATAGGGAAAGTATTGGAATTGAGTCGAAACTTGCAACTCGAACCTTTGACGGGTCTGTGTTTGTGTCTGTGAAATGTATGCATCCACTCTAATTGAAAAATTAATTGATCAAATTTCACAAAATTTGGTAGATAAGTTACATGTAGATTATTAGATGAGTATTCCTGATGCTTGATTAGATTTTAGTACGATTTAGGAAAAAATGAACCTGTCTTTCTGCAAAATGGTCAGCAAAAATTGTCAAAATCTAAAATAAAAGACTGCATATTCTTAAATGTATGAATTAAATGGTTTCTTTACACGCAATTTTGGACGACAAAAAAAAAAAAAAAAAAATAAGGCCAACCCCACAACTAAGACTAACCGTTATCGAGATATTGTTCATTTTTTCGCATTTTTACCACGAAAGTACACCTAGTCTGCAATTGAAAACGAAACTTAAATTAAAACTGAAAATTCAGAGTAATGTCAAATAATTTTCCGGGTTAATTTCAGCAATTTCTGTTTACTGAATTAGGAAAGAAAGAAAATGAAAATGATTTGGAGTTTGTAGTGAAAGTCATGTGCTGTCCACATCAGATATTTTATTATTGCAATAAAGTTCCTTTAACTTCTTCGCATTCACATCATGTTAACAAATAATCCATGAAATTTACAAGTGTATGCTTGATTCTACGTTTTTTTTTTCTTGATTTTAAGTATGCTTGATTCTATGTATGCTTGATTCTACGTTTTTTACGCAGTTCTAAATAAGGTGCCGGCACTTTCCATCTAACTCATACTTCGAATTCCTATTTTATACATTTCCATTGGTCTTTCGAGTAATTTGACCCCACGCTGCAGACGGTCATTTCCTGGCGCTGGTCTCTTCCGGAATGACCCGGACTTGCTGTTAGGAAGTAAGTAGGGGATCTTTGGGAGAAAAGTTGCATTTTATCGAAATCGTATAAAATGACGCAATCGTAGTTCGTATCAACTGGTGTTACGTCAGAACGCATTGGTAATGTTAAGAAAAAGTGCAGAACTGTGGGAAAATCAAGAATGTGAAATTTTCGCAGAAATAGGTTATTTTTTACATAAAAATAAGGTAGGTATTCTAAGATGCCATAAAACATAAAGCCCGGCTGTAAGAGGCGTTCCCAAAAAATACAAAGCACACTCTATTGCAGATATCTGCATCCTTGGAGTCCATCGATGCTGATATCTGCAATGGGGATATTTTCGTTAGATTTTGGAATGTCGTTATATGAGGGTTTTGTGTTTCATGAACATTGCTTTTACAGTTTCATATATGAATTTTATGCCAGCCTCGTAGAAGGACTGAAACTGTCAATTCCCATAGAAGCTCGCATAAAATTATGGCTTATAGCAGCTGCTTTAGTGCTATTGTAAATATCGGCTATTCCATGCTGGCGACTGCATAATTAGCTCAAACCCGGTCCATGAATGTTCATATCTGAAGTAGGAGGGTGTGTCTTCCATATTCAGAAATGTGTTTGTAACGTATTAATACGAAATAACATATTGTAATTAATTTAACAATAGTTATTTATTATTTATTATAACATTAGTTTAACAACAATTAGTTTTAATAACTGTCGATCTGTCCGCATGTAATGCAGTAAGAATCACAATGTGGATTTTTGTAAAATTAAATATACTCTAACAAAAAAAAATTGACACACCAAGAAGAAGTAGTCCGACTGTAATTAAATTTCGTATGCAAAGACATTTTGAGCGAACATGCAAATGCATAAAATTTGCTGTCCAATGAATAAATAGTGGGCGCTCCAGCGCATCAGAACTGTGCATTCAGCAGGTGTATATAAGGAGCTATTCTGAATCTGTGGTCAAAATTTCTGTTGCTTTTCGACTGCGCATATCTTACGTCGACTGTAACAATGCCTAGCCGAAAGATTCGTGCTCATTAAGAGCATATGTCAGAGTTTGAAAGAGGTCGTGCTATCGGATTGAAGGAGGCTGGTTGGACAAATCGAAGACGATCGAACACGATAATGCCCGGCAGCATACAGCACGTGTTGCTATGAATTGTCTTCAAGCTTGCCTGACACTTCCTTGGCGAACTAGGTCTCCTGATCTCTCTCCCATAGAACATATTTGGGGCGTTATGGGATGGTGATTGCAACCATCCCCGAATATTGACGATTTAGGCCGGCAGTTGAAGATAATTTGGCAAGACATTCCGCAGAACACCATCCGTGAACTTTATCAGTCTATGCCACGCCGGGCCACATCTTGCATCCAGATCAGAGGTGGACCAACGCCTTATTGACTTCCTCCCTTTGTATACGGTCAAACTGTAAATCATTAAATTGTTCTGAAATTTTAATCGTTTCTTTTTCTATGTATGTTCTTCACATCCACCAATTTTTATCACAATCGGACGACTTCTTCCTTCTTGGTGCGTCGATTTTTTTTGTTATAGAGTGTATATATCATCTACAAGAAATTTTATCGGGCAATAATAAAATTTGTTTAAAAATGTTTAAATTTTAAAAAATTAGAAGCAATTATTAATTTTTATTATGTTGTTCTTAAATGGAGGATACGGCAATTTCTTATAGGAAAACAAAAAGCTTGAATTGAGTCAAGCGAATTTTAATGGTATTCAATATTGCGATAGGCAAAATTTATAGTTTGTATGTGTATATGAATAGTTTGAGGGTGTTGTATATCAATAGCATCTGGTAGTATTACGTGAAGATCGTCATAAACTGATCTGCCCTACACTTTTTGAAAGCACAACTTGAAAGTAGCCATACACTGATCCGCCCTACAATTTACAAAAATAACTTGAAGATGGCCATAGACTGATCTGCGCTATAAATTTCAAAAGAAATAGACTAAAAACAGTAATAGAGTGCATATATGTATCATCGAGTAGTATTACATAAAGGTGGCCATAAACCGACCTGCTCAATACTATTCAAATATATGAGCTAGGAATCTAATAGATTTTTATAGGAGTGGCATAAAGATATATCTGGTGGGAAGATGATCATAAAGCGACCGACCTTACATTTTTTGAAAAATTGAATCCTTGCAATCTACTTATGGGGTATGCTATTTTGATAGCGGAGGAACCTACTTTAATTATGGGGTATGGTATATGAATACCATAGAGTGGTATTACGTGAACCTGGCCGTATATCCGCCAAATTTACATTTTTCAAATATTGGACTATAGAGCTACAGGGAGACAATATATTATGTATACTGTGATATACTGTCTAAAGTTTTGAATAATACATGTGTCACGTCTTATTTAAATAAAATAATATTAAAATTTTCTTAAAACTGAATACGCTGAAATTAAGGATATTTTCTTGCTTGTTTCATTCAAATCTATTCATTTCCAGCTCTGTAAAATAATTTAATTGCATTAGATTTTTCTTAATAAAGTTTGAAATATTGAAAATCTTAAAAACTCTCATAAAATCACCAGGAACTGAAAGTGCATTAATAACACTGCGAATACAGTTTTTTGAGACCATTTTTGTGCACTTTTAAACTTTTTATTTAGATATTTGAAACTATGTAATTGTTTTTCCTCTAATGGATAATCTTGCATGATGCAATAAAATGTTTCTCTTTCTGTGCACTGGATGTATGTGTTTACTATAATGGAAAATCGAAGCTGTAAACAGTCGCAAAATTCTGCATAGGGGTAACTGAACTCTAAACAGACGACAAAGACCGTCGCTTTAGTTAAAAAGGGAATTACATTTTAACTTAATTTATGCAGAAATGCAAGAGGGGTTTTTAAACAAATCAGTTCTTTCGCGATGTAAAATATCACATAGTTTCTAATTTGACACCACCAATAAGATCAAGGACAGTTTTTCCAACAATTGTTAAACCAAATTCGTAGGTTATTTCCTTGGTGCTTATTCATTTCTTTTCAAACACACCGAATTAAGAATTGTGCAGAGTCCTCATCCACGATAAGAACTTGCAATTCCGTCCCAGTAACTCAACAGTAGAGCTTCGGCTGCCCAGCTCGGAGATCGAGGGTTCGATTCCCGGTTGTGACAGCAAGATATTTTGCAATGGCATCCGAACCCTGTAGGTTAGTGCGAAGATATCGAAGGTCTGAAAGTGATCCTAGTACAACTAGTACGGATGCCAAATATTATACATTAATTATGTAACTTCATATAGCGTAATTTATGTAGCATAAAGTTACATAGCATTATGTAGTAGTATATTGATTATGTAACTTTATGTAGCATTTTACGACACTGATATATGACCATTTACGCCAATTCAATGAAAATTCAATGGACCCTTAGAAATAATTCCAGATCTTTAGCAAACCATAGAATCTTCCCAAAATAGTTTAAATACAAATATTTTATCCAGTTTCATCCGTTTACTCAACACCAGTAACCTGCCCCGCACGCAAACATAATTCAAACTGTACCTTCCACAGCTAAAACATTTAAAAGCCAGTCGACTACCTCACAGCATCCCAGCATCAATTAATCATCGTGGAAGGCTCGAACATGTCCCTAACACCATAACGATCTAACGAAATGGGAAAGGCACGTTAATTATTTACCTTAACAAATGACACCTTTAAAAATACCCACTCCACTAATTATATATCATTTGCACGAACTTCCCCACCAGAGGGCGTGTAAAGCTCATTAATGCGACCTCCGAATGTGCTGCCAATGCGAAATGAAGACACAAATAATGTCCTCAGTGGCAAATGGAACGAACCATTTTTACCCTTTTAATCGCCTTAAAGGCTTTCCGTTAATAACCTAAAGTTCTCAATCATACGTTTTGGGATGATATTGAGAGGAAGGGAGATGGTGTGAGTTCCAAATGGACTCAACGAGGAGACTTTAAGGCGAAACAAGTTGAATCCCTTGCTGCAAAGGTAAAAGAGAGAAATACTCGATACGAATAAAAGAAAGCTGAAATAAATATTTGAAAATAGACTCCTGGTTTGAAAATTATCTATCATTAGTAACTTAGAGTTTTTGAAATTTAAGAGTTATTTAGTATTCAAACTACCTTTTATAATAATCCACACGGGACTAAAATGTTTGCTGTGTAGGTATACCCGAGGGCTCTCGAGTTGTTAAATTTCCTTGTTTTAAGTGACATTATAACAGAGAACTTTGGAAACATAGTACATGTTTCATAGACTGTTATATTTTCTGGTAATAATATAAGGGAGAGTAAGACAATTCGTTTGTCTGCAGGAGCTTGGACTGTGCGCGCATTTATAAATTTGTAAAATAAAGTATAAGTGGTTATATCTATAAGTGGTTTTACTTGGAAATTTCAGTGAAAGTTGTAGACGGGTCTAGACAGATTGTAACATAAAATATAGAAGGATATATAAATGTGTTAGTAGTTCAGTAAGTAGGACGTCTTTTTGTCACAAGAAGATCTGTTGTTTGGATTTTTTCATGAGACATGAGCACTTTACGATGGCTAGAGAGAAACGTTAGATTCCGTGGTTGAATGCGATATGATTAATACAAAAATTGGAATATTGCCAGTATTTTATGACATGCAGCTGTGAGTTCTTCAGGGATAGTTGGACAAGATGCTACACCGAATAAAAAAAATCTGATATGTGCAGCACATGACTTTCCTTATATAATGCAATGAATTTACTACTTTTACAGTAAAAAAAAAATAGATAATTTTTATAGTAGTCATTTATACTCTTTACAAGATATTGAATTTTCGTCAATAGGTCGTCATTTTCCATGTCGTCATCATCAATGAGTCGTCATTGGTTTAGCGTCATTTTTATCCATTTGGCGAGGTTTTCGTTAATTTAGTAACATTTAAAAGAGTTACCAAGTTGGCGACACTCCAAAAACTTCGTCGCCAAAATCTCGCCAAGCGTTACGGACGGAGAAATAAGTTATTCTTACAGCAGATAAATGACTATTGGCGTTCAAATACAAAAGTATTACTCAAAGTATATTTTTTCATGAATGGAACGAACTAGTTCCACGAGAATGATGTCACCCAATTTATCGCATGGTATTACATATGAAAAGTGACCATGAACCGTTCTCAATAGGAAATATTTTTTTTTATTTTATATGAATTTTTGAAATTTTTTTGAAAAATGTACAATATCTCGAAAACGGCTCATGTTAGCGTTCTAAAATTTATGTCAATTGTTTTCTAATGAAAAATTACACCAGAAATGTCTATTTGCGTAACTTTATTAGAGGTTTTGATTTTTTGACGATTTTTTCAAAATTTCACTCGAAAATTTAGGGGTTTCTGAACATTCGATTGCGTATAAACCAATAGACTTCCAGTGTTTACGGATTGTGATTTTTGTACCAAATTTCGTTCAAATCGGTCCATTCATTCGTCAGTTATCGTCGTCTCCACAGACTCACTGACACACGCACACACACACACACACCCACACACAGACATCACCTCAAAAATGTTCGATTCGTATTCAGGGATGCTTGAAACGTGCTCTCCCGTCGAAAACTCGATTTCGAATTTTCGACCCCGTCACAATACTTTCCTTATACATTATTGTATATAAGGAAAGTAAAAATAAACAGGGGAAATGGGGAGATAGAGATTTATTGAACACGTCATCATCTCCTTTGAGCTTTCAAATTAGAAGTAGCACTCTGATCAGGAATCTGTAAGAAATATGAAATGCAGATTCTTCGTCAAATATAAAAGGAAATATATTTAATCCAGTTGTTCAATGGATAAGGCGTATTGTGGCCATTTGAGGATGGGTATTTAATTTCCCACTGGGACAACATCATTTTACGTAATTTATTTTACCCAACAGATATTTAACACAAATAATGGAACAAATAAAAATTGAAAATTATATTCAAAAGAGTCTTATTACTAGCGTTATATGAAATCTAATTTAAGACCTAATTGAAATGGCATAATTTGTGTTTATTTATTGTTGATACCAATGTTTCATCCGGTATTAAAATTAAAAAAATGTGATGACAATTAAACTATTTCCATTTTCTCTACAATGCAACAAGAATCGTTAATATCCAAAATAAAGGATTATATGTGCTTAAATGTAATGATAAAACGCTTGTTTTATACATAATTTTTGATAACAAAACGATAATGATCAACTCTCACTTAAATATTAAGATATTCATTTTTTTGAAGATCTTTTAGAAGAACCTTTTGAAGATATTTATTTTTTTTTAGAATTTTTGCCAAGGCGTCATTTTAAAATGCTTAAGGTTACCCAATAGAAACGAAAAATTAATTTAAACTGCATGTCCGATATAATTTAAAATAAATATTCGTTTTATTTTATTCCATTAAACTCAATTCATGACATTATGGAAGAAAACCAAATCGATTTTCATCAGTTTGTATTGATAATCAGATGCTGCCCACACTAGTTTTAGGATTTAAATAAATTTTTGTAGAAAACTGCTTTTCTTCTGAGATATTTCCCGTGACTTACATTGCATTACATGACAACACCATTTGATATC
Organism: Amaurobius ferox; assembly: GCA_951213105.1. Classification (NCBI taxonomy): domain Eukaryota; kingdom Metazoa; phylum Arthropoda; class Arachnida; order Araneae; family Amaurobiidae; genus Amaurobius; species Amaurobius ferox. The sequence goes on from OX578143.1 coordinate 84,537,353, forward strand.
TGCTCCTGATTGCCTCACTTTGTGACATCCTTTTAGAAAGCGCATCTTTTTTTTTATCGAATGTACTGGCTTCCCCCTTGAAATCCTGTAAGAGTCATTCCGGATGCGACCGGCGTAAGGAAATGACCCTCTACAGCGTACGGTCAAATTACTGGACGCACCGATGGATATGTATAAAAGGAAAAGTCGAAGTATTTGGATATTTTTAAAATGTAAAGTGTAAAATGTAACTTTTTTTTAAAAATCTTCTTAGAAGTTTTGCTAAAGAATTCGTAGTGGCCACTCGTTTATTCTCCTCTAATGTCCCTATGCTATTGTATAGAGAATTGTCGTTTTCCCCAAAAATTTCAAAATCGAGATTCTGACGGATAAACACGTTTTAGAACCTCTCTCTCTCTCTCTCTCCCAGTCTACTTACAGTGCCTTTTCCTACAGTTCCTTATGACACTGTTACGCATTAACTTATGTTTGCAAATATTGTACGGCAAACAAAACTTTATTTTTATTATTATTATTAGTAGTAGTAATAGTAGTATTAATATTATTATTACTATTGTTATTATTGCTATTATTCTTATTAATATTATTATTTTCATTACTATATATAATTATTATTACTATTAATAATATTATCATTATTATCATTACTATTATTATTATTATTATTATTATTATTATTATCAGTACTATATATAATTATTATTACTCTTAATAATAATATTATTATTATTATTACTATTATTATTACTATTATTATTATTAATATTATTATTATTATTATTATTATTATTTTCATTACTATATATAATTATTACTACTATTAATAATAATATTATTATTGTTATTACTATTATTATTATTATTACCATTATTAATATTATTATTATTATTATTATTATTTTCATTACTATATATAATTATTATTACTATTAATAATAATATTATTATTATTATTATTACTATTATTATTATTATTACCATTATTAATATTATTATTATTATTATTATTGTTGTTGTTGTTGCTGTTGTTATTGTTATTATTATTATTAACTGCACCAAATCTTATGAAAAACATGCAAAATACGAAAAATACCGATACTTTCATCAGTCAGAATTGTTGTTATTCTGTTATTTCTCTTGCAAAATTTCTATTTGTTGTAGTTGCAAATAATATACAACAAAACCTTCGGGAACTAATTGTTTTTTCTCTTCCCCTCACCAGGAGGTGTTGAGCTAAGAGCTAAGTGACTTTAATCCCTTCATCATCCAGTCGTAGAGAGACTGGACAAAATAAACAACCAATGCAGTAATGACAGTTGTGTTTCAGCGGGATATTACACACATTTTATCAAATATTTCAAGGGGGGGGGGATTCTTTCCTGTGAGACGGATGTGATCGTTCCTGAAATGTTCAATGTAATGGGGGAGGTTCGAAAAATATCGGATCGTGTTCTCTGAAGAGGGATTTAATATCTACTTCTGAAAGAGATAATAACTTTTCGAGATATCCCATTTTAAACTTTATCTAATTTCATCTCATTTTCATGATAAGTTGAAATAAAGATGTTAATACCTGTGAAATAAGAAACAAAAAAGATGATTCATGGATAAAGCATTGATTATAAAATACTTTTAAATTGAAATGCAACATTATTTAAACATATCTGAAATGTGATACTTGTGCACTGATATTTCTTAATTATCACAGTACTACAATAATTCATTATACTTGGAAACTTAAAACTTCTTTAACAAATCTGCTGTGGGCAGCACATTACTTTCCTTATATAATGCAATGAATTTGCTACTTTTAAAGTAAAAACAAAATAGGCTATTCTTATAGCAGATACCTATTATATTCTTTCCAAGATATTGAATTTTCGTTAATTAGTCGTCATTTGCATTGATTTAACGTCATTTCTATCCATTTGGTGCGATTTTCGTTAATTTGGTAGCATTTAAAAAAGTCGTCAAGTTGGCGACATTCCGCCAAATTCGTCGCCAAAATCACGCCAAGCGTTATGGACGGAGAAATAAGTTATTCTTATAGCAGATAAATAATTATTGGCGTTCAAATACAACAGTACTACTCAAAGTACCTTTTCTCATGAATGAAACCAGCTAGATCCACGAGAAGGATGTCACCAAAATTTATCACATGACATTACATATGAAAAGTGAACATGTTTCTCAACAGTTAATATTTTTTTTTTCAATTTATGGGATTTTTTGATAAATTTATTTAAAAAATGTGCAATATCTCGAGAACGGTCCATGCTAGCGTTCTAAAGTTTATGTCAATTGTATTTTATGGAAGAATTACATAAGAAATGTCCATTTGCGTAACTTTATTAAAGGTTTTGATTTTTTGATGATTTTTTCAAAATTTCACTCGAAAATTTAGGAGGGTTCTGTACATTCGATTATATTTAAAAAGAATAGGCTTCCAGTATTCACAGATTGTAATTTTTGTACCAAATTTCATTCAAATGGCTGTATTCGTTCGTGAGATATCATCTGCAGACTCACTGGCACACACACACACACACACACACATACTTTCATACACACACATACATTCACATACACACATACTTTCTCACACACACACACACATACATTCACATACACACATACTTTCACATACACACACATATACTTTCACACACACACACACGCACGCACGCACACACACACACGCACGCACACACACACACACAAACACACACACACACACAGACAGACATCACCTAAAAAATGTTCGATTCGGGATCAGGGATGCTCGAAACGTGCTCTCCCGTCTGAAACTCGAATTCGAATTTTCGACCCCGTCACTGTACTCTCCTTAGACATTATACTATGTATAGAAGGAAAGTAAAAATAACTTTGAAATCAGAAAGACAAAACGTGCAAAGTAATTAATGGTCATCGTCGAAAGGAATATGTCTAGCACAATATTTCCGAGAGACACCCACTACCGACTTGAAAAGGGAAAACATAAGGATAGTGAGTGGGCTGCATTTTTATTATGGGTTCACTGGAACAATGAAAATCAAGCAGATATAACGACAAGTTTCCAAGATGTTCCTATCTTACTTAACATAATACACTTCCCGCACTTCACCATACATTACTTTATATTATACCACCATTTTACATTGATAAATATTTCTGGTAGAGAATGTATTTCCCTTAAAATATGAGCTATCTGCAAATTTAAAGAGCTGCTTTTTGTAAGAATTAAGCGAAAATTGAAGAAAACGAAAATCAGAATACCACGAAATTTTTACGCTAACAGCACTTACGGTAGTTCAAGACCTACAGTTGACATGCTGAACTCTTTCAGCGCAAGAAGAACAGCAGATCCACCCCCTATGTTTTCAAAATTACATATAGGGGAGACCGGGGTAAGATGACGAGCTGGGCAAGATGACGAATAACAGTTTTAACGACTTCATTCTTAGGTGGCAGCACTTGACGAGCATAGGTACAATCCCCTGTATCAGAGCAACTAATCGCATGGGGAAGGCGCCATTCTTGCTACACGTACAATCTATATTCTTAGTCAAACTTTATTAAGGGAAGTGAAACTATTTTCGACTTGTACTAAATAAACTTGAGCTACTTAAAGGTTAGTCATAAAATTCTGATATAATTTATGGTTACACTTTAGAGTATTAAATACTCAGCTAATCTATCATAGTTTTAATCTGATGCATAGTTTACTGTATACCAGCTATGTTGTTTCTTTTAGTCATTCGGGACAAAATGACGAAGTTCGGCGGGGGCAAGATATGGAAGTTCGTCATCTTCCACAAAGGAAAGCACGCCTATTTCTTTAGGTGCTAATGATAGCGACACTGAAGGTGTAGATAATCCCAACTGTGGACAAATTCCGGGATCAAGATAATCCCCTCTCCTATCAATATTTAACTTTAAACTCTTACCACAAGTTAAAATATCAACCAAAAAGAGAAGCAAAATGTCAATCAGTGTTTTAACAAGTTCACTAATAAGAAATTTGTTGCTTGAGAAACAAAATTCAAAGGATGAAATGGAAAAAAAGAAAACACAGAGAAATAAGAAGAAAATTGCTAAATAATTCCGTTTCGAGGTAAACGCAAATCAAAAGAGCAGGGATATTAACTGCCTAGCTTGTGATGAACTTTATATTGATCCACCCGACGAAGACTGGATATTGTGCTTGCTTTCTATGCATAGATTGGTGACATGAAAACTGTACTGGGTACGAAGAAAAGGAATTCTTCTGTGACTTTTGTAAAGGACATAATTTTTGTAAATGACATGGTAAGTGTTAAAAAATACTTACTGCTGCATTGACTCATTGGGTTTAATTCCTTTGCTTTGCCACATGATATAATTTCTTTTTCAAATAGCTTTGCGAAACAAATACAGTCTCCACAATTTCTATCTGATATGGAAAATATAATAATGCGTTTTTTATTAATACCTCAACAATTCCTGGTCCTAGGTGTGCCGATTATTATTTTTATTGATTAAAATTAATATTGTCAAAAATGCATTTTACATTAAATTAATTATTTATTAGTATATTAATTATACATGTAATCTGTTCTAACTTACTGCTGTGTACATTGCGTTGGTGGCCGCAAAACCCACCTATTTCTGTGCTTAACGGGATACTAAGTTAACAAAGTAAAAATTAAGGTTAATAGTAAAGGAACAAACATTTATTTATCACATACTCAATTTACACTCTTTAGTTTTACAAATTAAATAAATATCATACATAGTGGAATACATCTCAATGGTAGTTCGGGGGGTGTAATGCCAGATGAATTGATATTTGGTTGGAGCACGTGGTGGGATGCATTAATTAGCTTTTCCTTAAAAACACAAATTTAGACAAAGAGGTTATCCTCATATAGTTTAATTGTACGGTACCTGATATTCTTTCATATAACTTGGGTAACACCGATGCTTTGTCACACTTTACACTTGCAATACCAGATGAACATGAGCTCTCCTTCGAATTCCTATATCAGAGACGCACACACAACTCTTAACTCTGCTACCGTCGCTTCTTCTTGACTAGTCTCCAACAGCCTGCCTTGACCAATTCTGACTCCCACTTCGAGCAACTCTCACTTATATCCCTTTTTCGGTCGGCGGTCCACGTGCTGAAATGTAGAGCTGAGAGCTAATCCGTAGACATGGCGTCGCCGTCTCGGTTGCCGCCAAACGGCTTAGTGTGGTATGTAAACATGGGCGTGGTATGTAAGATATGGGGCCACCTGTATATTATCGCCCATCTGCTTAGCGTGGGGATAATCCGCCCGCATTCCTGGTTCCATTATTTTTTAATCCTTCCAAATATTTATTACTTTACATTTCTGGCATTACATTCTCACCCCCCCCGCGAAAAAAAAGTCCAAAAGTTACTCTCCCACAGTTTCACCCCAGTGGTAAGAAATTAAGTTCACAATGGTTCCTCGCAAACACATAACTTCATCCATCGTGAGAAAGGCTGAGTTCCACTTTTTAGCCTCGTACAACTCATAGCTTTGATAGTTCTTTGTAGTTTCTTGATAGTTCCCTGTCAAGTTAGTCCATTATTCATAATTGACATAATGTACCATAAATTACATGAGGATTACCAACATTCACATTATTATTAAATTGTAAATTTTGATATATATTATTTGCAATGCATAATTTTCATTTCTCCTTTTACATAATTATTTACATACGACATATCATTACATAACAGCATTCATTACTTTATTATTATTATACATTTTCTTGTTATCATTTCATTTTGTAACATATTGTAGTAGTGCAACTATCAACTTCCGATTCTTGGTTATGGTTGAATTCCATACCACCATATTATTTATAAATTACTTTGTTATTTCACTTTTTTTTTTTTTTTTTTTTTTTGATTTTGCCATATATGTAATGTCAGAAATACATAACATACTTTTTGAAATATACTTATATCCACAATTTAAAACATAAAAACATATACATATACACTCAATTATCACTTTCTATTTATGACATTAATTACAAACTTTTTACATATTTTTCATATTCTTTGTTTTATGAAATTACTATTTACAACAATTCGAGGGCGAAAATTATACCCTCTGGCATTATAACAAACCTCATCATCATTTCTATTATTTTCACAGTTTAATTGCTTTTCTTTAGTGACCTTCCCTTCCTTAATTTGACTTTGATCATTATTTCTAATCACTTTCTCATTTTGATTTTTTTCTTTGTCCTGTGTGTGTGTGTGGTTTGATTCGCTTTCGTCACTATCTTTCAAATATTGTTTTCGCTCCGCTGCCATGTATAGTTTATTTATGTGCACTTTATAAGTTTTATTTTCATCACTTTTAAGACATATTATAACATTATTATTTCGGACTAATTTCGTAATTCTAAATGGTCCATCATATCGATCCTCTAATACCCTTGGTTTTAGGAACTTTTTTAGGTACACTGTCGCTCCTATAAATATATCGTTTTTTCTCACTATTTTATATTTCTTTATTTGTTTGTCATTTATCAGCTTTTGTTGTTCCGATGCGTCTTTCACGACTTTATCTATATTTTTTAAATGCTGTGCCACATAATTTTTATAATTATTTACATCACTATACATTATATCTATTTCTTCCTTACTTGGTATGTTTGTTTGTTTAATATTTTCAAATGGCAATGATAAATCTCTAAGATAGAACAGGAATGAAGGCTCAAATCCTGTATTACTGTTAATAGTGTTATTCACATAAAACTTAAACCATTTTAAAGATTCATCCCATTCAAACGTAGTCTTTGACAAACACATTATACATTGTTTCATGTCTCTGTGTATTCTTTCACAACGACCTAAAGAACTTGGGAAATAAACCGAACTGTATCGCCTTTCAATATTTAATGCATTTGTAAAATCTATGTATTCTTTACTTTTAAAAATTTGAGCATTATCGCTTTGAATAATAATTGGAACTCCATAAGTTGTCACGAAGTTTGTTAGCTTATTCACTATTGTTTTAGCAGTAATGTCTCTGACTGCATAGGCCTCAAAGTATCGTGAAAACATGTCTACAATTGTAATTACAAAATTATTTCCTCCATTACTGCGCGGTAGTTTTCCTACGCAATCCAGTTGTAAATATATTCCTGGTTTTAATATTTCTGGCATGGCCTGAAGTCTGGCTGGTGGTATATTTTTGTGTTTTACTAATAAGCATTGATTACAAGACTTACAAAAATTTTCCACGTCTTGGAAAGCCCCTATCCAAAAATATTTTCTTGAAAGTAATTGGTATGTCTTTTTTACTCCGAAATGAGGGAAATGTGCTATCTCTATTATCTTTCCCTTTAGCGAGTGCGGTATTACAATCTTATTCTCATTTATTTTCCTATACGTTTGTCTTTTATTTTCCTTCTTTACCATTAACAGTTTATTTTGGCTATCAATATAGTATACCTTGTTATTGTGATATCGGTTTCTTCCTTTTTGTAATTCCTCTCTAATTTTACTTAATTTTTCATCTACCATTTGTTGCTCTAATATTTTCTCCACATTTATCTCATCATTTTTAATTAAAGTATTTACATATTTGATTTGGTTATCATTGTCAAATACATATCTCGAGCAATAATCACTTGCGTTATTTTCACCTTTTTGATATTTGAATTTAAAATCATACTGACTTATGTCAATTAGCCACCTCGATATGATATTTGGCATTTTATCTAATTTTATGTGGTACATAAGGGATTTTGCGTCACTCAGCAAGGTGAAACTCCTTCCGAACAGATATTCTCTGAAGTGTTGTAAGGATGCGTGTATAGCTAGCAATTCTAGCTTTATTGCAGGATAACGCTTCTCTGCCGGGTTCACAGGTCTTGAATAAAATTCGATAACATGATCGACTCCATTTACCCTTTGCATCAAAATACTACTAATTCCCTTACCTGAGCCATCCGTAGTTAAGACAAACGGCTGTCTTACAACTGGTTCTTTAAAAATTGCATTTTTTAATTTTTCAAAAGCTTTTCTACATTCATTATTCCACTCGAACCTAACATTCTTTTTTGTCAAATTTACCAACGGTTCTGCAATTTGTGCATAATTTTTTATCAGACCTCTAAAATAGTTTGTTGTCCCAAGAAAGCTTTTTACTTGTTTAACCGTTTGGGGTTGTTTGAAATTTTGCACTTTTGCACAGTTTTTTATTGATGGGCTTATACCATTCGCATTTACTTTATATCCTAAAAATTCAATTTGCGATTTGCATATCTGTAACTTCGCCGGGTCGAGTGTTAAATTATTTTCTTTCAATCTTTGGAAAACAATTTTGATTTTCTCTAACATTTCGTCGTTATTTTGTGCGCATATGACTAAGTCATCTAAGTAAAAGTATATTTTTAACTCTGATAGATCTCCTAACACTTTGTTCATTAAAAGTTGAAAATATGCTCCTGAGTTTTTAAGACCAAACGGAATTCTTTTAGGATTAAAATTTCCCATAAAAGTTGTGAACGTTAAGGCCTTTCTATCTTGTTTTCTTAGTTCGATCTGAAAAAACGCCGCCTTCAAATCCATAACTGTATAAATTTTACTACCAGCGATATTTTGTAATATATCCTTCACCTTTGGTAAGTTTATTGGCAAAAGTGGTAAATACGCGTTTATGGCCCTATAATCAATAGCAAGTCTATATTTAGGTTCTTCATTTGGTTTACTTGGTTTCTTTACAAGAATATTGGGACTAGCGTACGTGCTTTGTGAACTTTCAATAATGTCATTTTCCAATAATTCCCTAATTTCTTTTTGCGCAATTTCTCGTACTGCTCTCGGAATTGGGTATGGTCGACTCTGAATAGGATAATTGTGCATAAATTCGATTTTCGGTACTATTGCTGGTGTTTTACCTAGGGTAGCATATGACTTTGAAAAAACCTCTGTATTGGTCATCATTAATGCAATAACTTTATTTCTATATTAAATGGGACTATCCCAAATATTTCACCAAATTCTGTGTATTCGTTCTCCCGTGATAATGAAACAAACACACAAATGAGCAGATTGTTAATTTTATTTACATAGATTTATTTAACGACATAGCGCTTTTTGTAATGGCAGCAAAGTCACAAAAAATCCTCAAAATTTTAAATTTCTCTAGAACAGTACAGGAAATGGCTTAATCTCATTTATCTCGTCATGGAAAAATTACTTTATAAAAGCAATTCTTCTTTAACTGAGACTGTTTTAAAAACTTTCATTGGCCTGTTCATCAATTTCATTTCTCAATGATTTTCTTTTAATAGCGTCATCAGCCTTGACAGTCCTTGATCTTTTACGTGCTTTATGACAAACATAATTAATTTTCTGTCTTAAATCCATCTCCGAATCATTTAAATATTAGTAAGTAAATAAGGAGTTAATAATGAACTAGTTTATAATGTAAAATGCAGGGCAAGTCAAGATAAATAAGCATACTTGCGTTTTAGAAATTAACTACATTTCCTTCATCAATGCAGTCTTGTCTTGAACGCTCAAATAAGTGTAAGGTAAATCTGGGCATTCAGGTACAAACTTTTTGCACTGATGAAGTAAATCCAGTTGATTTTCGAAACGTACTTATGTTTATTTATCTTTATTTGCGCTGCATTTTACGTTAAAAACTAGTTCATTATTGACTGTACGCAAAGTCAAGTGCTTTACTTAAATAAAGAGTTATTTTAAAATGTTTGCTTAACTCGTTGCTATTCAGAAAAAGTATTTAGCTTCGTATAAAACAGAATATCCCGATTTTTTTATCCAACTCCATGCATGAAACGGCAGTGTTATGTTATTTGTGCTTATATACGTTGTTCACGTTTTCCTTATAAAGCAATATAATTTTATAATTCCATGCATCAAACGTAATATGATTATGAATTTGAATGTAATTTAAATGGAAATGAGAAGGGCTAAACCCGTTTTCATGCTGCAAAACACTGGACACACACACAAACACCACGGTAAAAATATTATTATGAAAACCTAAAAAATCTTCACGGCATATTGTCTGTCTCTGAGAGAAAAACGACATTTACAGACAACAATTGTTATAATTTGAAGATCCGGATTGCTTGACCTTGGCGACAAATTCGAAAGCTTTGAGCCACATTTGGGTAAATGTCTTCATCTTGGTGACTTTTGACGAGTTCTGGGAACTCCTTGAAATTTGTGGATTTGTTAAGAATTCCTGGATTTACTTGTTTTCCTTTCCAAAATATTCTCCAGAGGGTATATATATTCTACAGAGGGAACATATTACAGTTAGTCAATGTTCTGTTGATTTGTTAAAGTGATGCGAGTAAAAGAGAATTGTGAATACATTTTGAGAGTTCGTTCAAAGGAAATACATTCAATGTTTTGAGAGTATAATTTTCTGTTTTGCCACTGATTTGAGCATTTAATAACTGTTCATTGCACCCGACAGCTATTTTGTGACCTTTTAAGATAGCTAAAGGGTTATTAGTTGCGAATTGTTCCTGTTTACGCTTACTGTTACTTTTAAATAAAGCGTTAGCTACCCGGAAATTCGAGCTTGTCGCTGTATCCTGCAAATATACATACGATTACAGAGGATGATTTGTAATAATGTACTGTATCCGTATTCCATAGTTCACCTACCGTGTAAATTCATAAAAAACTAAAATTTAGATTTTCACTCTCATTCCAATAATTTCCATATGTAGTACCATGTTTTGTTTGAATATTAACTGGAGTTTAGCTAAATTCGACTTTCTCATATCAGGATCCATTTTTAGTAACATTTTTTTCAAAATTTTTCATGAAACATTTTCAAAAATCGGTTTGTTGGTTCAAATGATTATAATTATAGCTTGATACTCTTCCCTTTAAAGGGCTTGAAAAATTCTTTCGGTTGATACCATACCTAACAATGTAGCTCAAGGATGGTGGTGGGGGGGAGGGCTAACGACAAAATTGTATCGCGGCTACCTTTCACAACAATGATTGAAACTATTAAGTCTCGTTATCACTGAGATATAAATAAACCCTTTTATGCATGATTATGTAAAATTTTGTCCAATGCTGTCATGTTAAAAAAATATAAAATTTCAAGATTTTTTAATAACTAGATTTTTTAATTTCTAGATTTACTAATTTCTGGATTTTTTAATAACAAAGTCGGATCCAAAGTTTCGTGAAAATTCATTAATATTTGTGACCTCTATCGTGTATACAAAAAATCGACCACAGGCAGACGGGCATCACTTAAAAAATTACCGAAACGTGTTCAGGAAGTCCTAAAACACATATTGGCATCAAAATATCGACTTCGAAAATGCTAGTGAAAACAACACTTTCTCTATACTACGATATATTATAAGATATTATATACTATAAAATCTATAGATATTATATGGTAATACAATCTAGAGATATTATACAGGGTGTCCCAAAAACATTGACCTCGGCTTTTATTCCTTAAATATTGATCTTAGACATATATAATAAATGACAAGGTTGCGTAAAAAAAGGCACAGCACTTTATGAAATCGATTAAAATTTTCAAGGGGATTACATTTAAAGAAATACAAAATTTAAATTTTTGTACGGCCCCCGTACAAAAACATTACCAATGAGTAATATATGCCTCATACACTAATAAGGTGATGTACAAAATTTCAGCATTTTATCATAAAAAGTCCCAGAGATATAATTAAACAAAGTTGGTGAGGGATTAATCACAAATTAAAATGTTAATGTTTACAGTAAGAGTGCAAATGACGCAACGCAGAGATGCATCATAGACAAATAATATCTGCCTCTTATCTTTAATGGATCTTTGGCATGGATGGAAAATATTTTGAACATGCTTTGTAATCTTTATGTAACGTTATTATTTCTACACAGTGTAGATACTTTTATACCAATAAATAGCAAAATGTTTATTTATTTATGTAATCATTGTTTTCTTAATTTGTGTATGACCCCTGAAACGCGATCTGCCGACAATATTTTCCTCCTTGAGAACCCATGTCGATGCATCGAAAAGTGGTTTAAGTCAGCATTTTTGTCTTTTCATATCTCTGGGACTTTTTATGATAAAATGCTGAAATTTTGTACATCGCCTTATTAATGTATGGCACACATTTTACTCATTGGAAATGTTTTTGTTCGGGGGCCGTATAAAAGCTTAAATTTTGTATTTCTTAAAATTTAATTCCCTTGAAAATTTTAATCGATTTCATAGAATTATGTACCTTTTTACGTAACTTTGTAATTTATTATATATGTCTAAGATCAATATTTTAGGGATAAAAGCCGAGGTCAATGTTTTTGGGACACCCTGTATAGTATGATAAAGTAAAAATTCGATCATTGAGCCATAAATAAACCCTTTTACGCATGATTATGTCAAATTTTGTATGACAAAGTAAATTTTCGTGAAAACTATACTTTCTCTATACTACGATATGAGATATTATATGCTATAAATATACTATAAATATGCTATAAATATGCTATAAATATTCTCTATACTACGATATGAGATACTATATGCTATACTAAATTATATCTATAGATATTATGTAGTATTAAAATTTAGAGATATTATGTAGTAATAAAATTTAGAGATATTATATAGTATGATAAAGTAAAAATAGGTCGACACTTTAGCACTAAGTAACACTGCATTTGGTATAAATCTTATTCAAAAAAATAATTTTATTTAAGCCAGCGATCCGCCATCTCACACACCAGGAGGGGCAGACCTAAGAGCTAAGTGACGCTAATCCCTTTATCGCCTGCCCTCAGAGAGAGAGAGAGAGAGAGAGAGAATGAGACTCGGACAAAATAAACAGCCAGCAAATTATCAATAACGGTGCTTGTGTTTTGGCAGGATATTTTGGGTTTTTCGGGGAGTTAAAATGAAAAATTAATGACCGAGGTCGGATATCGTTCATAAAACATTCGATGAAAATGAAAGGATTCGAATAATATTTTAGTAGGACATATATCAGGAAAAACATAGAAAATCGACGTGAGATTGTACAGTATTTCTTCGATCCAGATAGTCCGGCCTATACGAAGGTGTAAAATATATGTCTGGACGGCCAGAAAGTGCCATCCAATATAGACCAGGACACAATGGGAGTGGCATCCACAGGGAATAGGGGTGGCATCCACAGGTGGCATCCACAGACGGCATCCACATAATTTGAAAACGACGATACAGATTTTTCAAAGTTCTATTGTAATATTTGTAAATAAATAAAAAAATAAATAAAAAGAAAATCACAAGCTTATAAAAGACGAATTTTGGTTTGAGAAAGTCGAGTTGAGCTACATTCTAGTTAATTTTTAAAGAGTATAATTTTGTTTTTGTTTTTGACAGACTTAAATACTAATTATACTACTTTAGCCAGTGTGTTAGATGCAGTACTCATTGCAAAAGGTGGATGTGGATTTTAGAGAGCAAATGAGAAAACGCGTGAAAAGCATGAACGATCTAAACCACATATATATGTAACCAGACAGCGGTTAGTTCCTATTTAAATTACTTCGAAGGAATCTTAAAAACTAAATCCAGTGTAAAGCTGGCATTTCTGCGAGAACTTTTACGACCATTGTATTGCACTATCTACCCCACTTACTGACATTCGCATAAAATAATATTCGAGCTGATATTCGCGTACCTCGCTTATATTGTCCTCGCTATTATTGTGGAATAAAAACGAACCCTATAGGGTTAATATTAAACATACCCGTTGCATCGCATAGTAATGTTCAGTTAATTGCATAAAAGCTGAGACATTAGTATGGTGAACTTCAGTTTTTCAGCGTTGGAAGAACTGGGAGGAAAAGCGATAAATCACCAAGCTTAGCAATCTTCGTTTTTTCCATGTCTAGTTCAAAAGGTATATACATTATAAATAAAAGTAATGTTTTTATGGATATAGTAATGAATTACTATTATTAATTATATACATTGATATAATTATTTTATATTCATTATCTTTGTAGTGTGTAATCAAGAGGGTATTTATGTATTTATCTGTGTATCCGCTTAATCTTGTACCCCGCTTTCATCGTGCGCCACGCATACAATAGAGTGGAACTAAGTGCATGTAATTAAGCGGGGCCAACTATAATTCAATAAATTATTCACACAGGAACCGTACACATACACCATAGTTGATTTATATTTTAAACTTCGGAAAGCATGTAAATTCATCGAAAACTCAAATTATAATTTTTGACCTCATTATTCTATTATTCTTATTTCTTTCAATAATTTCCCATACGTTACCATTTATTATACCGTAACTAAAATTGAAAAAAAAGCGTCCATTATCAAAATAAAAATATGTATTAAGTAAAAAATTTAATACTTTGAAATTCAATGATTATTGCATAATACGATTTTAAAAATTCATAAAAAAAACCTTTGCCATCTCTAGATCTGAAAAACCTTTTGACATACTCGTACAGTCTTTGAACACACCAGGATGTGCAGATCTAACAGCTGTACGCCACTGATTCTCTTATCGCCCGACCGCAGAGAGACCTGGCCAAAATAAATACCCAAGATATCCTCAAGAGTGGCAGTTGTGTTTCTGAGGTATATTAGACGTTCTTCGGCAAATATTTCATTTGAGGCGAGAGTGGGTGTGTTTCTATCCCCTAAGGAGGGGGAAATGGTTAGGGACGGTTGTGATCATTCCTAAAACGTTCGATAAATTGGCAGCCCTTTGAATAATATTTGAAGTGGGATCATATGGATGAGAAAAGACGCTGGGTAGCAAACTTGCAAAAAGCCAGGCTTTTAATGGCCTCTCGAATACGAAGTATGCAAGCTGTGGGAGATTTCAAATTAAACTTTAATTTAACAAGTAAAATATAAAATTAGAAGCATAAAAAATTAATTTCTATATTTGAGAATCTTAATACAAAATAGCATATAAGGTTTGAGAATTTGAACATTAAATTAAATGAAATAGAATGGAAGAAAACAATGAACTCAAAGTAACACATTTAAATCACAAAATCGTATTTAGTATATAGCAGCACGTTTACACCATAATGTATGCAAGTGTAACCGCTTTGATGAGCTGTTTAAAAGGTGTTGTTTACTTGTTATTTGTAGGAAGTGTAGGAAGCATGCGCGGTTTGAAAATGAACATTTTGACCTGTTACAGTTCGTTTCAATAATTGAAACTGTGATTCCGAAAATATGCGTGCATTTTTGGTATACCGAAGTTGTTGGGTTGAAGACGAGGTTTAAACTATAAGTGAATGAAATTGATAGGTAGGTAATTAGGGTGTGATGAGGTGTTTTGAGCTATAAGTGAAAGAAAATGACAGGTAGGCAATAAGGGTGTGATGAGGCGTTCGAGCTATAAGTGATGAAAATGATCGGCAGATAATAAGGCTGTGATGAGGCTTTCTGAGGAAATCGTGTTACCAATTACGTGGTCAATGAAAATAGTATAGAAAATGTTTAGATTATAATCGACAACTCACTGCAAGGAGTAACGAACGCTGATAAGGGTGTATTAAATGCCTTGAGCTGGACACGTTTTTACCTCAGCGTTATGATGCCGGCCTTCATTGCTTTGTTTCAGGGATCAAGCGTCGGCACTATAGAGTTGGTAATGTCGCATTCTCGCTATATATATAATGTGTAATACCAAACTGATTGAAATAAACCACTTTACGCAGTTTTTTTGGAAGTTCAGAGATAGTGCCATTTAAAAATACGCCACTATTCGGTGTATTATATGTATGCAAAATGGAAATAAATAGTTCTTAAATTAATTTACAAAATCAATATAAAATGGAAAATGAAAAGTATTATGTTATATATGCATGTGTGTCTATAAATAGAAAATCATATCAATACTTCTGCATTCTATGACCACATTAGCTACAATAAACATAATTGTTTAAAATATTCAAAAATATTTTAATTTCTCAACATTATAAACTATTTAAAATAATATACAAAATCAATACAATAGGGAAAAGGAAAAGTATTACGTTACATGGAAATATGCATGCTTGTCTGTAAATAAAAAATCAAATTAATACTTCAGCATTTAGTGACCGGACCAGCTACAATAAACAGAACTGTTTAAAAATATTCAAAAATATTTTAATTTCTCAACATGATAAACTATTCAAAATACATATTTTGAATCCAGATTACTAGAACGTGCAGAGCTAAGAGTTCAGCGACGTTAATCCTCTTATCGCCCGACCGCAGAGACACTCGGCCAAAATAAATAGTCAAGATATCATCAAGACTGGCAGTTGTGTTTCTCAAGGATATTAGACGTTCTTTCTTAAATATTCTATTTGAGGGAAGAGTGGATGTATTCCTTTTTTCCCAAAAGGGGGGAATGCTTAGTAACGGATGTGATCATTCCTAAAATATTAGATAATGATAGAGACTTTTGAATAATATTTGAAGTACAGCAAATTTGAGAAAAAATCTGGAGAATATATGAAAAATATAAAGATATAGGAGAACATAGAGTTTTGTGTAATATATTACTATTTTACTGGATATTTTGTAATAGAAAAAGCTGGTGTGTCTGACACATAATTTGCTCTACTCCTCAGATTAATGCATTTTAATAAAGGGGGGAAAATAATAACATAGAATATAGTTGTCTTATAACTTTATCACTTTAATCTGCAGATTAACACACTTTGATAATGGCGTTGTTGTTGTTTCTTTTCCAACTTGACCGACAGCAACATCAGATCAAGTCCATGAACCCGTGAGTCTTCAAAAGATGAAGAACTACTCCAGGACTGGAGTTCAGCTGACTCCTCTTGCATCCAATACATGTCAAGGCATGGGCAGGAGTGGCCTGCGACACATTGCACTTATGGGAAAAGGGGATAACCTTAGAACACAACACATGCCGAAGAGCACGAAGATGGCTTGATAATGGTGAAAAATAATAACACATATTAGAATTTTTTCACACCTCGATCACGCTCTTCCTGGCCGTCCAAGCAGTTACCTTATACCTTTCTGGTAGGTCGGACGGTCTGGGTCTCAACAACAACAACGCCTCGATCATGCATCTCCATGGATTAACACATTTTGGCATTGAAGGAAAGTGATTTTCCAGATTGGAACTTTCTTATAATCCGGTGAAGCTACTCTGCAGATAAACACATTTGATAATGGATGAAAATAAAAACACATATTAGAACTTTCTTACAACTCGATCATGCATCTCTGCAGCTTAACACATTTTGATATTGGAGGGGGGGATAACAATACAGGTTAGAACTTTCTTCTAAGCCGATCACACTACTTTGCAGATAAACATATTTTGATATTAGTGAAAAATTATAACACAGTTTAGAACTTTCTTATAAACCTATCACCCTAATATGCACATTAACATATTTGGATACTGTGGGAAATAATAACTCTGATTGAAGCTTTCTTATAACGAGATTGCGCTAAAGCTCAGCAGGCTCACTGTTGCTTCTAATTAATACTCTATAATGGTCCATTTTAAAGAGTTGTAACCTTTGTAACCATAGTCAAGGTTAGGAAGAAATAGTTGTTGGAGAATATATTTTTTAAATTATTTTTCTTTTTAATGGCCAGGCACTTGACTTTCGTCATTCGCCTTTCGTCAGTGGCCAGAACGTGAAACATTTAGCCGTCCTAAGACGTTGACCCAGGCTCACCAGAGGGGGGCGGAACACACTACGCCCACAACACCAACATCCATGCCTTGCGTGGGACTCGAACCCACAACGCAGCGGTCGAGCGATTGCTGTGGAAACGCTCGCCTTGACCACTCGACCGCTACGTCGGCATATTTTTAAATTAAGCAATATTATGTGCAACAAAGGTGCAAAACACAAAAGCACATAACTTACTCTGTCGAAGTTTGCAAGAGTTTTGATCGATTTGGAATTGAACAGAATTGAGGTGCGGGCCTATATATTGATGAGATGATCTAGAATATAATGTGGTCGATATATTGTATTTGTGGAGATCATTGCAATTGGAATAAACAACACATTTTAAGATGGAAACTTAGGCGGATTTTATAAAGAGTGAATATTTTATTTATTATTTATTTATTTATAAGAATGCAAACAGCAGGACAATATAATGATAGGTATAAAATATAGGAATTTACAAAGTAGACGCGCTTGTAATAAAAACATGACGACCACGTTACTGAGATTGCTTGTTTGACAGAAAAAAATGTTGTTTAAAATAAATGGTTATTATCTTACTAAGTGTGAGGAGTTTTATAAAATATATGATGTGTTCAACACGTCAATTTCCCTTCACATTAAAAAATAAATTCGATTTTGTGTTAAACAGGTTGACGCAGATTGATTTCTAATAGATATCTATATAGGCGCATAATGGATGTGCAATAGATGCATACCAGATTATCCTTATTACATTTACTGCTCATCTAAATTACGTCCAGATTGACGTATGATGGATATCTATATGGACACATAATGAATGTGCAATGGAGGTATACTAGATCATCCTTATTACATTTACTGCTCATCTAAATTACATTCAAATTAACGTATAATGGATGTGCATTGGACTCGATAATTTAGATTACATTCATATATCCATTATTATTGGATTATTACTTTCCTTATATACATAATGTATAAGGAAAGTATTGTGACGGGGTCGAAAATTCGAATTCGAGTTCTCGACGGGAGAGCACGTTTCAAGCATCCCTGATCACGAATCAGACATTTTTGAAGTGATGTCTGTGTGTGTGTGTCTGTGTGTGTCAGTGAGACTGTGGAGACGATAACTGACGAACGAATGGACCGATTCGAACGAAATTTGGTACAAAAATCACAATCCGTAAACACTGGAAGCCTATTGTTTCTAAACGTAATCGAATGTTCAGAACCCCCCCCCCCTAAATTTTCGAGTGAAATTTTGAAAAATTCGTCAAAAAATCAAAACCGCTAATAAAGTTACGCAAATAGACATTTATTATGTAATTTTTCATTAGAAAACGAGTAACATAAATTTTAGAACGCTAACATGAACCGTTCTCGAGATATTGCGCATTTTTCAAAAAAAATATCAAAAAGTCGTATAAAAAAAAAATATATATATTTCCTATTGAGAAACATGTTCACTTTTCATATGTAATACCATGCGATGAATTTGGTTACATCATTCTGGTGGATCTAGCTCGTTCCATTCATGAGAAAAGATACTTTGAGTAATACTTTTGTATTTGAACGCCAATAGTCATTTATCTGCTATAAGAATAACTTATTTCTCCGTCAGTAAAGAGTCAGTGGC
This sequence comes from Amaurobius ferox, assembly GCA_951213105.1. Classification (NCBI taxonomy): domain Eukaryota; kingdom Metazoa; phylum Arthropoda; class Arachnida; order Araneae; family Amaurobiidae; genus Amaurobius; species Amaurobius ferox. Next base: position 84,556,717 of record OX578143.1, read on the forward strand.
GAGATTTTGGCGACGAATTTGGCGGAATGTCGCCAACTTGGCGACTTTTTGAAATGTTGTCAAATTAACGAAAATCTCGCCAAATGGATAAAAACGACGCTAAATCTATGAAAATGACGACTAATTGTTGAAAATTCAATATCTTGGAAAGAATATAAGCATCTACTATAAGAAAAACCTATTTTTTTACTCTAAAAGTAGTAAATTCATTGCATTATATAAGGAAAGTCATGTGCTGCCCACATCAGATTTTTTATTTTATATCCATTGTACTGTGTTCTTAAGAAATAGAAAGCTTAAGTAATGATAAAAAATACGTTGAACATTTTTGAATATATTCGATTTATTTTGCATAAACATGAATTTATCTTGCTACTGCTAATTTCTTTTCAAGTTCCTAATAAATAGATCTTAGATATTTGAACCCAACACAATTATTTTCCTTTTTATGTACTATTAACTTAGGGAAAGTGAAAATCAATATTTTAACTGACAATTGCATTAAACACCATTCCGTTCCAATCCACAAGAATATTTTCATTCCCAAGCACGAAAACCATTTAACATTCAACTTTCGAACACCGGTGGCCTGCTGGTGCACACACCAGGAGGTGCAGAGCTTAACGTAAAGTGACGTTGATCCCCCATATCATCCGACTGCACTGGCGAGTATCGGAGAAAATAAACAGCCAAAGCATTATCAATAATGGCAGTTGTGTTTCTGCAGGGTAATAGCTGCTTTTCAGCAAATATTCCATTTGGTGTAGGGGGTGTATGTTATTTTCCCTCGAGGGCGTTGAAGGGAAAGTAACGGATGAGATCGTTCACCAAATATTCGATACAATTCGAAGAGCTTCGAATGATATTTAATGTGGGGTCGTAAATATGAGTAAAGGATTTGAGGGAATAAAATGACAGTCTAACGAGTATATTTGATTAGTAAAACTTTTTCGTTAGTAACAGCATAAACTGGCAATTAACCCGTAAGTTTTGAAGTGGAATTTTTTTCATTTAACTTATGAGGTGGGGTTTCAGAAAGTACAATTTCTATTAACTCGAAACGTAAGATCTTTTTAATATCTCGCGAACAGCTCGTGATAGCTTCAGACAATGATCTTCATTTATTTTAAATTGAACGTACTAACAAGCATTCACTCATTCTATTTAAGAGAAAAAGTTATAATTTAAATGCATTGTTTCCAATTTACGATAAAAAAAATGTGAAACATATCGAGAAAAGAAATAGAAACTCTTGAAAAACTGAACTGCAGGTTTATTTTATTTTATTTTATTTAACAATGAATGGCGCTTAGATTCGAAAATATATGACGTGAAATGTTAAGTTTTCTTCAAAACTGACTCCGTTTGGTTCTGTTTCGTGGTCAATACTATATGAGTATAAAATCTTAGCCTTCAAAGGTTAATAAGGAGATTTTAACGAATCTAGAAAGATTTTTAGACACGTCCAATTTTTACGTCCGTCCAACTCAACAGAAGAAGTCGAATATCCCGCTCCATTAGTTTGTCTCAACATTATACGTATGCAAAGATTAAACTTTCTCTCACTGGCAATATTATATATGTGCAAAACTTTAGCATTCTAGGTCACACAAGTATTTTTGAAGAATCAGGAAATATTTTAGCCCTCCCCCTTTTTTATCATCCGTTCAACACCACAGAAGGAATCAGATATCCCGCTAAGTTAGGATCTGTCTCGACACTATAGGTATGCAAAGATTAAGTTTTCTGTCACTGGCGTTACCATTTATCCTTCTAGGTTAAGCGGATATTTTTTTAACTTCTGGAAATATTTGAGGGCTCCTTTTATCGTCCGTGCAACACTATAGGAAATATCGAATATCCCACTCCTTTATGTTTTGCCTCGACACTATAAGTATGCAAAGATTAAACTTTTCGACACTAGAGAAGACTTTAGTCTTCTATGTCTTCCGGGTATCTGTGGAGGGTCAGAAAATATTTTTAGACTCCCCCCTTTTTATCGTCTTACAAAACCACATGAGAAATCGAATATCCCGTCCATTAAGTTCTATCTTGACCCTATAAGCATGGAATTAATAAGATTCCTGTCATTGGCGATATTATATGGGTATAAAACTTTAGCCTTTTATGTCACCCGGATATTTTGAAGGGTCTGGAAATATTTTAGCCCCCCCCCCCATTTTTATCGTTCGTCCAACAACACATGAGAAATCGAATATACCGCTTCGTTAGGTTTTGTCTCGACACTAGAAGCATGCAAAGATTAAAATTTTTGTCACTGGCGATACTATATGTGTGTAAAATTTTAGCCTTCTATATCCCCCGCGTAATTTTGAAGGGTCTGGAAATCTTTCAGCACCCCCCCTTTTTCATTTGTTTGTTCAACACCACAGGGGAAATCGAATATCCGTTTTGTTAGATTCTGTCTCGACACTAGGAGGAAGCAAAGATTAAGCTTTCTCTCATTTGTGATGCTTACATATGTCATACATCCAGACCATGTGACTGACTAGGGTTTACAACCGCTAATTGAGTGGTCGGGGATTCTATATGTGTTAAACACCCAGGCTGGCGGACTCGTCCTAAGACTTGAGCAGCTGTTTGGACGGATGAATATGGATATTATATGTGTGGAAAGCCCAGGCCTCCCGACTCACCCGAGGGCATGAGCAGCAAAGTGAGTAGCCGGAGATACCATATGTGTTATTGTTGAGACCCAGACCGTCCGACCTACCAGCAAGGTGTAAGGTAACTGTTTGGACGGCCGGGAAGTGTCACCCAATTTAGACCGGAATCCAGTGGGGGTGGCATCCACAGGGACCGTAGCCTCCTTCTCCTACCACCAACCTCTGGGAAGGACTTACGGATCCACATGTTTAACGTGATCGTACTCCTCATGAACACGGCGGCAGTTGTGGCAGCGTGCAAATCCAGCGCGCAAACCACCGGGCTACCGCGCCCGAAATGTACCAACAGCACGCGGTGCTCCCAGGTGGTCATCCACCCAAGTACTAACCGCGCCCGATGCTGCTTGACTTCTGTGATCTAACGAGAACCGGTGTTTTCAGCACGGTAGAGCCTTTAGCACTGGAGATACCATATGTGTATAAAACTTTAGGATACTATATGTGTCGAAAGCCCAAACCGTCCGACTCGTTCTAAGACATGAGCAGCCATTTGGACGGCCGGGATACTATATGTGTTGTTAAGACCCCGACCGTCCAACCTACCAGGGATAATATGTGTGTTGAAGGCCCGGACCACACGACCAACTCTAAGGCGTATGGTAGCTTAATGTGTGGCCGGGAGATACTATATATGTGAAAAACCCAGACCACATGATAGACCCAAAGGCTTACTGTTGCTTAATGTGTGGCAGGGGGGATACTATATGTGTCGAAAGCTCAGAGCGTCCGGCTCATCCTTGGACATAGAGTAGCAAAGTGGGCGGCCGGAGGTACTATATGTGTCGAAAGCCCAGGCCGTCCGACTCATCCGCAGACTAAGAGCAGCAGTTTGGACGGCCAGGGAGATACTATATGTGTGGAAAACCCAGACCACATGACAAACCCGAAGGCTTACTGTAGCTAGGTGTGTGGCCGGAGATACTATATGTGTTGAAGACCCAGACCGTCCGACTCCTCCTGAGGACTTGAGCAACAATGTGGACGACCGGGAAAGGATACTATATGTGTTGAAGACCCAGACCGTCCCACTCATCAGAAGGGCATGAGCAACTATTTGGACGGCCGGGAGGATACTATATGTGTTGAAGACCCAGACCGTCCGACTCATCCTGAGGACTTGAGCACCTATTTGGACGGCCGGCGGATACTATATGTGTTGTTGTTGTTGAGACCCAGACCGTCCGACCTACCAGAAAGGTGTAAGGTAACCGTTTGGACGGCTGGGAAGTGCCACCCAATATAGACCGGAACCCAGTGGGGGAGGCACCCACAGGGACCGTACCTTCCTTCCCCTACCACCAACCTCTCGAAAGGACTTACGGACCCACATGTTTAACGTGATCGCACTCCGCATTAACACGGTGGCAGTTGTGGCAGCGTGCAAATCCAACTCGCAAACCACCGGGCTACCGCGCCCGAAATGTGCCAACAGCACGCGGTGTTCCCAGGTAGTCATCCACCTAAGTACTAACCGCGTTCAATGCTGCTTGACTTCGGTGAACTAACGAGAACCGGTGTTTTCAGCACGGTAGGGCCGTTGGCTCGGATACTATATGTGTCGAAAGCCCAGACCACCCGACTCGTCCAAGGACTTTTTGGATTGCCGGGAAATATATGGCCGGGATATTATATGTGTCGAAAGCCCAGACCTCACAGCCAACCCAGAGGTTTATGGCAGTTAAATGTGAGGCCGGGAGAGTGGGATGCTATATGTGTGTAAAACTGTGCACCTTTTGTGCCACCAGGATAATTTTGAAGGGTTTGAGAATATTTTATATCCCTCCCTTTTATCATTTGTCCAATACCACAGACGAGATATAATCCCCATCTCCTTTAGATTCTGTGTCGACACTATAAGTATGCAAAATGAAGTGCCCGGTCACTAGCGATACTATATGTTAAAAGCCCAGGCCGATCGACTCATCCTAAGACATAGAGAAGCTTAATGGCCGACCGGAGCGATACTATATGTTGTTGAGACCCAGACCGTCCGACCTACCAGAAAGGTGTAAGGTAACTGTTTAGACGACCGGGAAGTGCCACCCAATTTGGACCGGAACCCAGTGGGGGAGGCATCCACAGGGACCGTACTCTCCTTCCCCTACCACCAACCTCTCGGAGCGATACTATATGTGTAAAACTTCAGCCTTCTAAGCTACCGAGTATCTCTGAAGGGCCTGGAAAATTGAAAGTATTGAAATACTTTTCAACTCCTTTCTTTTTTTCGCTCCAGGGTTGGAAATCAGAAATCTAGTTCCATTACGTCTGTTCCGTACTCTAGTTAAGTTCTCACATCCATATTCCACTTACCCTATTGCGTCTTTGTACTCTGAAATGTGATGCTTATCGTGATTGCTGAGTTGGTAGCAGTTTGAAAGTCAGGGAACAGGGACAGAAGATAATAAGAGGATGGTGAGTCCATGGTGGTCCTATTTTAAAGATTAAAATTACATTGACATGGCAATTTACTAGTCACTTTACACTATAGACAGGTGGTCACTTTAGTGGACATTTTTCTGTGTATTACATATGGGCTGACGTAAAATTTTGCAAAAATGATCAGTATCAGTAGGTGCCCACTTTAGAAAGGTAGTCACTTTTACAAGTTCCACTGTATTATGTTTTCTAGGTCAGTGGGGGACTTCTGGGGGTCTGTACAGACAAAAAAATGTCAGACGATTATTTAAATTTGATATTCAAATACATGTTAGAAGACTCGAGAGGCTTCCCTGCTCTCTAATAAAGATGCCTGATATGTTTGACCCCATTACTATACCTCCACTTTGAATACTCTATTTATTTAGGGAAAGTGAAAATTAATACTTTAAAATAATTGACAATCGCATTAGACATTACTCCATTCAAATGCACAAAAATATTTTCAATCCCAAGCATGAAAACCATTTACCACACAACTTTCGAACACCGGTGGCCTGCCGGCGCACACACTAGGAAGTGCAGAGCTTAACGTAAAGTGACGTTGATCCCTTATATCATCCGACCGCAGTGGTGAATATCGGCGGAAATAAACAGCCAAAGCATTATCAATAAAGGCTGTTGTGTTTCTACGGGATAATAGCTGCTTTTCGGCAAATATTCCATTTAAGGGAAGAGTGAGTGTGTGTTTCTTTCCCTCGAGGGCGTGAAACGTAAAGTAACAGATGAGATATTTCGTAAAATATTCGATAAAATTGAAGAACTTTGGATGATATTTAATGTAGGGTCGTTAATGGGAGTAATGGATTTGAGAAAATAGTGTAACAGACTAAACAATACATTTGATTAGGAAATAGATATACGTTATTAGTAACATCATAAATGTATCAGCTGCTTTCAAAGGGAAACACTCTGATGCATCCAACACGTAACTTTCGCCACGGAACAACAAATTTGGGTATGCTGGAAAATAATAACACAGACAAGAAGATTATGAATGTGCTTTCTATGGGGGGAAATAGTGTGCACACCTTATTTTTGACGGAACTTTTGAGCATCTTTATTTCCTTTTTTACTTTCCCTGCAATACATGGTAATGTATAGGGAAAGTATTGGAATCATGTCGAAAATCGCAACTCGAGTTTTCGACGGATTTACGCTTTTCGAGATCTCTAAAATACGAAAAAACTATTTTTAGCGTGACGTCTGTCTGTGTGTCTGTCTGTCTGTCTGTGCAGATTTTGCATCCACTCTAACTAAAAAACTAATGGACCGAATTTCATAAAATTTGGTAGGTATATCACTTGTGGGCGAATCTGGTGCTAATTAGTTTTGGGTGCGATTCGGAATAAAAGAACCCGCCTTCTTTTTGCGAAATGACCCGCAAAGGCTTGTATCCAGTCTATCTGAAAATCTAATGGACCGAATTTCACAAAATTTGGTAGATAAGTCGCTTGTAGATGATCCTGGTGCTGATTAGATTTTGTAACGATTCGGAAAAAAGTAACCTGCCTTTCTGCAAAATGGCCCGCAAAAATCGACAAAATCTAAAATAAAAAACTACGTATGCTGAAATATATCCATTAAATGTTTGTTTTATACGTAATTTTTAACGAAGAAAAGAAAAAGACCAACCCCACGACACTAGGACTAGCCGTTCTCGAGTATTTTTGTTTATTCGTTTTTTCTCTACGCCACCTTTGAAAGTGAGTCCAGTTACTAAATGAGAACGAAAATTGAATTAATAGTGCATTAAATTTAATTAAAATAAAGAGAATGTGTATATAAGTCTGCAGGGAAAGTCATGTGCTGCCCACATCAGATGTTTATACTTATCTCAGGGTTAATCTAATTCCGATATATTGTTCAGATAAATATCTCACAGGTCGAGATCATTTCTGAATGAGACCAGACAAAAATTGCAAGTTCTTCACCCAGCCCGTTTACTGATATACATACTGTCGACAATAAATCCTCTGAAACTGAACGGATTTTTTTTACAATTTGGATTTTTTGTTCAGATAAATATCTAACAGATCGAGATCGTTCCTGAATGTGATCAGACAAAAATTGCGAGTGATTCAACCAGCCCGTTTACTGATATACATTAGTCGACAATTAATCCTTCGAAACTTAACCGATATTTTTTTGCAATTTGAAATTGTATTTCAGAAAAATATCTAATAGGTCGATATCGTTCCTGAATGAGACAAGACAAAAATTGGTCATGCTACACCCAGACTGTTTACTGATATATATTATTCGATGATAACTCCTTTGATATATCATCAAGATTGGCAGTTGTGTTTGTCAAGGATATTGGATGTTCTTTGGTTAATATTTTACTTGAAGGAGAGTGGATGTGTTTATTTCCCTAAATACGGAGAAATAGTTAGTGACGGGTGTGATCATTCCCGAAATATTCGATAAAGAAGGGAATCTTTGAATAATATTTAAATGGGAGCCGTGACTTAGAGATGAAAAACTGTATAACATATGATAAATAGGAAAGTATAGAAGTACATAGAGTTCTATGCATTATATTACTATTTTACTAGACATTTTTTACAAATATTAAAATTTGATGTTACTAACATATGAGTTGCTCTTACTCCGCAGATTAACACATTTTGATATTGGTTGAAAATACACTCTGTTCCAAAAGATATATGCACCTATAAGAAATTGAGCTGCAGTCGTGAAATTGGACATGTATGTATCGTTTGAGGAGATATGTAAATAATTATAATTTGAGAACAAAAAGTCGTTTTATTAAAAATTGTGACAGCAAAAAATTGGCATTTGAGTAAGTGATAAATTCCGCCCCTGGCAGCTATACAACCAATATTTGATGCGGCATAGAGCAAATTAAGTTGCTTATGTCCTATTGCGGAAGATTCAGTCACAAATGCTGCAACTGGTCAGCTAATTCAGTGGTATTCTGAAAAGGCTGCAATTGCTGCCCAGTAATTCCCAGCATGTTCTAGTTCCTGTCCAGCATGTCTCAGCTGTTCTATTGGTGATAGGTCCGGGGACCTGGATGACGTTGGGATGGTGTTAAATCCTGGAACATATTGTTGAGAAAGTCGTGCAGTATGTGGTCGAACGAGTAGAGATCGTTCCTAAATGGGATTCGATAAAAATTGCCATTACTTCACCTAGTCTGTTTACTGATATACATTATTCGACGTTAACTCCTCTGAAACTTGTCCGATTTCTTTACAATTTGGATTTGTAGTTTAGATTGATATCTACCAGGTCAAAATTGTTTCTGAATGTGATCAGACAAAAATTGCGAATTCTGCACCCAGCCCTTTTACTGATGTTCTTTATTTGACAACTCCTCCTCTAAAACTGAACTGATTTCTTTACAATTTGGATTTGTGGTTTAGATATGCTAGGCTGCATGTGCCACTTTAGGCTGCATGTGCCACTTTAGACTGCATGTGCCACTTTTATTGGTGTGCTAGTTGTCCGACCATAACTTCTAAATAATTATTAACAATTTTGGGGGAAATTTGGGTAGATAGTATAAATTATAGTTTCATAAGTCAAATTCGCTGCTGAAAATAATCCGATAAAAACTCAGAGTGCTATACTTCATTTATTGATCTCATTTATTTGCCTATAGCCCTTTTAAACAAAACTGTTTTTTTAACAGGGTCAGACAAAAATCACGTGTATGGCCGATGTTTATTGTCCCCTTAATCGATGTTTATTGTCCGACAATAATTTCTCTAAAACTTAACAGGTTATTGTTTTAATTCGGTTATATGTTGCAAATTAATGTTTTACAGATCGAATTCGCTATTTTACGTGAGTGATCGGATAAAACTTGAGCATGCAGCCCCGTTATTTTAGATGTACATTGCCTGCCGGAGAGCCAGTAACTATTGCCCCACTGCTACAAAAGAAAATTACAAATTTCAGCGCATTGTGTAGAAACATTTTGAATTGCAGAATTCTTTTTCAATTCCGCGAATTTTTTTAACCAATTTAAATAGTCCTCGCTTTATTTCGAGTCATATGAATAGTTAATGAATATACGCCAAATGAAGAACTGAAATGGGGTCAAAAATATTCCCATACATATTTAACAGCGTTGCAACAACCATTTAAATACATTCTCAGCTATACGAAATTTAAAAAAAATCCAAAATATTAATGCAATCTTGTTTTCCATGAACATAACTGATGTAAAAAGTTAAAAATATTATACATTTTATTTATTAAATGTTTTATATTAATTTCATTATTATTAAAATAGGATAAATCGAATGAAAATCGTCTGCAGCATAAACATATTTATTTTTTATCCACTACTAAGTAATATGATATCATTTTCTTCAAATAGGAAAAATTGAATGAAAATCGTCTGTTGCATACACATATTTATATTTATTCCACTACTAAGTAATATGATATCATTTTCTTCAAATAGGATAAATTGAATGTTTATCGCCTGTCTCAGAAACATATTTATTTTTATTATAGTACTAAGTAATATGATATAATTTTCTTCAAATATGATAACTTGAATGAAAGTCGTTTTCCGCATTAACGTTTTTACTTTCTCTGCAATACATGATAATGATAGGGAAAGTACTGGAATCATGCCGAAAATCGCAACTTGAGTTTTCGACTGATCTACAAGTTTTGAGACATCTAGAATACGTAAAAACTATTTTAGCGTGACGTCTGTGTGTGTGTCTGTGTGTCTGTCTGTGCAATATATATATCCACTCTAACTCAAAAACTAATGGACTAAATTTCATGAAATTCGGTAGGTAAGTCACTTGCGCGTGACCCAGGTGCTGTTTAGATTTTGGTATGATTCGGGATAAAAGAACAGCCTTTTCTTATGAAATGGCCCCCAAAAATTGCCTGCATCCACTCTAGCTGAAAAACTAGATAACTCACTTGTAGGATAACCTGATGCTGAATAGATTTTGGTACTATTCGGAAAAAAAGAACCTGCCTTTTTTCTTGAAAAATGATCCGCAAAAATCGTTTAACTAAATATAAAAGACTGCATATGCTTAAATATATCAAATAAATGCTTATTTTAAACATATTTTTGACGAGAGAAAGAATAATATCAATCCCAAGGAGCAGTCGTTCTCGAGATATTTTAGTTTTTTCGCACTTTCGCTACGCCACATCCAGTTGACAAATGAAAACGAAAATTGAATTAAAAGTGCACATTCAGTGTCAGTTAAAGTAATTATGCCTGTTATTTTGTACAATTAAATTCAATTTAAAGAACATATTAAAGAAATAAAGAGCACTTGAGTATGAGTCTGCAGGGAAATTCATGTGCTACCGACGTCAGATTTTTTTTTATTCCACTACTAAGCAATCTGATATCATTTTCTTCAAATACAGTTTCGTAAAACATCGTCTGCATAATGATATTTCTATGGAAACGTTTTTTATTAACATCTCCACAACCCCTGGGTTCAACAGTTACCTTACACCTTTCTGGTAGGTCGGACGGTGTGAGCCTCAACAACAACAAGCCTTGGGTCCACAGGCTTGAAACATGGATGAGGTTACGGGAAGTGACACAAAGAATAACCACACAAAATATTAATACTAGCTTTGATGCCCGCAGCTAGCGGTCACTATATATAGAAACCAGTTTAATAGCTATCGGTTTTTTTAACAAGTTCTGGGCTTGGGTGCAGAAGTCACAAAGTAACATAACTGTATCGAAAATTAGCGTGAGTAGGTCGAGTGGATACATTGCAAAGTACAAAAGAAATATTGATGAAAATTACATCAAAACCAGAGCAAAAGTTGCTAAGATAGATAAAAACGCAGATTTGTAAAATGGGAATCGTCCTCTTCTCCCCGGTCACCCCTCTCCCCAAAGTAAAAATAAGAGAAACTATTACATCCCCGCATTTGACATAATTTCAAGACCGTACCTTGAAAAGTTTTTGCTTGGCAACTTCTTTAAAATGACAAATACGGAGAATACACCAAAATACTTGAAATACTCATACCAAAAAATCTGTATAAAAAAATAACTATCGACCTTTTGAAAATTTGGGCTTTGAAAGACTTTTGAAAACTTATCTGTTTAATTGGAAATTTATTAATTTATTGCACATTTAGTGGAAATTATCTTTTTATTGGAATTTATTAAAAATTATCTAATTATTGGAAATTTATTTATTAACAAAAAATCTGATGTGGGCAGCACATTACTTTCCCTGCAGACTTATTTATATCCACGTTCTCCTTATTTTAATTAAATTTAATTCACTTTTAATTCAATTTTCGTTCTTATTTGGTCACTGGACTTATTTTCAAATTTGGCGTCGAGAAAATACGAAAAACTAAAATATCTCGAGAACGGCTAGTTCTAGTGTAATGGGGTTGTTTTTATTATTTTCTTCGTTAAACATTACGTATAAAACAAGCATTTAATGGATATATTTGAGCATACGAAGTTTTTTATTTTAGATTTTGATGATTTTTGCGGCCCATTTTGCAAACACAGGCAGATTATTTTTTTCGAATCATACCAAAATCTAATCAACATCAGGGTAACTCACAAGCGACTTATCAACCGAATTTTGTGAAATTCGGTCCATTAGTTTTTTAGCTAGAGTGGATACATGCTTTTGCGGGCCATTTCGCAAAAATAAGCGGGTTATTTTATCCCGAATCGTGCCCAAAACTAATCAGCACCAGATTCGCCCACAAGTGACATACCTACCAAATTTTATGAAATTCGGTCAATTAGTTTTTTGGTTAGAGTGGATACAAGATCTGCACACACAGACAGACATACAGACAGACAAAAGGCGGGTTCTGTCTTTACGAATCGTACAAAAAACTAATCAGCACCAGGTTCATACTCAAATGACTTACCTTCCAAATTTTATGAAATTCGGTCTATAAGTTTTTGAGTTAGAGAGGATACATACATTGCACAGACACACAGACAGACACACACACAGACCTCACGCTAAAAGTAGTTTTTTTCGTATTCTAGAGGTCTCGAAACGCGTAGATCCGTTGGAATCTCGAGTTACGATTTTCGGCATAATTCCAATACTTTCCCTATGCATTGCCATATATTGCAGGGAAAGTAAAAATCTGATGTGGGTGCAGCACATGACTTTCCCTGCAAACTTATATCCACGTTCTATTTAATTCAATTAAATTTAATTCACTTTTAATTCAATTTTCGTTCTCATTTGATAACTGGACTTATTTTCAATGGTGGCGTAGAAAAATACGAAAAAAACTAATATATCTCGAGAACGGCCAGTCCTAGTGTAATGGGGTTGGTCTTATTTTTTTCTTCGTTAAAAATTACGCATTAAACAAGCATTTAATGGATATATTTGAGCATACGTAGCTTTTTAGTTTAGATTTTGACAATTTTTGCGGGCCATTCTGCAAAAAAAGACAGGTTATTTTTTTCAGAATCGTACCAAAATCTAATCAGCACCAGGGTTACTTATACGTGGCTTATCTACCGAATTTTGTGAAATTCGGTCCATTAGTTTTTCAGCTAGAGTGGATACAAGCTTTTGCGGGCCATTTCGCAAAAAAAGGCGGGTTCTTTTATTCCGAATCGTACCCAAAACTAATCAGCACCAGCCCCGCCCACAAGTGACTTACCTACAAAATTTTGTGAAATTCGGTCCATTAGTTTTTTAGTTAGAGTGGATACAAAATCTGCACAGACAGACACACAGACACACAGACACACAGACAGACACACAGACACACACACAGACGTCACGCTAAAAATGGTTTTTTCGTATTCTAGAGGTCTCGAAACGTGTAGATCCGTCGAAAACTCGAGTTGCGATTTTCGGCATGATTCCAATACTTTCCCTATACATTACCATGTATTGCAGGAAAAGTAAAAATCTGATGTGGGCTGCACATGACTTTCCCTGCAGACTTATATTCACGTTCTATTTATTTAAATTAAATTTAATTCACTTTTAATTCAATTTTCGTTCTCATTTGAAAACTGGACTTATTTTCAAAAATGGTGTAGGAAAAATACGAAAAACTAAAATCTCTCGAGAACGGATAGTCCTAGTGTAATGGGGTTGGTCCTATTATTTTCACAGACAGACAGACAGACACACAGACACACAGACAGACAGACAGACAGACAGACACACAGACACACACACAGACGTCACGCTAAAAATGGTTTTTTCGTATTCTAGAGATCTTGAAACGTGTAGATCCGTCGAAAACTCGAGTTGCGATTTTCGACATGATTCCAATACTTTCCCTATACATTACCATGTATTGCAGGGAAAGTAAAAATGAAGAGCCTGACTTTATCTTTGTAGGTGGAAATACATTTGTCACACGTTTTGTTTTTACTCTTATTTTAGAGGTTTCTACAAATATTGCAAAATCTATTTTGAAATTCAAATTTTCTGGAAAATTCCTCGACTATGTATGATGGCGCATCTCTAGCTACATCTGAAAAAATAAATAAATAAATAAATAAAAGACATCGAGGCTCTGTATTACGTGTGGGGGGGGGTTTGGTAGGTTTTACAACACGTTTATATCGCTAGCTGCCAGATGTTGACTTTTAATATAGCAGATATACAGATGTGCATTAAATAAGCACAACATTCGGAACATAGCATCTATTACATAGCATTACAACACACAAGGATATATTAAAGGCAATGATTTGCCCTCGATTCAGAAGGGACTATAGATGTAAGAGCTAAGTAAAGTTAATCAACCGCATAGGCCGCCTGCAAAGACACTCGTACAAAATAAATATCCAGTACATTATCAATAACTGCACTTGTGTTTCTGAGTGACATTAGAGCATTTCCGGTACATACTCCAGATGGGAGGTAAAGCTGATGTTTTCTGTTCTTGAGTTGAAATGGAGAACAATGGATACCATAAATTGTAAAATATTCTATATATATAGATGGATATATCCGAATAATGTAAGACCCTAATGCTTGTTAATGCGGTTAATCAGATTTCATCTTCAATGTATAACAGAGTATTTTTGTGGCAAATTGTATATTAGAGAGGTATGGAAAAATTATAAGTCTTCGTCTAACATAATAAAATAAGATACGTCTGTGTGTGTGTGTGTCTACGGTCTGCCCCACAGACGCTACAGACGCATGTATTACTAATATATATAAGTTGTAGTCAAGGATTTTCAAGCGGTGTAAATTCATTAAAATTTGAGAGTCGGAATTGTTACACTATCGCAATAATTTTCATACTCGTAGATCCCGTGGAGGGGCAATTTTAAGACTTACTCTGATTGCAGTTAACAGCGTCCATGGACACGTTTCGTCTACAATATAGCCTGTCAGCATCGGATAGTCGATACACGAAGAATTGGCAGCAAGAAAGGTTTCAGTCTGCATAAGACTGCAGCGTTCAAGTTATAAAGCCCCTTTCTGTCCATAGAACTGCGATTGACTAGCACTTATCATCGAAGTGGATTCTGTATAATCCTCTCTCTAATGTTAGATTGACGTACAACTTGCCAATCTGATTGACCAGTATTTTTTTTCCCCAGATTAGCCTCCAAAGGCTATTTTTATCATCCAAGTTTCCTGCGTTGTCATTGGCTTCTAGTCATACTATCATAGATTTGGTGGACACTGTGTCCTGACGGGATGTCAGGAACGTTTAATCCTTTCAGCAGCTGGCATCATTGCACTAACCTGCAGGGTTGATTTGGCTCAGCGTAATTGCAAAGAATCTGGATATCCAAGCTTTGGCTTGAAACTTGCATCTTGGTACAGGCTAGCTTCTTCTTCTTCGACCCATAACGTACAATCTGCTTAAAGGTGTAAGGTATCTGTTTGGACGGGTGGGAAATGGCACCCAATTTAAACCGGAATCCAATGGGGTGGGGGGTGGCATCCAGAGTGGTTGCACTCTCCTTCCCTTATCACCAACCTCTCGGAAAGACTTAGAAACCCGCATACTTAAGGTGCCCATACATGAAAATAGGGACAGTTTAGACAGACGTACTCGACACCTCAGTTACTGGGAAGGATTGCCAGCTTTTATCATTGAAGTCATCTCTGCAGAGTTCATACTACAGAACCCGCTTATAAGGTGCTCCTTGCTAAAGGTAGTATCGTCAGTAATCTCCCTTTTAATGCCTTTTTAATTTCAGCAAGTACCAAAAAGTAACTGTGGCAACCTTATAGAAAATAAATAACTTAAAGCTATACTTTTTAACTATTAAATTCATTTAGATTAATATAGCCGTAAATTCATACATAGTGACTCATTTATTGAAATCGTACATTGCATTGTTGTGCCGCTATAAACCCTCCAATTATTTACTTTTGTGTGAGTCCTGTAAAGGAATATGTAATTAATATGTTACTAAAAGGATTACACCAATTTAACATTAACAATAACACATTTATTAAAAACATAAAATACTTATTAAATTTAATTACATTATTTACTCTGCTTACTAATTATTTAGGAAGGTAGCATGTGAGACAGCAGGTGAGACCAGTAATCATATGCCTAACGTATTTTGATAACCTGTGAATATTTGAGGAACACATACCTTCAAATCTGTCTTGGACTTCTGACTCATAATGTCACACAAGTATATATCATACGTATTGATCAAGTCATACTATTGCACTTCTCACTCTCAATGTCGCACATAATATCGCAAAAGCATATTTTTAAGTCATATCTACGTATCTTCTTTAGTCTTGTCTCTACATCATAATCTCGGACTCGTTCTTCATTCATAATTTGTATCTGCCCTCATCGTTCTTCCTCGGTCCAGGTTGTGGTTTCCTCTTTCTCGGGGGTGTCATTTCCCCCTTTGCTTTCATTTGTAGCATTGAGAGTGACGCAGCAAGCCCTTTTTCCATTGGTTACTTATTTAACCAATGAAACCATTCCACATCCTCGTAAGGGCCTGCTCGGCCCCTTCTGTCATGGCGCCCCTAAATTTATGATTTTGTGACATTTAAGTTCACGTGTCGTAAAACTCGGCGCCATCCAGACTGGCAGTATTGTTTGCCGTTTTGAGCATAATAAATAAACGGCATAAAGCTGTCTCACCAAAGTGTGAGATCAGTTTCTGGTCTCACAGTAACAATATAATAATTGAAAATATAGTGTTGAATGCAAATCGTCAAAAATGAAGTATAAGTTAATCGAAAAATTCGAGTTTGTCATTAAATGATATCTGTATTAGAGTCCTGCGTGGGTCGGACTTAAACGGACCTGCACAAGCAAAAACAGAAAACTGTTGACTTGCAACACAACCCGCACCCGTAAAAATAAAGTGTTACGCGCAACTCGATACAAACCCGTAAAAAGAACGTGTTGCCTGTAACTCGATCCGAACTCGTAAAAAGAAAGTGTTGCCCACAACCCGATTCGAACCCGTAAAAAGGAAATATTGCCCGCTACCTGACTGGAACCCGTAAAATGAAAGTTTTGCCCGCAATCCGACTCGAACCCGTAAAAAGAAATTGTTGCCTGTAACCCGACCTGAACCCGTAAAAAGAAAGTGTTGCCCGTAACTCGACCTGAACTCGTAAAAAGAAAGTTTTGCCCTCATCCCGAACCGAACCCGTAAAAAGAATGTGTTGCCCGCAATCCGACCCGAACCCGTTAAAAGAAAGTGTTGGCCGCAACCGGACCCGAACCCGTAAAAATAAAATATTGCCTGTAACCCGACCCGAACCTAAAACATGCGACACGAATATACAAACTGCGACTCAAAATTCATTTGTATTTCAAAGATCTATTCAGCATATTACTTTCCTTATATACATAATGTATAAGGAAAGTATTGTGACGGGGTCGAAAATTCGAATTCGAATTTTCGACGGGAGAGCACGTTTCAAGCATCCCTGATCACGAATCAAACATTTTTGAAGTGATGTCTGTGTGTGTATGTGTGTGTGTGTGTGTGTGTGTGTGTCAGTGAGTCTGTGGAGACGATAACTGACGAACGAATGAACCGATTCGAACTAAATTTGGTACAAAAATCACAATCCGTAAACACTGGAAGCCTATTGTTTTTATACGCAATCGAATGTTCAGAACTCCCCTAAATTTTCGAATGAAATTTTGAAAAAATCGTCAAAAAATCAAAACCGCTCATAAAGTTACGCAAATAGACATTTCTGATGTATTTTTTCATTAGGAAACGATTAGCATGAAATTTAGAACGCTAACTTGAACCGTTCTCAAGATATTGTACATTTTTCAAAAAAATTTTTCAAAAAGTCATATAAAATAAAAAAAAATATTTCCTATTGAGAAACATGTTCACTTTTCATATGTAATACCATGCGATAAATTAGGTGACATCATTCTCGTGGATCTAGCTCGGTCCATTCATGAAAAAAGATACTTTGAGTAATACATTTGTATTTGAACGCTAATATTCATTTATCTGCTGTAAGTATAACTTATTTCTTAATGCATAACGCTTGGCGAGATTTTGGCGACGAATTTGACGGAATGTCGCCAACTTGGCGACTTTTTGAAATGTTGCCAAATTAACGAAAATCTCGTCAAATGGATAAAAATGACGACTATTTGTTGAAAATTCAATATCTTGTAAAGAATATCAGTATCTACTATAAGAAAAACCTATTTTTTTTACTGTAAAAGTAGTAAATTCCTTACATTATATAAGGAAAGTCATGTGTTACCCACATCAGATTTTTTAAAATTTGTAACGCATATGCAGAAAATTTGCTGCGGGCGGGAAATTTACCCCCCGTTGGCGGCAAATGACGTCACAAACAAAAAATTGTATCGTAGCTATTTTTCACAATTGAAACTATAAAGTCTCGCTATCATTGAGCCATAAATAACCCTTTGTAATCCTTTGCATTATTGATTATGTCAAATTCTGTTGTATGCTAGCATATTAAAAAAATATTAATTTTCAGATAAATTTCGAAATTTTTGCTTGAATTAAAAAACTCTATCTAGTTCTAGATTATTTGGCAACAATGCTGGATATAAAATTTCGTGATATGTGTGGTCGCTATCGTGTACGCAAAGAAATCGACCACAAACATACGTACATACAGACTGATTGACTGACTGATAAACATCTCTCCTAAAATAGTCAAAGCGTGTTCAGGAGGTCTTAAAACATATATTGGCCTTAAAATCTTGAATTCGAAAATTTTCATGAAAATCATACTTTCTCTATATATATTACATAGTATGAGAAGTAAACTTTTTCTAAGGCACAGTCCTTAAAACTAATTTTTACGGGTAGACACACAAATTGAAAAGGAAAGGAAATCCGATCATCAACCCGACTCGAAACCGATCCGCAAATTGAAAAGGAAAGGAAATCCGACCCGAATCCCATCCGCAAATTGAAAAGGAAAGGAATCCGATCATCAACCCGACCCGAAACCGATCCGCAAATTGAAAAGGAAAGGAAATCCGACCCAAATCCCATCCGCAAATTGAAAAGGAAAGGACATCCGATCATCAACCCGACTCGATACCGATCCGCAAATTGAAAAGGAAAGGAAATCCGACCCGAATCCCATCCGCAAATTGAAAAGGAAAGGAATCTGACCATCAACCCGACCCGAAACCGATCCGCATATTGAAAAGGAAAGGAAATCCGATCCGAACCCCATCCGCAAATTGAAAAGGAAAGGAAATCCGACCCGAACCCCATCCGCAAATTGAAAAGGAAAGGAAATCCGACCCGAACCCCATCCGCAAATTGAAAAGGAAAGGAAATCCGACCCGAACCCCATCCGCAAATTGAAAAGGAAAGGAAATCCGACCCGAACCCCATCCGCAAATTGAAAAGGAAAGGAAATCCGACCCGAACCCCATCCGCAAATTGAAAAGGAAAGGAAATCCGACCCGAACCCCATCCGCAAATTGAAAAGGAAAGGAAATCCGACCCGAACCCCATCCGCAAATTGAAAAAGAAAGGAAATCCAACCATCAACCCGACCCGAACCTGATCCGCAAAACGGAGAACCCTCGGGTACTCGACCCGATGCAGGGCTCTATCCTGCATTAGACACATTTCGATTCACATACACAAGAATATTTTGTCGACAGCCATTGCCTGCCGCCTCACACCAGGAGGTACTGAGCTAAGATCTAAGTGGCGGTAATCTCCTTATCGTCCAGCCGCAGAGAGAGAGACTTGGCCAAAATAAACAGAGCATTATCAATAACGGCGGTTGTGTTTCTGAGGGATATTAAACACTTTTCGGTAAATATTTCATTTGGAGGAGGGGGGGGGGGTGTATTTCTTTTGCACAGCAGAGTACACGTGGCGGCGAAATGGCTCGTAAAACATTCGATAAAATTGGAGGGTTTCAAATAATATTTGAAGTGAGGTGTTTCGTTTATTTGCTTCAAAACGCTATGGCTAAAAGACGTTGGTAAAAAAATGAACATTTGAGTTGGTTATTTTTTAATATACGTCGTTTTAAAATATAAAAAAAAATATGATGCGGACAGAACATGGTTTTCCCTGCAGACTCAAATTAACTTTCTCTTTCTTTCTTTTATAATTCATTTAATTGAGTTTAATTGCACAAAGTAACATGGGTAATTATTTGAAATTGCACTGAATATGTTGTTTTCAAATTTTTGTTTTTATTCAGCAACTGGAAGTATTTTCAAACGCGACATGGCAAAAGTAGAAAAACACTAAAGTATCTCAAGAACGGTTAGATCCAGTGTTATAGGGACTGATCTTATTATTTTCATCGCCAAAAATTACGTACAAAACAAGCATTTAATCGATACATTTCAGCACACTTTTAGATTAGATTTTGGCTATTTTTCCAGGTTATTTTGCAAAGAGAGGTAGGTTATTTTTTGCCGAATCATAGCAAAATCAAATCAGCCCCAGGGTAATCCACAAGTAACTTATCTACCAAATTTTATGTAAATTGATCAATTAGTTTTTGAGTTAAAGTGGATACACACATTATACAGACAGATAAATACACATACACAGACATACACACACAGACACACTCACACAGACACACTCACACACATAAACATACACACATACCCATACACACATACTCATACACACATACACATACACACACATACCCATACACACATACACATATACACATACACAGAGACATATGCACACACATACACACACATACACATTAGTGTGTGTACTTCTGTAACTAAAGCAGATACATAGCTAGAGTAGTTTAGCTAGAGTTGAGATATATGTTGCACAGACAAACACTTACACAGATATCACGCTAAAAAGAGGTTTCTCGGAGTGTTCGAAACACGTAGGTCCGTCAAAAATCCTATTGAAGTTTGGTACGATTTGAGATAAAAATTCTACCTTTTTTCAGAAATGGTCCCCAAAAATTGCATATATCTACTCTAGATAAAATACTAATTGATTAAATTTCACAAAATTTGGTAGATAAGTCACTTGTAGGTTATCTTGGTGCTGATAAGATTTTGGTAAAATTCAGACGAGAAGAACATGCATTTTCTACGAAAAGTCCGCAAAATCGTTAAATGCTAAATTAAAAGACTACATACGTTGAAATGCATCAATTAAATGCTTGTTTTATATGCGACTTTTGACAAATTTTATATATTTGACTAATTTTCATATATTTCACAATTTTCATATATTTGACTAATTCCATTCTTCTAGGACTAACCGTTATCGATATTATTCAGTTTTTCATAATTTTGTTACGCCGCTTCTGAAAATAAGTTCAGTTACCAAATAAAATGAAAATTGAATTTAAAGTGCAAATTTAGTGTAATTTCAAACAAGAAAGATCAATCATGCTTAAAACATTGATCATGAAACATTTTCTAACTTCAATGCAATTTTATTTAAACATCTCTAAAATACAATACATTCCTCGGTAATATTTTAAAACTTATCACAATACTACATTAATTTATTATAGTTGAAAATTTAAACCTTCATCGCAAAAAGTGAACTTCATTCAAATGACGGCATTGAAATATAAATTGCCTGGTTTAAACATCTCTAAAATGAGATACATTCCTTGGTAATAATTTTAGAATTATCATAATACTACGATAATTTATTATATTTGAAAACTTTATGGGAAACAACTGAAATTCATTCAAATGACATCATAGAAAAAATAACAGGTCTGGCTCTCTCTATAAAAGCAGCATTTCATCCATTAAACAATTTCCCATTCATTTCATTCATCACAATACTATGATAATTTATTTTATTTAAAAATTAGGACCATGGAGCTACAAGTAATTAAACTCTATGCTTAAAACTTCATCGAAAAAAAATCGTCCTTCTCTCTGTAAAATCAATGAATATTTCATTCATATCAGCTATGCAGACTGCATGAGCTAAATAATTTTGTGTTAAAGAAACACAGCAATTCTAATACAACTCATTCTACATATTTTGCTGTTTACATTTTACATAAGTGAAACATAGGCTTCGTTGTAGAAATAATCAAAATTGGATGATCATTTAAACTCAAATATATTGTAATTGCGTTTTTTCAGTATGTAGATGCACAGATTTAAGCAAAAATAAAGTGGTTTTAGGACGGATCCAACACTCAATATGAATTAAATAGAACTTTAAAAATCACGATTTTGAGACAAGATGGATGTCATATTTCATTTTGAAGTGGGTCACGTGATCTTTTCATACCATGGTCACGTGATCGCTTCATATAAGAGGTGTAATTATTATTTTAATTTTTATTTAAAAACAAAGTATATTTCACTGAATTTTTTTTTTATATATATTATGGAATAATTTGAATATTACCTAACATTTTCGAAGCAATTTGTGAACTTTAAATCCGCTTAAAAAATGTTTGAAAAATTAGGTTCCATAGAGCTCAATGTATTTCATTTTTTCAACCCGGGTACAATCTAAAACTAATTGGGTGATATTATTCATTTATATTCCCATAGGTCCTACAGACCGTCTGAACAACATACTAAAATTACGTTTTGATTAAATCATTTTTACGGCAGTTATCGTGCTAACGGACAGACAGACAGACAGAATGAACAAAGTCATAGACACTTTTCAACTTTGTTGTAAAGTGTTAAAAATGAATTTGAGTCTGCAAGGAAAGTCATGTACTGCCCACACCAGATTTTTACAATTAAACTCAATTTAATGTATTTTTAAAGAATAAAGAGCACTATTTAAATATGTCGATACAGTCATGTCCTACACATATCAGAATATGTATCAGCATTCAATAATGATTTGTGGAAATCTATCTTCAATATAGTTCTTTCACATCTTTTACGTATTGCATGGAAAGTTACGAAATATGTAAATACAAATATACATTTCACTGTAAAAATTCAACAACTTCCATCCGATTGATCAGGCTCATTAATCAGATCATAAATCTCTTTCAACGAGCACTCAACAAGTTTCAATTTTCTGCCATTTTGTTATCTTTTGCATTCTGTGATCTCAATAGTAAATTACGAAATCCGACTTTCTGACTCAATGTATTGTAAGGAATGTTCAAGGACAATTCTGTGGAGTATCAGGGGAGTTTCTGGAGAATCTCATGAATTATTTATGGAAATACAACTATTCCGAAAGATTGATTTTGTGTTCTATTCCAGAAGACAAAACACGGAAGAATTTTGGGAGTATACATATATTGGACTGAAAACAATCTGATTGTATAACAATTGAATGCTACACTACGATTGAGGATGCCTAGCTGCTTAGAAAATAGTGGATTAACTAGTATTAAGAACGGTTAGGCAACACTTAAGGGCCGAAGTAACATAGGACCCAGAATGGACTTGGATATTCGTGGCATTTAGAACAAAACAATTTTCCCTCAAGAATATTATTAGAAACTAAAATTATTTTATTGTTGTTATAACAATTATACATATTAGGTTATTTATGACTAATAATAATTAAACTGATTTTTACTTTCCCTGCAATACATGGTAATGTATAGGGAAAGTACTGGAATCATGCCGAAAATCACAACTCGAGTTTTCGACGATCTACACGTTTCGAGACCGCTAGAATACGAAAAAACTATTTTCAGCGTGACGTCCGTGTGCGTGTCTGTGTGCGTGTCTGTGTGCGTGTCTGTCTGTCTGTCTGTCTGTCCGTCTGTATGCATCCACTCTAACTAAAAAACTAATAGACCGAATTTCATAAAATTTGGTATGTAAGTCACTTGGGTGAGACCCTGGTGCTGATTAGTTTTTGGTAGGATTCGTAAAAACAGAACCCGCTTTTTTTTGCGAAATGGCCCGTAAAAATTTCATTTATCTGCTCTAGCTAAAATACTAATTTACCAAATTTCACAAAATTTGGTAGATAAGTTACTTGTAGGATGCTCTGGTGCTGGTTAGATTTTGGTATGATTCGGAAAAGAACAATCTGCCTTTTTTACGAAATGGCCCACAAAAATCGCCAAAATCTAAAAAAAAAAGGCTACGTATGCTGAAATATATCAATTAAATTCTTGTTTCATACGCAATTTTTGACGAGGAAAAGAATACATACTCCATTATACTTTAGGACTAATCGTTCTCAAGATATTTGAGATTTCTTGCATCTTTCTTACGCCGCTATCGAAAACATGTCCAATTACCAAATAAAAACAAAAATTGAATTAAAAATGCAAATTTAGAGTTATTTGGTGCAATTAAACCCAATCAAATGAATTATTAAATAAATAAATGAAATATGAATTTGAGTCAGCAGGGAAAATCATGTGCTGCCCACATCAGATTTTTACTTTCCCTGCAATACATGGTAATGTATAGGGAAAGTATTGGAATCATCGCAACTCGAGTTTTCGACGGATTTACACATTGCGAGACTTCTAGAATACGAAAAAACTATTTTTAGCGTGACGTTCTGTGAGTCTGTCTGTGTGTCTGTGCAATGTGTGTATCCACACGCTTGATTCGTGTTCCGGAACTCGAAAACTCGAATTCGAATTTTCGACCCCCTCACAATACTTTCCCTACTATATTACACTGTGTATATAGGGATAGTGAAAGGGGAAAATATAGTGAGTAACTCTGTTACTTGCTATAGATTGATGTGAAACATCTCTCCCTTCTTACGTTTTGAAGGGGAAAAGGTTGATGTGTATTGTGTGACGATGGTACATGGTAACTAGAGTAAAGCTTCGATATTTTGGGGGTTAGTGAACTATTTTGATATATATGTTTTTAAAATATACAATTTCGATAGATTAATATAATTCAGTTTATTTCGTTCGAATCGGACTACAAACGACGAAGTTATAGACCATGGAATTTTTGGCTGAACGTTTCCATTTACTCCATCAGGAGAGAGTGCGGTCGGCGCAAGTGCAGGCGTGCAGGCGTATAGCGCAGATGATATGGCGCAGATGTTAATGCACAAATGTCGCAAATCTAAAATTTATACTTTTTTTACACTTTTCCACCAGCATGGTGTTATACTTACACGGCGTAAAGGACATATATAACCAGAAAGAAAATTACACTTTAGGTTCTGTACTGTATACGTTAGGTTCTGAGATCGACAGATATTTTTACCACGTTAACAAAGCATCTAAACAATAACGAGCTTATATATACCAAACCTTCTGAAGAACGTTTTTGAAAAAAAGGTTCTTAAATTTGAATTAAAAGTTCTTAGTTCTCTGAAAGTTCTTAAGTCAATTTATAAAATTCGAAAAGTTTCAAGAGCTCATCAAAAGTCGCAAAATTTGTAAATATTTCGCCAAATTTCTGTCACTCAGACCTTCGAATCATAAGAATGGTTTTCTGTTAGCTATTTGTAATAATATGATGTCACTTATGTTACCTACTTCCGTTTCAATGAAGTCACACATCTTTAAAGATTCACTTCACCCCTGGCCTTAAGATGTGTACAACAAAAAAATAATTTGAATCTGCAGTGAAAGCCACGTGTTGTTACATCATATTTTCTCTCTCGTATGTTAATCAAAAGAATAAAACAGTGAAATGTATTATGACTTTAGTACCGTTTGGGTTTCTGAAGTTTTTGTCAAGTACGAATCTGTGCAATGTCAAAGGAAGTTTCCAGACAGTCTCATGAAATATGTATGGAAATTCATTTATTTCGAAAGATATTTTTTGCGTGCGATTCTAGGACAGAAAACAAAGAATTTTATTGTTCGAATATCGACTTAAAAAGATTGGGTAAGATGATTCTACGACATAAAATTCCATGGCTTCAAATTCTATGGCTGTATGTATTTATTTGTACATAAATTATTGTAGATGTCAGTCTCAGATAAAATGCTTTATAACACTTTA
Source organism: Amaurobius ferox (assembly GCA_951213105.1). Lineage (NCBI taxonomy): Eukaryota > Metazoa > Arthropoda > Arachnida > Araneae > Amaurobiidae > Amaurobius > Amaurobius ferox. Next base: position 84,582,168 of record OX578143.1, read on the forward strand.
CAACGTAGTTGAAAAGTGTTTATGACTTTGTTCATTCTGTCTGTCTATCCGTTAGCACGATAACTGCCGTAAAAATGACTTTATCAAAATGAAATTTTAGTATGCTGTTCAGACAGTCTGTGGGACCTCTTAACTGTGGACACCTCTTAAATGAAGCGATCACATGACCATGATATGAAAAAATCACGTGACCCATTTCAAAATGAAACATGGCATCCATCTTGTCTCAAAATCGTGATTTTTAAAGTTATTTTTAATTCATATTTAGTGTTGTATCCGTCCTAAAACTGCTTTATTTTTGCATAAATTCTGTGCATCTACATATTGAAACAACTCAATTACAATATAGTTGAGTTTAAATGAACATCCAACTTTGATTATTTCTACAATGAAGCCTACTTTTCACTTACGGAGAATGTAAACACCAAAAGATGTAGAATGAGTTGTATAAGAATTCCTGCATTTCTTTAAAGCAAAATTATTTAACTCATGGAGTCTGCAATATAGCTGATATGAATTAAACATTCATTGATTTTACGCTGAGAAGCAAACGATTTTTTTCAATGAAGTTTTAAGCATAGAGTTAAATTACTCGTATTTCTATGGTTTTAAGTTTTAAAATAAAATAAATTATTATAGTTTTGTGATGACTGAAATGAAAGGAAAAATGTTTGTGAATGAAATGCTGCTTTTATAGAGAGATCCAGGCGTGTTATATTTCGATGACGTCATTTGAGTAAATTTTATTTGTTTTCGATGAAGTTTACAAATATAATAAAATATCGTAGCATTATGACAATTTGAAAAATATTACCCAGGAATGTATCGCATTTTAGGGATGTTTAAACCAGGGATTTTATATTTCAATGCAGTTATTTGAATGAAGTTCATTTTTTTCGATGAAGTTTTAAGTTTTCAAATATAATAAATTAATGTAATATTGTGATAATTTTTAAAATATTACCGAGGAATGTATCGCATTTTAGAGATGTTTAAATAAAATTGCATTCAAGTTGGAAAGTGTTTTTTTAATCAATGTTTTATGCATGATTGATCTTTCTTGTTACACATTTTATGAGGTTTCTAGCTATATCTCTAAGATATTTGCCATTTCTTCGAAATCCGGTTGATATTAGTTGCACATGAGTCTAATAACTCTATAATGTGAATCCCAAACTTTTAACTTTAGTGCACCCCTTCTTCTAGTCCGTATATCCCTTTTTAAAAATTTCTCTGGTATATTTCTCCCAATTATTTCTATAAGAGGTTGTTTTAGAAGCATGGTCATTTTGTATTATGATAATGTAGTTCTTTGACCATTCTGAAAACACAATAGTTGTTCTCTTAATGCGATATAAACAAATGTTTAAAAGGTATATTTTTTAACAAAATTTATCTACAGTTATCGCATTTATTTAGTTAACATATACAGAGATTGTTAATAATTTAATTACAATTGTTAATAATTTAAATAATAATTATTTTATGTTTAATTGAAACCATTTAAGACGTTTTTAACACTTTCCAACATAGTTGTAAAGTGTTTACGACTTTGTTCATTCTGTCTGTCTGTCCGTAAGCACGATAACTGCTGTAAAAATGACTTTATCAAAATGAAATTTCAGTATGTTGTTCAGACAGTCTGTGGGACCTATGGGAAAATAAATGAATAATATCACCCAATTAGTTTTGGATTGAACCCGGGTTGAAAAAATTAAATACTTTGAACCCTATGGGACCTAATTTTTCAAACATTTTTAAGTGAATTTAAAATTCACAAATTGCTTCGAAAGTTTTGGAATATATTCAAATTATCTCATAAATAATATAAAAAAAAATTAGCAAAATATGTTCGGTAGTTCTTTAAATAAAAATTAAAATAATAATTACACCCATATTATATGAAAAGATCACGTGACTCACTTCAAAACAAAAAATATTGCATCCATCAATATTGCATGCAAAAAATATTGCATCCCATGTCTCCGTCCTCAAACCGTTTTATTTTTGCTTAATTTCTGTGCATCTTTATTCTGAAACAACACAATTACAATATATTTGAGTTTAATTGATCAATGCCATCCATCTTGTGTCAAAATCGTGATTTTTAAAGTTCTTTTTAATTTATATTTATTGTTGTGTCCTAAAACCGATTTATTTTTGCATAATTTCTGTGCATATACATTCTGAAACAGCGCAATTACTTTATATTTGAGTTTAAATGATCATTAAACTTTGATTATTTCTGCAAGGAAGCCTAATTTTCACTTATGGAGAATGTAATCACATAAAGATGTAGGATGAGTTGTATACGAATTGCTGAATTTCTTTAACACAAAATAATTTAGCTCTTTCAGTCTGAAATATAGCTGATATGAATGAAACTTTTATTGATTTTACATGGGGAACAGACGATTTTATAGCAGACTTTTTCGATGAAGTTTTAAGCATAAAATTACGTTTACTTCCATGGTTTTAAGTTTTGAAGTAAAATATATTGTTGTAGTATTGCGATGAATAAAAAGAATGGAATAAAAGTGTATGAATGAAATATTTGCAGCTTTTACATAGAGAGCCAGCCGATTTATATTTCAATCACGTCATTTGAATAAAGTTCTTTTATTTTCGATGAAGTTTTTAAATGCAATAAATTATTGTATTATTGTGATAATTTTGAAAATATTACCGCTGTATGTTTCCCATTTTACAGATGTTTAAATAAAATTGCATTGCAGTTGGAAAGTGTTTCATAATCAATGCTTTATGCATGATTGACCTCTGTTATTTTGCATAAAATAGTTCCATTCATTATTTTACCGACTAATAGAATAATCCAAAATCATAGTAGTTGAAATATTTTCCTTTAATCACCTATCTAGTTTTTATACTGGGTAAAAATATGTCCCAAATCAGATTCAAATCACCGAGCTCTTTAAATGACAGTTCAGTTTTCCATATCAGACACTATCTACTGAGTTACATCGATGATATAATTTTCTTTTATATTTTAAATGTGCTTTATTTTGGGCGTATTGCGCCCTAAATTACTGTTTTATTGTGATAATTTTAAAAATATTACCGCTGAATGTATCGCATTTTACAGATGTTTAAATAAAATTGCATTGCAGTTGGAAAGTGTTTCATAATCAATGCTTTATGCATGATTGACCTGTCTTGTTTTGCATAAAATAGTTCCATTCATTGTTTGACAAACTACTACTAGAATATTCCAAAATCATATTAGTTGAATCATATTAGCGCCTAAATACGATTAAATCAAAACAATGAAATCAATAAATCTAAACGTTTGGAATAAAAAATCATAATTAAATCCTACCCCTGCGAATTGTGCACTCGGATCAATTGATCAAAAGTATCAATTAACAGCTTATTTTATACGTAATTTTTGAAGGTGAAAATAATAAGACCAATCATATTACTCTAAGATTAGCCTTTTTGCGTTTCTGCTATGCCGTCTTTGAAAATACGCCCAGTTACCAAATAAAAACTAAAATTGAATTATAAAGGTATTTCAGAATAATTTCAAATGACTATGCGTGTATAACTTTGTTCAATGTGCAATTAAACTCTTTAATGAATAATTACAGAAATAAAGAGAAAATGAATTTGCGTCTGTAGCGGAAGTCATGTGCTGTCCACATAAGATTTTTTCTCTTTTGCTATATTAATAGGGATTGATGAAAGGCTTTCAGGCTTCAGATAATATCGTAAGAAATTCGAATCTTAGGAGCATCGAAAGAGTCTTAAAAGAGAATATTTGAATTATTTATAGAAACTGGTATATATTCCTTCAGATATATATATATATATATATATATATATATATATATATATATATATATATATATATATATATATATATATGTGTGTATATTCATATACATTGTGTGCTACTCCACAAGCCAAAACAATGCCGATTTCCATGGCTCAAATATCGATTGGCGTGTGCAGATTAGAATGCATGGCTGAAAAGTTTATTGATATTGACTTTTCGTGCAAATGTTGCACGTGTTTTGAATATATATTTTATATGGTAATTCATGATAATTCCTTACATGACCAGAGTAGTATGGCTGGTAGTGTACCAGGGAGCAATCTAAGAGTACCTTTCTTTCTGTCGACCCAAGCCGTCCGACTTGCCCGATGGTGTAAAGTGGACGGCCGTGGACTTGCCCCATGGTTGTTGTTGTTGAGACCCAGACCGTCCGACCTACCAGAAAGGTGCAAAGTAACAGTTTGGACGGCCGGGAAGTGTCACCCAATTTATACTGGAAGAAAGTTCTTAAACATCACAATAACTTTGCATGTAAAGGTCCATTAGGGTACACGTAGGGTCTACCTATAGAGTAAAGTGACCATGTCAAACTGACGAAGTGGATGCAGCGTATCCTCGAAACAGCTGTATAATGAATTGTTATTCTATTTGAGCTAAAATGCGTTGCTCATGTTTTCCTTATTAAAATCGGATTTCATATGCATCCTGATTAAAGAATACCTTTTGATTTAGAAAAACAATATTAACTACAATTTACAAAAACAATATTAACTATAATTTAGAAAAACTATATAAACTATAATTTAGAAAAACAATATTAACTATAATTTAAGAAAAAAATATTAACTCTAATTTATATAAAAAAATATTAACTATGACTTTTCTTAATGATAATATGAGACAATATATATAGAAAATATATTCACAAGAACTTTAATCATGTCTATTTAGTTTTATGTAAAAAATTCTAGCAGCACTTTGCACATATCTAATCCGGTTTCAAAGAGTGCTGTTGCCAAAAACTGAAATAACTTTTCAAATAAGTAACTCCTCGAATTCAAATTTCACAGCCTCTCTGTGTTCTATAATTCTCCGAGAAAGCCACTTTCCATTGCCTTAATTGTTAATGACATGTGAAATAAAATTTCAAAGAACAAAACAGGTGGCATCATTAAAATAATGAAACTCTCCCAACATCTCAACTCTACCGGAGCGCTGAGTGCTTTGCGCTGCCGACTGCGAGCGGTAACGGTATAAGTCAACGTATTTGAAAGTGATATATTAGATTGTGTAAAGTGATATATTATATTTCCCACATAGCATGGAAGTGTTTCTGGCTTTGTTCATTTTGTCTGTCTGTCTGTCCGTTCGTACGATAACTGCCATAAAAATGACTTTATCAAAGTTAAATTTTAGTATGTTGTTGAGACGGTCTGTGGGACATATGGGAATGTGAAAAAAAACAAACATCCAATTAATTTCTGATTTATCCCGGGTTTAAAAAATTAAATACATTGATCCGTATGGGACCTAATTTTTCAAACATTTTTAGGCAAAGTTAAAATTTACAAATCTCTTTGAAAATTTTAGAAAATATTCAAGTTATCACGTAAAATGTGCAAAAATATTTTCATCAAAATATGTTAAATAGTTTCTTAAATAAAAATTGAAATAATAATTACACCTATATTGAAGAGATCACGTGACTTGTTGCAAAATAAAATATGGCATTCATTTTTAACACTTTACAATATAGTTGAAAAGTGTTTATGACTTTGATCATTCTGTCTGTCTGTCTATTCGTTAGCATGATAACTGCCGTAAAAATGACTTTATCAAAATGAAATTTTAGTATGTTGTTCAGACAATCTGTGGAAAATGAATAATATCACCCAATTAGTTTTGGATTGAACCTGGACTAAAAAAATGAAATACATTGAACCCCATGGGATCTAATTTTTGAAATATTTTTTAAGCAAATTTAAAATTCACAAACTGCTTCGCAAAGTTTTAGGAAATATTCAAATTATCCAATAAAAATATGAAAATAATTGTAGCAAAATATATTCGGTAGTTTTTTAAATAAAAATTAAAATAATAATTAGACCCATATTATATGAAGAGATTACGTGACAAACTTCTAAAACTTTCTTCCAAAACAACCTCTTATAGAAATAATTTGAAAAAAGGTACCTACGTTATTATGAGAAATTTTTAAAAAGACGTATGCGGGCTAGAAGAAGGGATGCACTAATGTTAAAAGTGTGGGATACACATTATAGAGTTACTAGACACATACGTAGCTAATATTAACCAAATTTCGAATAAATGGTAAATAGCTTAGAGATATAGCTAAAACTAATAAAATAAATAAAAAGCGTTTTATCTACCACTAACATCTACAATAATTTATGTACAAATACATCCATTCAGCCATAGAACGTGAAGCCATGGAATTTCATGCCATAGAATCAACTTACCCAATCTTTTTAAGTCGATATTCAAACAATAAAATTCTTCAGTGTTTTCTGTTATGGAATCGCATTCAAAATATATCGTTCGAAATAAATGAATTTTCATACATATTACATGAGACAGTCTGGAATCCTCCTTTGACATTGCACAGATTCGTACTTGACAAAAACTTCAGAAACTCGAACGATGCTATCTAAAGACATAAAACGTTTCACTGTTTTATTCTTTTCATTAATATAACACACGGAGAAGTTTAATGTAACAATACTTAACTTTCACTGCAGATTCAAATTATTTTTGATGTACAATATCTGAAGGCGAGGGTTGACGTAAACCTTGAAAGATGTTTGACTTCAATGAAAAGGAAGTAGTTAACGGAAGTGACGTCATATCGTTACGAATACTTATCAGAAAAATCATTTTTATAATTTGAAAATCTGGAATGGCTGCCATTGGCGAATTTTGCGACTTTTGGAAAACTCTTGAAACTTTTAGAATTTTATTGATTGACTAAGAATTTCCAGTATTTCGTGCTTCACGTTTCTTTAATTTTTGAAGCCTTGAATCAAATTTATCTTTAATTTAAAACAAGAAAGATCAATCATGCTTAAAGCATTGATTATGAAACACTTTTCAACTTCAATGCAATTTTATTTAAACATGTCTAAAATGCAATACATTCCTCGGTAATATTTTAAAACTTATCACTATACTACATTAATTTATTATATTTGAAAACTCAAACCTTCATCGAAAAAATGAACTTCATTCAAATGACGGCATTGAAATATAGATTACCTGGTTTAAACACCTCTAAAATGTGATACATTCCTCGGTAATAATTTTAGAATTATCATAATACTACGATAATTTATTATATTTGAAAACTTCATCGAAAACAACTGAAATTCATTCAAATGATGTCATAGAAAAAATAACACGCCTGGCTCTCTCTGTAAAAGCAACATTTCATTCATAAATAATTTCCCATTCATGTCATTCATCACGATACAACAATAATTTATTTTATTTAAAAATTAAGACCATGGAGCTATAAGTAATTAAACTAGTAAAACTTCATCGAAAAAAATCGTCATTCTCTTTTTAAAATCAGTGAATATTTCATTCATATCATCTATGCAGACTCCATGAACTAAATGATTTTGTGTTAAAGAAATACAACAATTGTAATACAACTCATTCTACATATTTTGCTGTTTACATTTTTGTTTTGAAAAATAGACTTCGTTGTTGAAATAATCAAATTTGGATGAGCATTTAAACAAAAATATATTGTAATTGCGTTGTTTCAGTATGTAGATGCATAGAATTTAAGCAAAAATAAAGTAGTTTTAGGACGGATACAACACTCAATATGAATTAAAAAGAACTTTATAAATCACGATTTTGAGACAAGATGGATGCCATATATCATTTTGGAGTGGGTCACGTGATCTTTTCATATCATGGTCACGGGATCGCTTCATATAAAAGGTTTTATTATTATTTTAATTTTTATTTAAGAAACAACTAAATACATTTCGCTGAATTTTTTTTATATATTTTATGGCACAATTTGAATATTACCTAAAATTTTCGAAGCAATTTGTGAATTTTAAATCCGCTTAAAAAATGTTTGAAAAATTAGGTCCCATAGGGTTCAATGTATTTCATTTTTCAACCCGGGTTCAATCCAAAACTAATTGGGTGATATTATTCATTTATATTCCCATAGGTCCTACAGACCGTCTGAACAACATACTAAAATTTCATTTTGATTAAGTCATTTTTACGGCAGTTATCATGCTAACGGACAGACAGACAGACAGAATGAACAAAGTCATAAACACTTTTCAACTTTGTTGTAAAGTGTTAAAAATGAATGCATCTCGCACCTGAACACTTAAATTGAGACATTATTTATTGAAATTAGTGTAGTTGTTAAGGTTGTAGATCCGACAACAAAAGAAAAAAATCTTATGTGCTTAGCACATGACTTTCCTTTTTCCAAGATATTGAATTTTTGCCAATGAGTCGTCATTTTCATTTATATGGCGTTATTTTTATCCATCTAGCGAGATTTTCGTTATTTTGGCAACATTTAAAAAATTCGTTAATTAGGCGACATTCTTTCAAATTCGTCTCCAAAATCTTGCCAAGGTTATAGGCGGAGAAATAAATTATTCTTATAGAAGATAAATGCCTATTGGCGTTCAAATACAAAAGTATTACTGAAAGTATATATTCTCATGAATGGGCTTTTCTTATGAACGAGCTAGATTCACGAGAATGATGTCACCAAATTTATTGCATGATATTACATATGAAAAGCGAACATGTTTCTCAACAGTTAATATTTTTTTTTAAGTTAAGGGATTTTTTGATAAATTTATTTGAAAAATGTGCAATATCTCGAAAACGGTTCCTGCTAGCGTTCTAAAGTTTATGTCAATCGTTTTCTAAGAAAAAATACGTAAGAAATATCTATTTGCGTAACTTTATTAAAGGTTTTGCTTTTTTGATGATTTTTTCAATATTTCACTCTGAAATTTAGGCGGGTTCTGAAATTTCGATTATGTTTAAAAAATTGGCTTCCAATATTCAAAGATTGTAATTTTTGTACCAAATTTCATTCGAATCGCACTATTCGTTAGTGAGATATTGTCCTCACAGACTCATTGACACAAAAACACACTCACATACTTTCACCTCAAAATGTCGACTTCATCATAGTCGACTCCATCTCAATACTCTTCTTATACATTATACTGTGTATATAAGGAAAGTAACAAAGACAGCACCAAATACCGTAATACTATTTAAAATTATTTTTTCGTAAGTGTAATTACATCCATTGTTATTTTTTATATTGTTTTTCTCAGCTTCGTGGTCATATTTCTGCAAAAAAATAAAATGAAGTCTATAACTCTATTAGGAGTTAATAAATATCAATAGTATTAAATTAACACTTTTATTTTACAGATAGGAGTATTCAAAATTATCTATTTTGAATCTGCTCTAAAAGTCTTACTTTTGACTTTATAGATAAATGTAGACGAAAAATGAAATTTTTAAAAATTTACACACCCAAAGATGCATTAAATGTAGCTTATTACATATTCGTCTTTAAATGTATTAAAACATATCCAGAGGAAGTATTCTTTTTATCAATTTTTATTTTATCAATCTTACCGAGTAGACAGATTGAAATATGTTTACGATGTCCTATAAAAACATTTAACCTCCCTCTAAGTGTTAGTCTTTCTCACCTAATTAAAATCTCAACGCAATCAAGATAATGGTGGCTTATATTGACGGTCTTGGTTAAATATTTTCTCAAGAAACATCTTTGGTTTTCATGGAATTGAATTTTTAAATAAAATTTTCCGAGAGTCTTTGATTTTTATTATCGGTAACAATTTTACCATACTATATCTACAGCCATTTTCAGAAATAGATATTTCAAGGAAAATTTTTGAACCGGATATGTAAGAGGAACCGGAAGTGTAAAAATAACTTGAAGTTAAAAAGCTACCGGATGTGTAAAAGCCATTGGAAATGTAAACGCAATTGGAAGTGTAAAAGCAACTGGAACTGTAAAAGCAACTGGAAGTGAAACTTTTTAGTGAATCACTTTATGTTCTTTAAAATTTAATGCTGAATCTATTGTTTCTATTGCTGAATTTATATTTTATTAAAACGTTTTCCTTGAAAATATTATTTCGCTGAATTTGCTATGTACATATGGATTAGATGACTGATATAGATTTAGATTTAGATTTGACTCATATAGATTTAGCATTAATTTTAGAAAGAGGTAGCGTGATTCACTTGGAATTTGGACTTCCAGTTTCTTTTACACTTCCAGTGTAAAACACTCCCGGTTCAAAAATTTCCCTTTAAATATCTATTTAACAGGATGGGCTGTAGATATAGCTCAGATAATGGCTGATATGGCTTCAATATTAATTTCAAAGCGGGTTAGGCCAGTAGCTAAGGATTTCCATTTCCAGTTCTGGAGATTTAACTTTCAGTTTATCCGAAATTTTTTATGATTATGCGAAAAGTATATGCAAAAGAGACAAAAAATGCTTAATAGCTTCATCGAAAATGAAGTGTACAGCATTTGACACCATATGAAGTCTTCTTTATGGTTTTTTTTTACTTTCCCTGCAATACATGGTAATATATAGGGAAAGTATTGGAATCATGTCGAAAATCGTATCTCGAGTTTTCGACGGATCTACACGTTTCGAGACCTCTAGGATACGAAAAACTGTTTCTAGCGTGAAGTCTGTGTGTGTGTCTGTCTGTATGTCTGTCTGTGTGTCTTTTTGTGTGTCTGTCTGTGTGTCTGTCTGTGCAATGTACGTATCCACTCTAACTCAAAAACTAATGAATCGAATTTCATAAAATTTGGTAGGTAAGTCACTTGGATGTGACACTGGTGCTAATCAGTTTTGGGTGTGGAGCGATGAACCCGCCTTTTTTTGCGAAATGGTCCGTAAAACTTTCATTTATCCGCTCTACAAATACCAACGATCTAAAATACCAATTTACCAAATTTCACAAAATTCAGTAGATAAGTTACTTGTTGGATACTCTGGTGCTGATTAGATTTTGGTACGATTCAGAAAAACCGAACCCGCCTTTAATTACGAAATGGCCCGCAAAAATCGCTAAAATCTAAAAAAAAAAAAGACTACGTATGCTGAAATGTATCAATTAAATTCTTGTTTTATACGCAATTTTTGACGAGGAAAAGAATATAACACACCCCATTATACTTTAGGACTAACCGTTCTCAAGGTATTTGAGATTTCATGCATTTTTGTTACGCCGCTATCGGAAAAATGTCCAATTACCAAATAGAAACAAAAATTGAATTAAAAATACAAATTTAGCCTTATTTGGTGCAAGTAAACTCAATGTAATGAATTATTAAAAAAATGAAGGAAATACGAATTTATGTCTGCAGAGAAAGTCATATGTTGCCCACATCAGATTTTTGTTTTTGATAATAATAATTGATTGATTTGGAGTAAAATTTCATAAGTATTGTAAGTATGAATCTTATATGAAATCTTGTACACGATATTAAACAAACTTTAATAAAGTATCATGCCATAAAATCCCACTTATACGTATATCGCATATTCGAATATTTGGTTAATAAGGATTAAAATTTTTTGGCTGCTTTCTCTCAATCAAATGACTATTTTCTCCTTCTTCCTTTTATACAATTATTCAAGTTTTGTCACAAAAATGAAGCACAAAATGGATATTTATTTGAAATTATATCCAATTTGTTTTAAGATAAATAACTATTTTCTATTTGGCGACTTGGCACACTTCGACATGAAACCAAATTATCAAACTTTTTATAAAAACTACTGAAATACATATATATATATACTGAAATACATATATATATATACTGAAATACATATACATATCTCGAGAGAATGCTGTATCCTAGCAAAATTAATTTTTTTTTGTTTAAAGAACAAGACTCAAATGCAAAAGTTTCTTTTTTTCAAAATATTTATATGTCTGATACGAATTGTGCTTTTTTTAAAAATATTTTTCATTTCATGTTAATTTTTACTTTCCTTATATACATAATGTATAAGGAAAGTATTGTGACGAGGTCGAAAATTCGAATTCGAGTTTTCGACGGGTGAGCACGTTTCAAGCATCCCTGATCACAAAACAAACATTTTTGAAGTGACATCTGTGTGTGTGTGTGAGAGTCTGTGGAGACGATAACTGATGAACGAATGAACCGATTCGAGTGAAATTTGGTACAAAAATCACAATCCGTAAACACTGGAAGCCTATTGTTTTTATACGCAATCAAGTGTTCAGAACCCCCTAAATTTTCGAGTGAAATTTTGAAATAATCGTCAAAAAATCAAAACCGCTAATAAAGTTACGCACATAGACATTTTTTATGTAATTTTTCATTAGAAAACGATTGACATAAATTTTAGAACGCTACAATGAACCGTTCTCGAGATAAATAATTATCAAAAAGTCATATAAAATAAAAACAATATTTCCTATTGAAAAACATGTTCAATTTTCATATGTAATACCATGTGATAAATTTAGTGACATCATTCTCGTAGATCTAGCTCGTTCCATTCATGAAAAAAGATACTTTGAGTAATACGTCTGTATTTGAACGCCAATAGTCATTTATCTGCTGTAAGAATAACTTATTTCTTCGTTCATAACGCTTGGCATTATTTTGACGACGAATTAGGTGGAATATCGCCAACTTAGCGATTTTTTAAATGTTGCTAAATTAACGAAAAACTCGCCAAATGGATAAAAATGACGCTAAATCAATGACGGCTCATTGATGATGACGACATGGAGAATGACGACGCATTGACGAAAATTCAATATCTTGGAAAGAATATAAATAACTACTATAAAAAAATCAACTTTTTTTTTACTGTAAAAGTAGTAAATTCATTGCATTATATAAGGAAAGTCATGTGCTGCTTGCTGACATCAGATTTTTTTTCGAGTTATTTTAAAAAGGGTTAGTTTTATATTTCTATGCTTCGTATCACACTCACACATAGAGAGGGGAAAGGAGGGTGATAAATGTGAAAGAGATAGGGAAGGGAGAGAGGAAGAAAGGAGAAAGAGAGGGGGAAGAAAGAGGAATAGCAGAGAGGGAAAGATGATCACAGAAAAAATACTTGCTATTTACTTTCCCTGCAATACATGGTAATGTATAGGAAAAGTATTGGAATCATGTTGAAAATCGCAACTCGAAATTTTGACGGATCTACACGTTTCGAGATCTCTAGAATACGAAAACACTATTTTGAGCGTGACGTATGTGTGTTTGTGTTTGTGCAATGTATGTATCCACTCTAACTCAAACACTAATGAATCAATTTCATAAAATTTGGGAGGTAAGACTCTTGGGTGTGACCCTGGTGCTGATTAGTTTTTGGTACAATTCGAAAAAAAAGAACCCGCCTTTTTTTGTGAAATGGTCTGCAAAAATCTCATGTATTCACTCTAGCCGAAATACAAATTGACCAAATTTCACAAAATTTGGTATATAAATCACATTTGGGATACTCTGGTGCTGATCAGATTTTGGTACGATTCGGAAAAGAACAACCTGCCTTTTCTTACGAAATGGCCCGCAAAAATTGCCAATATCTGAAAAAAGACTACGTGTGTTCAAATGTTTCAATTAAACGCTTGTTTTATACCTAATTTTTGGCGAGGAAAAGAATAGGAACAACTCTATTACACTAGGACTAACCGTTCTCGAGATATTTGAGATTTTTCGCATTTTTATATGCCGCCTTTGGAAAAATGTCCAATTACCAAATAAAAGCAGACATTGAATTAAAAATGCAAATTCAGTGTTATTTTGTGCAATTAAACTCAATTTAATGAGTTCTTAAAGAAATAAAGAAAAAATGAATTTGAGTTTGCAGGAATGGTCATGTGCTTCCCACATCAGATTTTTTTTAACTGTGCTCAAAAGAGGAATATGTTTTAGTTTAATAGAATTTCAATTTTCAACACCATTTCAATACTTTATTTTGCATATGTATTATACATTACAAGGAAAGGCAAAATAATTTCCTTACAATAATATTAAAGCTTTATGCTAATCATGCCAAAACGAACTAATCCACGTACATCCTATAGCCTAAAGTTAGAAACTCTTTATTTAGCCTCAGCGGCATTTTTAATACCAGCCAGCACAGGGTAATTTCATTTACCCTTCTTGGATCATTTACGGCTCTTTCAAAATGGGGCACTTACGCCGTACCCTTTTCCCATTTTATTTAAGAGACCTGCTACCGCACTTTGCCTTATTAGTCGTCGCCCTAGAAGCTGATAAATAGCCAAATGAGCTAAACCTTCTTCTCTTTTCAGATCGGAGGAAGTGCTAAAGTGTTATAATAATACTCTCTCTCGCGCGCTCCGTATGTATCTCTGGTGAGCATCTTCAAAGGTATCATTCTCGTCAGCCCCCGCCTCTGAAGCAGGAGGAAAAGTGGCGTAACATCGATTTTTAACAGCCCACAATCGATATTGCAGGTGTTCTGATTGTGAGATAATAAGGCGGTGACTGGCTACGCCTGATACAAGCCAGGTGTACGAGGGTATATGTTAATTTGGGGAGGTGGGGGAAGTTTTGGCGCGATTTCTTGAAAGCTAGAAGGTGGATGATATTAAGGCGATATATGGAAGTGGATAAGAGTTTATTAACCCCGTTACTCCAAGTTTAGTAATCGCTTCACGAGAATGGACATTTAATACGAATAAGGGAAGTAACAGTTATATTTTCATTACATTGAAGCAAAAAATATAGGCAGTGTGTCCACTCGACTTTCTCATACATTAATATTTCAGTGAGTTTTGCTTGTATCATATTTATATCAGAATGAAAAGGCAAATGAATATTATTCAGATTTTATATACGAGATATATTTTTAAAATGTTTTGTAGATATTTTCTAAAAGTTTATTTTTTCATGGTAACAGCAGTTTTTGTAATGCGGGTTAATTGGATGTACTTTGTTTATCTGCGCCAATATAAACTATTTTGATACTATTAACATCAATAGTGTGGTTTAAATTATCAATTTTCCCCATATACTATATACTGCTTTCAATGATTATGATTATTTATCATAATAACTAGATTATTTTATATAGAAAATAATTCCATTAAATTATCAAAATTTGAGAAATTTAGATTTTTAACGTTCCAATTAATAAAAATCTGATGTGGGCAGCACATGACTTTCCCTGCAGACTTATATCCATGTTCTCTTTATTTTAATTAAATTTATTTCACTTTTAATTCAATTTTTGTTCTCATTTATTAAGTGGACTTATTTTCAACGGTGGCGTAGAGAAAATAATTAAAAACCAAAATATCTCGAGAACGGCTAGTCCTAGTGTAATGGGGTTGGTCTTATTCTTTTCGTCGTTAAAAAATACGTATTAAACAAGCATTCATTGGATATATTTGAGTATATATAGTTCTTTAGTTTAGATTTTGACGATTTTTGCGGGCCATTTTGCAAAAAAAGGCAGGTTACTTTTTTCCGAATCGTACCAAAATCTAATCAGCATCAGAGTAACCCAAAAGTTACTCATCTACCGGATTTTATGAAATTCGGTCCATTAGATTTTTGGTTAGAGTGGATACAACCTTTTGCGGGCCATTTCGCAAAAATAGGCGGGTTCTTTTATTCCGAATCGTAGCCAAAACTAATCAGTTCCAGACTCGCCCACAGGTGACTTACCTACCAAATTTTGTGAAATTCGGTCCATTAGTTTTTTAGTTACAGTGGATACAAAATCTGCACAGACACACAGACAGACACACAGACAGACAGACACACAGACACACACACAGACGTCACGCTAAAAATGGTGTTTTCGTATTCTAGAGTTCTCGAAACGTGTAGATCCGTCGAAAACTCGAGTTGTGATTTTCGGTATGATTCCAATACTTTCCCTATACATTACCATGTATTGCAGGGAAAGTAAAAATCTGATGTGAGCAGCACATGACTTTCCCTGCAAACTTATATTAACGTTATCTTTATTTTAATTTAATTTATTTCACTTTTATTCAATTTCCGTTCTCATTCGGTAATCGGGCTTATTTTCAAAGGTGGTGTAGGGAAAGTACGAAAAACTGAAATATCTCGAGAACGGCTAGTCCTAGTGTAATGGGGTTGGTTTTATTCTTTTCTTCGTCAAAAATTACGCATTAAACACGCATTTAATGGATATATTTGAGCACACGTAGCTTTTTAGTTTAGATTTTGACAAATTTTGCGGGCCATTCTGCAAAAAAAGGCAGGTTATTTTTTTCTGAATCGTTCCAAAATGTAATCAGCACCAGGGTGACCTATACGTGACTCATCTACCGAATTTTGTGAAATTCGGTCCATTAGTTTTTTAGCTAGAGTGGATACAAGCTTTTGCGGGCCATTTCGCAAAAAAAAGGCGGGTTCTTTTATTCCGAATCGTACCCAAAACTAATCAGCACCAGCCCCGCCCACAAGTGACTTACTTACAAAATTTAGTGAAATTCGGTCCATTAGTTTTTTAGTTAGAGTGGATACAAAATCTGCACAGACAGACAGACACACAGACAGACACACAGACACACAGACACACACACAGACGTCACGTTAAAAATGGTTTTTTCGTATTCTAGAGGTCTCGAAACGTGTAGATCCGTCGAAAACTCGAGTTGCGATTTTCGGCATGATTCCAATACTTTCCCTATACATTACCATGTATTGCAGGGAAAGTAAAAATCTGATGTGGACAGCACATGACTTTCCCTGCAGACTTATATCTACGTTCTCTTTATTTTAATTAAATTTATTTCACTTTTATTCAATTTTCGTTCTCATTCGGTAACCGGGCTTATTTTGAAAGGTGGCGTAGGGAAAGTACGAAAAACTAAAATATCTCGAGAACGGCTAGTCCTAGTGTAATGGGGTTGGTCTTATTCTTTTCGTCGTTAAACATTACGTATTAAACGGGCATTTAATGGATATATCTGAGTATACCTAGTTCTTTAGTTTAGATTTTGAAGATTTTTGCGGGCCGTTTTGCAAAAAAAAGCAGGTTATTTTTTTCCGAATCGTACCAAAATCTAATCAGCACCAGAGTGACCTATACGTGACTCATCTACCGAATTTTGTGAAATTCGGTCTATTAGTTTTTCAGCTAGAGTGGATACAAGCTTTTGCGGGCCATTTCGCAAAAAAAGGCGGGTTCTTTTATTCCGAATCGTATCCAAAACTAATCAGCACTAGCCCCGCCCACAAGTGACTTACCTACCAAATTTTGTGAAATTCGGTCCATTAGTTTTTTAGTTACAGTGGATACAAAATCTGCACAGACAGACAGACACACAGACAGACAGACAGACAGACAGACACACGCACAGACGTCACGCTAAAAATGGTTTTTTCGTATTCTAGAGGTCTCGAAACGTGTAGATCCGTCGAAAACTCGAATTGTGATTTTCGGTATGATTCCAATACTTTCCCTATACATTACCATGTATTGCAGGGAAAGTAAAAAAACAATCCACTTAGTTCTAGTTTTTCACGTAATATATATGTATACATAAAAATTGATAGCGTTCTTAAAGGATCGCATCTATATATGTATATAGTTAACCACATATATTATAGTATTATACTATATGTGGTATATTTTATATAAAAAATATAGTATTATAAATTTAAATGATCATTATTTGAAAATAATGCTTATAATTCATTTCGACTGGATTTCCTAATTTTAAGCTCGGTTCAATACTAATTTATATTTACATGTTTTGTAAGGTAGTAAAAAATCCGATGTGGGCAGCACATGACTTTCCCTGCAGACTCACACTCACATTCTCTTTATTTCCTCAATAATTCATTATATTGAGTTTAATTCCACAAAATAACGTCCATAAATATTTTAAATGATACTGAATTTGCATTTTACTTCCCCTGCAATACATGGTAATGTATAGGAAAAGTATTGGAATCATGCCGAAAATCGCAACTCGAGTTTTCGACGGATCTACACGTTTCGAGACATCTAGAATACGCAAAAACTATTTTTACCCTGACGTCTGTGTGTGTGTCTGTCTGTGCAGATTTTGTATCCACTCTAACACAAGAACTAATGGTCCGAATTTCATAAAATTTGGTAGGTGAGTCACTCGTGGGCGAATCTGGTGCTGATTAGTTTTGGGTATGGTTCGGGATAAAAGAACCCGCCTTTTTCTGCGAAATGGTCCGCAAAAGTTTGTATCCACTCTAGCTGAAAACTAATGGATCGATTTTCACAAAATTCGGCAGATAAGTCACTTGTGGGGCATCCTGGTGCTGATTAGATTTTGGTATGAGTCGGAAAAAAATAACCTGCCTTTTTATGCAAAATGGCCCGCAAAAATCGCCAAAATCTGAACTAAAAAACTACGTATGCCCAAATATCTCCATTAAATGCTTGTTTAATACGTAAATTTTAACAAAGAAAAGAATAAGACCAACCCCATTACACTAGGCCTAGCCGTTCTAGAGATATTTTAGTTTTTTCGTATCTTCTCTACGCCACCTTTGAAAATAAGTCCAGTTATCAAATGAGAACGAAAATTGAATTAAAAGTGAACTAAATTTAATTAAAATAAGGAGACCGTGAATATAAGTCTCCAGGGAAAGTCATGTGCTGCCCACATCAGATTTTAATTCAATTTTCGTTCTCAGTTGGTAGCTGGACTTTTTTGCAAATGATGTGGCGTAGCGAAAATGTGAAAAAACTAAAATATCTCGAAAACAATGTACTGGGGTTAGTCTTATTAATTTCATTAATTCATCAGAATTGCGTATAAAATAAGCATTTAATTGGTATATATGAGCATACGTAGTTTTTTATTTTAGATTTTGATGATTTTTACCGACCATTTCGAAAAAAAGGCAGGTTATTTTTTTCCGACTGATACCAAAATCAATCTGATCAGCACCAGGGTGATCCACAAGTGACTTATATATCATCAAATTTTGTAAAATTTCATCAATTAGATTTTCATATAAAGTGGATACAGCCAATTTTTGCGGGCCATTCCACAAAAAAGGGCGTGTTGTTTTATCCGAATCGTACCAAAAACTAATCAGAACCAAGGTCACACACAAATGACTTTCTTATAAAATTTTAAATAAATCGGTCCGATTGTTTTTGAGTTAGAGTGGATGCGTACATTGCACAGACAGACAGACACACATACAAAATCACACACAAACGTCACGCTAAAAATAGTGTTTTCGTGTTCTAGAGATCTCGAAACGTGTAGATCCGTCGAAAACTCAAATTGTGATTTTCGGTATGATTCCAATACTTTCCCTACATATTACCATGTATTGCAGGGAAAGTAAAATATCTGATGTGGGCAGCACATGACTTTCCTTGCAGACTCAAATTCATATATTTTTAATTTCTTTATTAATTCGCTAGATTGAGTTTATTTGCACCATATAACACTATATTTGCATTTTTATTTCAATTTCAGTTTTTATTCGATACTTGAACATTTTTCCGAAATCGGCGTAACAAAAATGCAAAAATCTCAAATATCTTGAGAACGGTTAGTTTTAAAGCATAATGAAGTCTGTTACATTCTTTTCCTCGTCAAAAATTGCGAATAAAACAAAAATTTAATTGATACATCTGAGCATACGTAGTCATTTTTTTTTAGATTTTCGCGATTTTGGGGGGCCATGTCGTAAAAAAAGGCAGGTTGTTCTTTTCCGAATCATACTGAACTCGAATCAGCACCATAGTATCCCACAAGGAACTTACCTACCAAATTTTGAGGAATTTGGTCAATTAGTATTTTAGCTAGTGTGGATACATGAAATTTTTGCGGGCCATTTTGTAAAGAAAGGTGGGTTCTTCTTTTCCGAATCATACTAAAAATCCAATCAGCATCAGAGTATCCTACATCCTTAGATTTTCGCGATTTTTGGGGGCCATGTCGTAAAAAAATGCAGGTTGTTCTTTTCCGAATCGTACCAAAATCGAATCAGCACCATTGTATCCCACAAGGAACTTACCTACCAAATTTTGTGAAATTTGGTCAATTAGTATTTTAGCTAGAGTGGATATATGAAATTTTTACGGGCACTCCGCAAAAAAAGACGGGTTCTGATTTTACGAATCATGCCAACTAATCAGCAGCAGGATCTCACTCAATTGGCTTACCTACCAAATTTTATGAAATTCGATCCAGTAGTTTTTTTAATTGGAGTGGATACATACATTGCACACACAGACACACACACAGACAGACACACACACAGATGCACACACAGACGTCACGATAAAAATAGATTTTTCGTATTCTAGAGGTCTCGAACCATGAAGATCCGTCGAAAACTTGAGTTGCGATTTTCGATATGATTCCAACACTTTCCCTATACATTACCATGTATTGCAGGGAAAGTGAAAAGCCCATTTGAGATCGAAACATATTACATATATAAATGAATATGTAGGAATGTAAGGTTTCATCGACTTGTAAATTCATCAGTTGGTAAATCAGTCGCACTGAGCTGTAAGTTATAAACATGGCAAAGAAAAAGATATCACACTCGTCTGTCTTCCACTTTAATTCGACAACTTAATCAACTTCCATTTTGGATCAACTTCCCTAACTTATATTTTTAAACATTTCAGAGTCTGAAACTTTTTTTCGTGATCTTTGTTGGATAACTCCTGCATTTGTTATTGTTAATTTCTTCACCAATATCAATTCGACTTCTTCAACACATGTTGTTAACGTGGCGTTTACGCAATCTGATATGGGCAGCACACGACTTTCCCTGCACACCCATATTCACGTTCTCTTCATTTCTTCAATAATTCATTAAATTGAGTTTAATTGCACAAAATAACAGACATAGTTACTTTAACATACACTAAATATGCACTTTTATTCAATTTTCATTTTCATTTGGTAATTGGACTTATTCTCAAGATGGCATAGCGAAAATGTGAAAAAACAAAAAATATCTCGAGAACGGCTACTCCTAGAGTAATGGGGTTGGTCTTATTCTTTTCGAAATCGGAAATTACGCATAAAATAAGCTTTTTATTGATATATTTGAGCATACGTAGTCTATTATTTTTAGGTTTAATGATTTTTGCTGCCCATTTTGAAAAAGTGCAACCTATTTTTTTCCGAAATGAAACAAAATCTAATCAACATGTCATTTATCTGCCAAATTTTGTAAAATTTGGTCTATTAGTTTTTGGTAGAGTGGATGCATTCATTACACAAACAGACACACACACAGACAGACAGACAGACACACAAACAGATAGACAGACACACAGTCACAGACGACACTCTAAAAAAAGCTTTCTCGTGTTCTAGAGGTCCCAAAATGTGTAGACCCGTTGAATACTCAACTTGCAATTCTCGGTATGATTAAAAATATACTTTCCCTATGCATTACCTTGTATTGCCGGGAAACTGAAAATGAGTTATAAGTCAAAATTCGCTTTTTTTGTAATCTCCCACCCCCAGGGTATCCCCCACTCCCAAATGAATGAACACTAGTAGTGCCCCGTTGAGAATCTAATAAGTAATTTTTAATTTTGCGAGCATTCTCTTTTTTTACAATCTCGTACTAACGAAGTTTGTAGAACGAAGTATGTAGGTAAGCCTTGTATGAAACGAGATCTAGTATTTTCTTAATAATTCGTACTAAAATGAGGTTTGCACTATTAAAATTCGTACATATCGTAACGTCGCTGTATACACATTATATAAAAACTAGAAACAGTGGAATTTTTCGGAATTCTCTTGATTTGAATAGGAATTAATAAAAATTAAAAAATTTTATACATTGTTACTATGGAGAAATAGTCAAAAATGTCGAAGCAACGGTAGCAGTTAACACTTTCAGACGTTACATACTTTATATACACCTACTCTCGATTCTGCTCTAAATCTTCTTAAATATTAATATATGAAAATTTAAATTTTAGACATTACAAAAATATATATAATATTTCCTTCCGAGTAAATTTTAAGTTTTTAACACATTCCAACAAAGTTGAAAAGTGTTTATGACTTTGTTCATTCTGTCTGTCTGTCCATTAGCACGATAACTGCCGTAAAAATGACTTACTCAAAATGAAATTTTAGTATGTTGTTCAGACGGTCTGTAGGACCTATGGGAATATAAATGAATAATATCACCCTCCTAGTTTTGGATTGAACCCGGGTTGAAAAAATGAAATACATTGAACCCTATGGGATCAAATGTTTCAAACATTTTTTAAGCGGATTTAAAATTCACAAATTGCTTCGAAAATTGTAAGTAATATTCAAATTGTTCCATAAAATATATAAAAAAACAATCAGTGAAATATACTCAGTAGTTTTTTAAATAAAAATTAAAATAAGAATTACACCTCTTATATGAAGCGATCACGAGACCATTATATGAAGAGATCACGTGACCCGCTTCAAAATGATATATGGCATCCATCTTGTCTCAAAATCGTGATTTTTTAAGTTCTTTTTAATTCATATTGGGTGTTGTATCCGTCTTAAAACCACTTTATTTTTGCTTAAATTCTGTGCATCTACATACTGAAACAACGCAATTACAATATATTTGAGTTTAAATGATCATCCAAATTTGATTATTTCTTCAACGAAGCCCATTTTTTACTTATGTAAAATGTAAACAGCAAAATATGTAGAATGAGTTGTATTAAAATTGCTGTATTTCTTTACCACAAAATTATTTAGCCCATGGAGTCTGCATAGCTGATATGAATGAAATATTCATTGATTTTACAAAGAGAAGGACGATTTTTTTCGATGAAGTTTTAAGCATAGAGTTTAATTACTTGAAGCTCCATGGTCCTAATTTTTAAATAAAATAAATTATTATAGTATTGTGATGAATGAAATGCATGGGAAAATGTTATGAATGAAATGCTGTTTTTATAGAGAGAGCCAGACATGTTATTTTTTCTATGATGTCATTTGAATGAATGTCAGTTGTTTTCGAAGAAGTTTTCAAATATAATAAATTATTGCAGTATTATGATAATTTTAAAAATATTACCGAGGAATATATCGCATTTTAGAGATGTTTAAGCCAGGCAATTTATATTTCAATGCCGTCATTTGAATGAAGTTCATTTTTATCGATGAAGGCTTATGTTTTCAAATATAATAAATTAATGCAGTATTGTGATAAGTTTTAAAATATTACCGAGGAATGTTTTGCATTTTAGACTTGTTTAAATAAAATTGCATTGAAGTTGGAAAGTGTTTCATAATCAGTGCTTTAAGCATGATTGATCTTTCTTTTATTTATTTAATTTCGGATCTTGTTTTAATATAGAGAGATAATACCCTTATTAAACAAATTTCAGAATGTTGTTCAATGATCTGGGATCCTATAGAAGCCGTCCAAAATAAACTTTTAAGTACTATAACTGCAGAATTCCAGGTTATTATCCTTATGATATGCATACTTGTGAACTTAGGCAAATACTTTATTTTATGTCTCTTAAAAGAGAAAGACAATGGTCCTGCCTCTTGTTTTATTTTCTATGAGTTATTAAGTGGTTCTATGAAAGTTGTGGTTTTTATTCGAACTCTAACGGGAAAGAAGTTCTTTTTAACGCCACTACTGGGGACGTGAAGGCAAGGGTTTACGCTTCATGCCAAAGTGATTTGAATTGCTCAATTTTCTGCGCGCATGGAAAAAATGAAATCCGGGAATATTTTTTGTGCTAAACTGGCATTTCAAAGATTCAGCGGTATTATTTGTATTATTTACGTAGCGGTTTATTTACTTCCGGTAATTCGTTCTAGTGAGACAATAAAAATATAATCCTTAATATTAAGCTAATTCAAGCGTGTATTCCATCAGGAATTCAGTCCCCGATTACTCGTACTTTGCCTGTAAATCTAATTTTTTGTAATGTTACTGTTATGGGGGAATAGAAGAAACTTAAAAGAAACAAACATAGCATCCTAATTTAAGAATGGTACAAAATGAAGTTGCATATGTCGAGGAGTAAAGAGAAAATTTAAAAAGAAGTTAAAGTAGAGGGTGTTTGAAAAATCGTTCAGGCCCAATTTTAAAATTATATAAGATACCCAGAAATTGAAATAAGAGAGTTTTTTTTCTTTCAATTAGGTGGCACTAATATACTCTAAAAAATATATCAAAAATATCATCTGCTGTTCATAATGTCAAATGTTCCTATTAGACCTATTTTTTATCAATCGAAAACATGGCGTTTTCCCCTTGAGTGAAAGATTTTTTATTTTAAAACAATATTTCTCTGGCCATTCATGACAATTAATAAAAGAACAAGGTCTGTAATGATCGTCTAGCGTATTAAAAACATGAAAGATCAATCATGCTTAAAGCATTGATTATGAAACACTTTCCAACTTCAATGCAATTTTATTTAAACAAGTCTAAAATGCAATACATTCCTCGGTAATATTTTGAAACTTATCACAATACTGCATTAATTTATTATATTTGAAAACTTAAACCTTCATCGAAAAAAATGAACTCCATTCAAATGACGGCATTGAAACATAAATTGCCTGGATTAAACATCTCAAAAATGTTATACATTCTTCGGTAATAGTTTTAGAATTATCATAATACTACGATAATTTATTATATTTGAAAACTTCATCGAAAACAACTGAAATTAATTCAAATGACGTCATGGAAAAAATAACACGCCTGGATCTCTCTATAGAAACAGGATTCCATTCATAACTTTCTCCCATTCATTTCATTCATCACAATACTATGATAATTTATTTTATTTAACCATTTTGTTTAAGACCATGGAGCTACAAAAAATTAAACTCTAGGCTTGAAACGTCATCGAAAAAAATCGTCCTTCTCTTTATGAAATCAATTAATATTTCATTCATATCAGCCATGCAGACTCCATGGACTAAATTATTTTGTGTTAAAAAAATACAGAAATTCTAATACAACTCATTCTATATATTTGGCTGTTTGCATTTTACATAGGTGAAAAATAGGCTTAGTTGTAGGAATAATCAAATTTAGATGAGCATTTAAATTCAAATATATTGACATTGTGTTGTTTCAGTATGTAGATGCACAGAGTTTAAGCAAAAATAAAGTAGTTTTAGGACGGATACAACACTCAATATAAATTAAAAAGAACTTTAAAAAATCACGATTTTGAAACAAGATAGATGCCATATATCATTTTGAAGTGGGTCGTGTGATCGTTTCATATCATGGTCATGTGATCGTTTCATATAAGAGGTGTAATTATTATTTTAATTTTTATTTAAAAAATTACTGAATATATTTCGATGAATTTTTTTTTATATATTTTATGGAACAATTTGAATATTACCTAAAATTTTCGAAGCAATTTGAGAATTTTAAATCCGCTTAAAAATGTTTGAAAAATTAGGTCCCATAGGGCTCAATGTATTTCATTTTTTCGACCCGGGTTCAATCTGAAACTAATTGAGTGATATTATTCATTTATATTCCCATAGGTTCTACAGACCGTCTGAACAACATACTAAAATTTCATTTTGATTAAGTCATTTTTACGGTAATTATCGTGCTAACGGACAGACAGACAGACAAACAGACAGACAGAATGAACAAAGTCATAAACACTTTTCAACTTTGTTGTAAAGTGTTAATAACAACAGACGATATATCTCATATTATTGAGAGTATATTAGTTCCATTTAACTGACAAAGAAAAATTCCAACTTCTCGGTTGATTATATGATTTTCAAATTTGATCTCGTGACAGGGTTGCCCATAAAGGGGGACGGAAACCAATAGTATTTGGTCCCGGGCCACCAAAAGGGGTCCGCACCACCAATATATTCTTTCTGAAGCTGGAGAAGACTTGAAAAATTTATAAAAAGAAAAAGTTAACTATGGAGGAGGGCCATGAAAAATATTTGTAGGAGTACGGGCACCATTTCTAAAGGTGGCCCTGGTCCCGACTTTTCTATCACTATGTATCTGAGATATTCAACCCCATGACTATCCCGACAAATGAACCCATTTAATATTCTATGACAGCAAAACTTATGAGTTTTTATGATTCGATCTCCCTGAAAATCAATGTATTTGGTCATATTCTTGTCGGTAAAAATAGGCTTACTCAATTTCATGGAAATCGGTTGATTTTTTAACACTTTACAACAAAGTTGAAAAGTGTTTATGACTTTTTCTATTCTGTCTGTCTGTTTGTCCGTTAGCACGATAACTGCCGTAAAAATGGCTTGATCAAAATGAAATTTTAGTATGTTGTTCAGACGGTCTGTAGGACCTATGGGAATATATATATATATATATATATATATAAAAATGAACAATATCACCCAATTAGTTTTGTATTGAACCCGGGTTGAAAAAATGATATACATTGAACCCTATGGGACTTAATTTTTCAAACATTTTTTAAGCGGATTTAAAATTCACAAATTGCTTCCAAAATTTTAGGTAATATTCAAATTGTTCCATAAAATATATATAAAAAAACAGCGAAATATATTCAGTAGTTTTTTAAATAAAAATTAAAATAATAATTACACCTCTTATATGAAGCGATCACGTGACCATGATATGAAAAAATCACGTGACTCACTTCAAAATAAAATATGGCATTCATCTTGTCTCAAAATCGTGATTTTTAAAGATCTTTATAATTCATATTGAGCGTTGTATCCGTCCTAAAACCACTTTATTTTTGCTTAAATTCTGTGCATCTACATACTGAAACAACGCAATTACAATATATTTCAGTTTAAATGATCATCCAAATTTGATTATTTCCACAACGAAGCTTACTTTTTACATATGTAAAATGTAAACAGCAAAATATGTAGAATGAGTTGTATTAGAATTGCTGTATTTCTTTAACACAAAATTATTTAGATCATGGAGTCTGCATAGCTGATATGAATGAAATATTCATTGATTTTACAAAGAAAAGGACGATTTTTTTCTATGATGTTTTAAGCATAGAGTTTAATTACTTGTAGCTCCATGGTCTTAATTTTTAAATAAAATAAATTATTATAGTACTGTGATGAATGAAATGAATGGGAAATTATTTATGAATGAAATGCTGCTTTTATAGAGAGAGCCAGGCGTGTTAGTTTTTTCTATGACGTCATTTGAATGATATTCAGTTATTTTCGATGAAGTTTTCAAATATAATAAATTATCGTAGTATAATGATAATTGTAAAATTATTACTAAGGAATGTATCGCATTTTAGATATGTTTAAACCAGGCAATTTATATTTCAATGCCGTCATTTGAATGAAGTTCATTTTTTTTCGATGAAGGTTTAAGTTTTCAAATATAATAAATTAGTATTCAAAATTAAATTCAAAAATAATAAATTAGTATTGTGATAAGTTTTAAAATATTACCGAGGAATGTATTGCATTTTAGAGATGTTTAAATAAAATTGCATTGAAGTTGGAAAGTGTTTCATAATCAATGCTTTAAGCATGATTGATCGTTCTTGTTAAACTTAAAGTAAAATTTACTGGGAAGAAGTAAAATTTACTCGAAAGTAGTAAAATTTACTCGAAAGTAAAATTTACTCGAAAGTAAAATTTACTTTTTCTTTCTTCTTAGGCTACAAAAATGAGATATATATCGCAAATAGTACCATTAATAAGAACTTATACCACACTTACAATTTTTGTTTGAAAAATATGCAATTAGAATATTGATATTATATTGATACAAATTTTTCTGATGAGTTGTTTTATTTAGCGCCAGAAAGGGTTTATACGAAAAACTGATATTATTGAATACGGTAACCTGAAAACACTTGTATAAAACATTAAAATGTTCCGCTTTATTACCGCTTTATTTCTTTCCATATATACATAATGTATAAGAAAAGTATTGTGACGGGGTCGAAAATTCGAATTCGAGTTTTCGACGGGATAGCACGTTTCAAGCATCCCTGATCACGAATCAAACATTTTTTAAGTGATGTCTCTGTGTGTGTGTGAAAGTATGTGTATGTGTGTGTGTGTGTGTCAGTGAGTCTGTGGAGACGATAACTGATGAACGAATGGACCGATTCGAACGAAATTTGGTACAAAAATCATAATCCCTAAACACTGGAAGCCTCTGGAAACTTTATACGCAATCGAATGTTCAGAACCCCCCCTAAATTTTCGAGTGAAATTTTGAGAAAATCGTCAAAAAATCAAAACTGCTAATAAAATTACGCAAATAAATATTTCTTGTGTAATTTTTCATTAGAAAACGATTGAAATAAATTTTAGAACGTTAACATGAACCGTTCTCGAAATATTGCACATTTTTGAAAAAAAATATCAAAAAGTCATATAAAATAAAAAAAAATATTTCGTATTGAGAAACATGTTCACTTTTCATATCTAATGCCATGCGATAAATTGGGTGACATCATTCTCGTGGAACTAGCTCGTTCCATTCAAGAAAAAATTCTTACTTTTGTATTTGAAAGCCAATAGTCATGTATCTGCTGTAAGAATAACTTACTTCTCCGTCTATAACGCTTGGCGAAATTTTGGCGACGAATTTGGTGGAATGTCGCCAACTTGGCGACATTTTTAATTGTTGCCAAATTAACAAAAATCTCGCCAAATGAATAAAAATGACGCTAAATCAATGAAAATGAAGACTAAATGAAGAAAATTCAGTATTTTGGAAAGAATATAAGTATCTACTATAAGAATAACATTTATTTTAACTGTAAAAGTAGTAATTATATAAGGAAATAATATAAGGAAAGTCATGTGTTGCCCACATCAGATTTTTTATGCATATTTTTATGTTTTACTATCAGTTTTACTATCTAATATATTTTACTACCAGTTTATGTTTTACTATTAAAAATTGCATCACATTCATTCGGTGGGCCCGTTGCCAACCACATTTCCGAAAATTTTCGATTTCGAGATATCTATGCCAATATATGTTTTAAGACCTCATGAACAAGTTTTGACTATTTTTGGAGTGATGTCCGCCTGGCTATCTGACTGTCTGTCTGTGGTCCATTTTTCCCGTACACTGTGGCTGCCATAAATATAAATCAATTTTTACAAAGCTTTATATTCGGCTTTGTTATAAATAATATCTAGGCTTTTACGACGAAATTCATTTCAAATTTTATATTTTTTTAACATGGCAGCATAGGGTAAAATTCAACATAATCCTGCATAAAAGAAAGGGTTCAATGATTACCAGCCTTTGTTGTTTCAATTATTATTGCGTAAAATAGCAGCGACATAGCTTTTTTGTTGGTGACGTCATTAGTCCCTCTCGGGGAGGAGAGGAAAGTTAACCGCGCCCGGGGATACATTGCCAATTATGCCATCAATCAAAGGATTGTTTAAGCCCTTTAAAGTGATGGGTAACACGCTATAATTGTAATCATTTCAACCCATGATACCGATGTTTCAAAAATGTTCTTGTAAAATTGGAAACAGGAGAAGATTCTCCCAAGAAGAAACTCAAAAATTTGATGCTGAATCTTTATCAATCTGCAATTGAGCTCTATTCCTTCCGTCGAAAACTCGAATTCGAATTTTCGATCTCATTACAATACGTCCCTTATACATTATACTACGATAATACAACTTAATGAAGAAGATAGTGCAACTTAAATGTACAAAGATAGTGCAACTTAATTTTTAAGAATTTTAGTTTCCCTGCCTTTAATATTGTAAAGAGTCTTGCTGTCTTAACTGGGAATCGAACTTTGGATTTCCTAACTGGTCAGCCGACGCTCTACTTTTGAGATTTTGGGACGAAACTGCAAGCTCTTGTTGCCCTAATGAACTGTGCATTCTACACTCTTAAATGTCAGATTGGCAGGCAACTGACAATCAGCAGGCAACTGACAATCTGACTGGCTGTCTCCTGCTATTATTATCTCAGGTTAGCCTCCTGCTTCTATTATTTCTACCCTGGTTAGTACCCTGCGTGAGCGTTATCCTCTCAATTTGAAATCGCCGCACAATCTTCCAGAGTCCACCTAATACGTACTAGTTGTACTAGGGTCAAATTCAGATCTCCTACATCTTTTAATCCCTCTTTAGTAGATAAAATTAAAAACTGTATTCTTGTTGCCATGGAAATTTCTAATAAAGTGACCTAAGCTTATAAGTAGATACTGCTCTTAAGTTTGATCAATGAATCCCTTTATTTCATTCTTATTAACTCATATGAACTTATTGTATTCCCTCCATATTTTCTTTAAAAAAAAAAAGCTATGTCAATTGTTCTTAATTTTCTCGGTTCTTTCTTTTTCTTTTGACCATTTTCATTTGTATTTTTTCTAATTTTGTTTTTCTAAATTTTATTCTAAATTTCTGGTTTTGTTTTTCATGTGCTTAAATTCTTTTTTTCTTTTCATATATATATTTTTTAAATATTTTCTAAATTTTACTATTAAAATTTTATTATTTTCTTTAATTTTAATCTATTTTTATGTTATTATACCTCACTCTAAATTTTATTTTTCAATGATCTTTTTATCTATATTCGCAATAACCCTTTTCCAATTTTTGAAAAATGGGCGTACTTGTCATGTTCAAATATCATGTAAAACTGTCTGTTTAATCACAGTACTTTTCATCAATTGTTATCATTTTAGACCTAAATAAATGTTCGTTTGGCGAGATGGTAGACCTTGGGTGCCTCCTGAGTGCAGGAGGTATTCTTTCCCGGCCGTGCAGCTAGCTACTCTAAATCCACTATGTGAATCGCACGGTTTGGGGTCTTCAGATCTCCTACATCTTTGCACTAAGCTACAAGGTTGATTTGTTCGGGCGCTATTGTAAAGAACCTTCCTGCTCCAATCGGATATTGAACCCTGGATCTCCGGGCTATTCCAGCCGAAGCTCTACCGTTGAGCCACTGGGACGAAATTGCAAGCTCTTACCTTTTAAGTGGACTCTGCACTACTAAAAATGGATTCTTGTATGAGAAAGTCGAGTTGAACCACACCTCAGTTAATTTATCCGTCAAATTCTGATTATGATAAATATGAATGTGAAAAAATATAATATGACTATAAAAAAAAGTCGAGTAAAATACCGCTACATTCAAGATATTTCTAATTTTCACTTCCGCATTCACCTCATCTGAGCGTATCAGAATCACCAGACAGAAAGTCTATATTTCCTCTTCGACAAAACTGTTTCCTTTTTCTCGCACTTTTTATGATCTATCTCTTTCTTTTCCAAAACTACCCTCATTATATCAGGAAACGGTCATCGCTGACGCTTATAACTCTGCAACACGGACAGAGTGTGAACGGCCGCAATCATACTTTTATGGCGCACTCTTAATTTATAGGTATCGTAAACGCAGCTGTTGCTCGCCAAATTTGGCTATAAATAGATATTGCGGTGTGCTTTATTGGTAGGCGTTATGGAGCAGTTGATTGCCATCACTCAAGGTAAAGAGAAAGAATAGTTAGCCTACATTTAGATTTGAATTAGAGTTACCATCGCTGTTGATTGAATTTTGCTTATTACATAATAAACGTCCAGCGAAGTATGGAAAGTTTTGGGGGACTTGCACTAAATCTTTTTCGGGGGAGGATGCTATAGCACCATTGTTACGGACGTCATAAAGGACATTTAATTGTGAATTTACGTACAGTCCTGCAATAGAGGGTATTTCATTATAAATGACCTCAGGTTTGAGTTTAGGTAATTGGTTTTAGACTTCTATTTCCAATTTGAAAGCTTACTAAAATGTTTACTAAAAGCTTACTAAATGCACAATTATTTTGTATAATTATGTTTTCGTGGTATTTTATAAATGATAAGAAGCCTTAAAAGTTAGATGGCTCTTGAGCAAAAAGGAAAAAAAAATCAATTAGAAAAAGGTACGCTGGATACAGACTAGTCAAAAGAAAAAAAAAACTTGATGTAATTAGTTGAAGCAATCATGAATATATTTATAGAAAAGAACAAACACTACCAAAATAAACTAAAGGTGATTCAATTCACCTTCAACTCTGACTTGTATTGGCAGCAAATTGAAGCCAGACTTAGCATAAAACGTGGCTGCGCAATTTTATTTGCCTGAGATTTGTACGGGGACCTGACCCGGGATTTGTACTTGGAAAATTCCCGATTTATTTATAATCAATAACTTGCTAAACATTGAAGACCATTGCATGGTTTTTTAGTTAGTGTACTGCTCAACTGTTACTAATTTAACTTTTTAACACTTCATAACATAGTTGAAAAGTGTTTATGACTTTGCTCATTCTGTCTGTCTGTCTGTCTGTCCGTTGGCAAGATAACTGCCGTGAAAATGATTTTATCAAAATGAAATTTTAGTATGTTGTTGAGACGGTTTGTGGGACATATAGGAATGTAAATAAATAATATCACCCAATTAGTTTTAGATTGAACCCGGGTTGAAAAAATGACATACAATAGACCCTATGGGACCTAATTTTTTAAACATTTTTTAAGAGAATTAAAATTTCACAAATTTCTTCGAAAATTTTAGGAAATATTTAAATTATCTCATAAAATATATAAAAAAAATGTCAGCAAAATATGTTTGGTAGTTTTTTAAGTAAAAATAAAAATAATAATTACACCCATATAATATGAAGAGATCACATGACCCACTTCAAAATAAAATATGGCATGCATCTTTTCTCCCAGAGTAAAAATCGTGATTTTTAAAGTTCTTTTAAATTTATATTTTGTGTTGCATCGTTTATAAAATCGCTTTAATTTTTAGTACTTTTGTTGCATCTATATTTTCACTAACGCAATTACAAAAGTTTTGAGCTTAAATGATCATCAAACTTTGATTATTCCTACAACGAAGTCTAATTTTAATGGATGCAGAATGTAAACAAGTGATTGTAAAGATGAGTTGTATAGGAATTCCTGAATTTTTTTCACGCAAAATTATTTAACTCTAGAGTCTGGAATAAAAGTGAAATGAATGAAAATGGGATAAATGAAATATTCACTGTTTTTACAAAGAGAACAAGACTATTTATATTTCTCTGACGTCATTTGAATAAAGTTAATTTTTTTTCGATAAAGTTTTAAGTTTTTATGTAAAATAAATTATCGTAGTTCCGTGATAATTAAAACAATATAACCCGGAATGTATTGCATTTTGCATTTCAGTTGGAAAGTATTTCATGATCAATGCTTTATGCATGACTGATTATTCTTGTCTTTATTTGTTCAAGAGACCACGTAAGAATTTAAACCACCTATTTTTATAAGCATACAACCCACCGGAAAAAATATGGGTAGCAATTTTGTATTTATTTTGAGAAACTTTCAATTTAGAAGTGTGTTTAAATTCAGTTGCCGAATATCGAAAAACGAGATTAATGATGCTGACATTTATATCATTAGTTTATCACCAATTTAAAGAAGAAGGTATTGCGTGAAAAATAGGTTAGAGAGTTATTCAATAGAGTTTTTTAAAGCATTTATACATAATAGAAACTATCATTAATGAGGTTATCGAAGAGCAGTAGACATATATTGTAGTATTTATGGCAGTTTCAAATATCCATTCTTTTAAAGACCTTGTACAGTCCACTTCACCTATAGATTAAATGGCTATAATCGCAATGGATAGAGTAAACAGTAGCCAAAATGTGGTTAAAATACAAGTTGGATCATAAGTTATTTTCAACAGTGCCGGACCATTTCGGTTTCAAGTTTAGAATACCAAATTTTTGATATATTTATTGATCATACGATTTGTAGAAGTGGTTTTCAACCCAACTGTGTTACGGAGAAAAGTATGCTGCATAAAAAATAGAGGGATTAAGGTAGAATACTTATATAACAAAGGAGTACTTACAGGTCTAAAGTGGTCCCTAAAGTGGTACTTACATACAGGTCTAAATACAGGCTGTAATGGTGAGCGATGTTCCAGAGAGATATGCTAATATATATATATATATATATATATATATATATATATATATATATATATATATATATATATATATATACATTCTAAGACAAAAGAATCGACATACGCCGCAAAATAATCCGATAGTAAGGAAACTTTACATGCAAACACCTTTCGGCCGAATATGCAAATGGTAAAAAATTCGCAGCGATCGATCGATTCGATCCAAATGATAAAAAACAGAAACTGAGAAACATGGTGGTGTATGTAAGGATCGAACCTCGCTTTCAGGAACAAAACATGCAGTGGGTTTCGATTGCGTTTCCGTACCTTGATTGTAACAATGCCTTACCGGTGAATTCACGGCCACTACAAACATATGAAGGAGTTTAAAAACGGTCGGACTGCATGACGCTGGATGGGCACCCCCCCCCCCCCCCCACGGCATTTGGGTAGAAGCATAGTAGCAATTAGACGATGTTGGCAGGAATGTGTCCGGAATGGCAGATTTCAGCGGCAAGCGGGCAGCGGACGGCCTAGAGCTACGACAGAACGGGAAGATGGAGCGATTGTCAGAGCAGCTGTGACAGCACGAGATTCGTCGTTATCAACTATCCAACATGTGGCAAAGACGGAAGTGACCACCCGGACCATTAATAGAAGACTGCGGGAGCGGAATCTATACCCGTGGCTCCTATTATTCCGCCTACCACTGACCAGCAGTATGCACCGTCAACAGCGATTGCAATGGTGCCGGACCCGATCAACGAGGAATTGTTCGGATTGGGAGCGAATTGTCCCGTTCCGAACTAAGTCCCGACGACCAGCGCAGACGTGTCTGGAGACAGCCCGAACATCGTCAAGATCCTGCTCTTACTGTCACACGCCACACGGCCCGACAACAAGGAATTATGGTCTGGGGCGCCATTTCGTTTGATAGTCGGACCCTTTTGATAGTCTTCCGTGGCACCATCACAGCACAGCTGTATGTTGTCAACATTCTACGGCCCGTTGTATTGTCATTTCTTTCGCGACACCCCGGGCAGAATGTTCAGCAAGATAATGCCAGGCCACACACGGCACGTCTCTTTATTTCTTGTCTGCGTACTTACGACACACTTCCTTGGCCAGACAGATCCCTAGATCTCTCGCATAGTAAGCACATTTGGGCTGAGATGGGGCGTCGCCTGCGACCATCCCAGAATGTAGACGAATTAGCTCGTCAATTGGAGGCCATTTGGAACGACATCCCTCAGAACATCATCTGACAACTTTATGCATCAATGCCACGTCGGATAATAGCTTTGATCAAGTCCAGAGGTGTACCAACGCCATATTGACGTGCTCACTTTGTGTAGATCTTTCAGTACAATAAATCATCCAATTGTTCTGAAATTCTAATCATTTCTTTTTCTGTACATCCTCATTACACGTACCAAATTTTGTCTCATTTGGATAATTCTGCCTTGGTGTGTCAAATTTTTTTGTCTTAGAGTATATATATATATATACAAAAATAACGCTTCGGCAGACGATAATTAGCTGAATATTTCAGAAATGAAGCTGGAATTTTCATAAACGCCTGTAATTGCGTCTTTTCTTATAAGTTTGTCAAAATTACTAACAAAGTATCTGAAAAAATGAGCAAAGGTTTCAGAATGTTTTACAGTATGGCCAGAGCGGAGGCTGACAAGGTGAAGATCAATTCGGGTTCGGATGAGTTCTTTTTACAAACTTATACGTTGGTGGCTTCAAACTTTGTTTTAATCCAATGAAAATGGCGGGAAAATTTCACTAAACCATATTTAGCACAAATATCATCCATACTTAAAGAGAATTTAATTAAAGCTTTGCTATTCTAAGTATAAATATTATGTTTCGTCACTCATCCATTTCAAATTAAGCAAATTCAACATTCTCAAACCATCATATCTGTCAATTATCGTGTTTATTAAAGCTGTTTAAGCGAATACTGGCTTTCTTAAAATGTTCCTCTTGAATAATCTGCTTCATTAAATCCTGAAGTTAAGCTTTAATGTCGAGGTTCAGTAAATGATAATCGCCTATGAGGTATATTTATATTCAGATATGCCATTTGCACTTTTTCTGGTTCATTAATGTGTGAAATTATGGACCAAAAGTAGTGTTAATTAAATAATTGACTGCTTGATGCGTCATATTTTGGGAAACTTAAATGTTACGCTTCAGGTAAATGACGAGTCGGATCTTATAAGATGAACTGATGTGTAAATTATTTATCAAGGTTTAGTTCGGTATTTGTTAACCTAATTGCAACAATTTCTTATTCTTATATTCTTATATTTTTTCAGGGCTGCTGTGACTCTGATGAAAAGAGTAATACCTAAACCAGTGATGCTTTTCATCGCGGCTTTACTTGAGGGAAATCAGAAAGTTTTTACTGCGCATCTCTGCGTTAAAATTTGATGCTGAGACTGGCCTAATTTACATATACGTGCATATCATTGCTCAAAGGGGAGATAGTACATTTCATGCTTGCAAAAATATATTTTTCAGAAATACTTTAAAATACAGTTTGCATTTTGGGTACAAATTAAACTGCCTTGCAATACGACTAAAGCTATGCCCGTAACAATAAAAAACGCTTGGAGATAAAAGTAAGGAGTTAAATCTTCATATTAAGAAAACACCAATATCGTTTGAGACAGCCATTCAGGTGGCGCTGGGACAAGATAAATAGCGCTGCATTGCGTGCTTTTCTATGGCGAAAGGCCCAAAATATTTATTTAAACTGCCAATTTTGTAAAACTAAAAACGCAATGTAAAGTTGAACTGAAACAATAAAAATATTCCTACGGATTCAAAGTTATTTGATCTTTCAATTTATTTTTATCTCCATATATTCTGTATTCTGTCTTACAACTATGAAAACCTACTGGTTAATTACGTTCGTAATAAGGTAACCTTTAATTTAAAAATAATCAAAAATACATATACTAAATTCTACGCCTTTCTGCTGTATCAACTAACAATAACAGCTATTTTGCTAACACTAGAGATACCAAGATGTAATTCTCAAAGCATTATGGCATTTTCAAACTTTTCATCCATAGAAGTTTAATCTCCTTTTTTCTAACTCCATGAAAAAAACGTGTATGTCACAATAAAAATGGCCATGGACACATCTGTAATGTAAACAAAGCTCGTTTATACACACGTGTGAAAGCCCGGCCGTCCAAATGGTTGCTCATGTCCTTTGGATGAGTCGGACTGTCTGGGTTTTCAACACGTGTGAAAGCATGTGTTCCCTTGATTCCTGCTCCAGCGTAACATTTTTACTTTCCTTATATACATAATGTATAAGGAAAGTATTGTGACGGGGTCGAAAATTCGAATCCGAGTTTTCGACGGGAGAGCACGTTTCAAGCATCCCTGATCACGAATCAAACATTTTTGAAGTGATGTGTGTGTGTGTGTGTGTGTGTGTGTCAGTGAGACTGTGGAGACGATAACTGACGAACGAATCAACCGAATCGAACCAAATTTGGTACAAAAATCACAACCCGTAATCACTGGAAGCCTATTGTTTTTATACGCAATCGAATGTTCAGAACCCCCCTAAATTTTCGAATGAAATTTTGAAAAAATCGTCAAAAAATCAAAACCGCTAATAAAGTTACGCAAATGGACATTTCTTATGTAATTTTTCATTAGAAAACGATTGACATAAATTTTAGAACGCTAGCATGAACCGTTCTTGAGATATTGCACATTTTTCAAAACAATTATCAAAAAGTCATATAAAATAAAAAAAAATATTTCCTTTTGAGAAATTCCTTTGATTTCCTTTTCATATGTAATACCATGCGATAAATTGGGTGACATCATTATCGTGGATCTAGCTCGTTCCATTCATGACAAAAGATACTTTAAGTAATACTTTTGTATTTGAACGCCAATAGTCATTTATCTGCTGTAAGAATGACTTATTTCTTCGTCCATAACGCTTGGCGATATTTTGGTGACGAATTTGGCGAAATATCGCCAACTTGGCGACTTTTTGAAATGTTGCCAAATTAACGAAAATCTCACCAAATGGATAAAAATGACGCTAAATCAATAAAAATGACGACTAATTGTCGGAAATTCAATATCTTGGAAAGAATATAAGTATCTACTATAAGAATAACATTTTTTAAAACTGTAAACGTAGTAAATTCATTGCATTATATAAGGAAAGTCATGTGTTGTCCACATCAGATTTTTTTTTCAATGTAAAGCAGCTGTATTAATAATATAAATACTCTGATTTATATGTCTATCACTCTGATTTATATCTCTGGATAATTCTGCTACAAAATGTTGCCGAAGGTGTTTCAATCACGGATAAATATTTCAATTTTTATGATATAACCATGGAACATTATGCAGCGTATGTCAGATACTAAAAGTGAGGCCATGATATGGACTATGATATGAGTTCCCTACATAATGCAATGACTATACTTCCTTCACAGCGAAATTATGATTTAACCATGACGCTTTACTACGCATCGTATGCCTTCAGATACAGAAAGTGAGACCCTGATGTTATTTCACTTCTTATCATTTTATATAGTTTTATTTGAGATATCACGCAACTTAGAGTGTCACGCTCATTTCGTTAAAATGTTTAACCAAGGATTAACTGTATCCGGCGTCCCGAGCTCGCTTAACAACGGAACGTGGGATACAGTTAAGCCTTGGTTTAGCATGCGAAATAATTCAAGCTTGTTCCAACGAAAGAAGGAAATATTTTTCTTGCGTGTTTTTAGTTTATTACTTTTGGGGTAGAATGCTAGTTGTTTAATACTAGATAAACTCTGTGATAAGTATCATGAGAATTCAAATTTGGATGATTCTTGATACATGCTGCTTCAAGGGTTGATTTCATAGGTATGAAAGTGGCTAAAGTAAAGACAAAATCATTAATATTAGACAAAATAATTAACAATAGAATAATTAGAATGAGAAAAGCTGCACATGAACATTTTCTTTAAATAGAAGATTCTATGTGTCAGGGGCTTTTTGAAGAAATATTTCTTCTATGCTATTTTAAATATATAAAATTCAATCTTTAAGAAAAGGTTTTTTCAGTTCCATATTTCCCTATTTATTTCCAAGATTAAAAAAAAAATGCTACCATCCTATTTTCCATAAAATCTTACATGTGGATTTAGTCAGTATGTTTTCATTTTACGAGCCAGTATTATGCTATTTGGATGGATAGTTTTCAGTTAAACAAATAATAATTTCATGAAATTACACTAAAGTTAAAAGTTATAGTTAAAGTTAAAAATTATAGTAAAGTTAAAGTTTGAAATTTTTAAAACTTAAATACTTTTTTTTGTATTTTGTTTTAGAGAATGCAGACATATGTTAGTACCAAGTAGCGAAATTCATTTTATAAGTAGTTGTTAAACCATTATATTGCAGTTACTCATTACTAATATTTTTAATTCAGTTTTTCTTTAATTATTTTAACTATAATTAATAATTTATAATATATAATTATTCAAAGAAATTGTATTTATTACTTGATAATTTTTTGCTATTTGCTATAAAAATTCTGTGGGAAAATATGCATAACTGGATTTTTTTACTTTCCTTATATACATAATGTATAAGGAAAGAATTGCGACGGGGTCGAAAATTCGAATTCGAGTTTTCGACAGGAGAGCACGTTTCAAGCATCCCTGATCACGAATCAAATATTTTTGAAGTGATGCTTGTGTGTGTCTGAGTGTGTGTGAAAGTATGTGTGTGTGCGTATGTGTGTGTGTCAGTGAGTCTGTGGAAACGATAACTGACGAACGAATAGACCGATTCAAACGAAATTTGGTACAAAAATCACAATCCATTAACACTGGAAGCCTATTGTTTTTATACGTAAACGAATGTTCAGAACTCACCTAAATTTTCGAATGAGATTTTGAAAAAATCGTCACAAAATCAAAACCGCTACTAAAGTTACGCAAATAGACATTTCTTATGTAATTTTTCATTAGAAAACGATTGACATAAATTTTAGAACGCTAACATGAACCGTTCTTGAGATATTGCACATTTTTCAAAAAAATTTTCAAAAAGTCATTTAAAATAAGAAAAGAATAGTTCCTATTGAGAAACATGTTCACTTTTCATATGTAATACCATGCGAAAAATTTGGTGACATCATTCTCGTGGATCTAGCTGGTTCCATTCATGAAAAAAGATACTTTGAGTAATACTTTTGTATTTGAACGCCAATAGTCATTTATCTGCTGTAAGAATAACTTATTTCTTTGCCCATAGCGCTTGGCGAGATTTTGGCGACGAATTTGGTGGAATGTCGTCAACTTGGCGCTTTCTTTAAATGTTGCTAAATTTACGAAAAACTCGCCAAATGGATAAAAATGACGCTAAATCAATGACGACTCATTGATGATGACGATATGGAAAATGACGACTCATTGGCGAAAATTCAATATCTTGGAAAGAATATAAATAACTACTATACAAATAATCTATTTTTTTTCTGTGAAAGTAGTAAATTCATTGCATTATATAAGGAAAGTCTTGTGTTGCTCATATCAGATTTTTTTATAAGACATCAAACGACATCCAACAGAATATATTACTACTGATTTTACGGCTGTAAAAGTGTTATCTTCCCTTAAATACTTATATATGCATGTAGTTCTTGTTGTTTGTTGCATTTTGTATTTTATTTATGAGCACCAGTCATTGGAAATAAAAATAAAATTGTATTTATGATTTATAAAAACAACCAAGCAAATATTATGAATTTGTTGAGATATCTAGCCAAGATCACGAAAACTATTACATCTCCCCAATTCACTGTGAATTGACTTCTTCACTGAGTTGCATATAAGCAAGAAAGTGGTTATCTTTTCACAACCTATGGACTCTTTCTGGTAGGTCGGACGGTCTGGGTCTCAACAACAACAACAACCTATGACCATGGCTTAATAGCCATTGCAGCTCGTCAGCACTGATAAGATAATCACCGATCACAAATTCCCTTAAAGATACTAGAGTACTTTTTGAAAAATTATTTACTTTGCACCAAAAATAGATGCAAGGCATTATTTCATGATATTTGATCCTATTAGTTATGCTGAGTTCTGTGGTGCACAAAAAGAATTAATATTTGCACTTAAACTTGAAACTTGAATTTTAGATTATTATTATTAACATATCAAGGCTGTAAATTTTTCGTATTCGTGGTGCTCATTATTATTTTATACATTGCGTTGCTTGCCGCTGATAACTCTCCAATTATTTATCTTTCACGCGAGTTTTGTAAAAGGAATATTAATTAATATAATAATAAATTTATTGTACCATTGTAACTTTAACAATAAAACATTTATTAACAACATTACGTACTTATTAAATTCATTACACAATTATTCATATTATTTCGGCGGAGAGAGACTATGTGAGACCATTATTAAAAATACCTAAAATGTATTTAAGACCTGGTGTATTATTTGAGGAACACATACCTTCAAGGCTGTCTTGGACTTTATATCGAACACTTCTGGACTAACTATACTCAGGACTTTGTTGTTTACATTCTGCAATTGTCGTGCAGAAGTCATGGTGAATTTCGATATCACCTCTGGTAAAAATCATGCTGCACTCTCTCTGTCGAAATCGTTCTCTATATGTATCGTACTCGTTTTTATGTTCAATAGCTGGTAGTAAATTCAATAAGTACAGGTCATAAAAATGGATATTTCTGATATACATTTTTAATTTTATTTATTAGCTTCCCAACTGTATTCTTAAAACTGTATTCTTAAAACTATATTCTTGAAACTGTAAAGATAATTAGTATGATAAAGTCAAAATTCCGACTCTTGGAATTTATTTTATTTAAGCGTTTTTAGCAACCCTGAATTCGAGTGCACCATTTTTATTGCTGTGTGTGTCTGCTTCCCTATTTTTTATAGGTGGGAGGAGGAAGTTAGGACTGCAATAATAGTATTCATTTTCAATAACAATCTATACAAATCATTGTGTTACAATAAAATTAAAAAAATATTAAACTCAAAGTAAGCTAAAATTAAGCAAAGTCACTTTTAAAGTTCATATGAGTCAATTATGTTGCTTACCCCTTTAATTTCTTTTACCATGTTCTGCTTCATTTATTCTATAAATTTCAATATTGAGGTTTATAAAGACTGTATCATATTAGCGAGCCATTATTATTCAAATATGTCATTTCCACTTTTTATAGTCCGTTAAAGTATCAAATTACGGGGTAAAAGTGGTGTTAATTTAATTATCGAAAGCGCGGAGGATTATATGTTGGGGTAACTTAAATTTTGCGCTTCAGGGAGATGGCGAGACGGATATAATAAAACAGACTGATGCGTAAACCCCTTAATCTGTTTTCTTTTAGGATATTTTAATTTGATTGCAAGAAGGATTTGAGGATTTTTTGGGGTTGATTTGAGTCTCAAATGAAGAGTAATATGCAAACACCCTGTTACGCTAACGTTTGTATATTTACGCATTGTTGAAAACCCTGCAAAACATTTGAAACCATATTACTAAAAGTTTCAGGGGAATCGGCTGTAAGTAATAGAGAGTAAGATTCCTGATAGTTATGATAATATATATATATATATATATATATATATATATATATATATATATAATATCTATATATAACAAGAAAGATCAGTCATGTATAAAGCATTGATTATGAAACACTTTTCAACTGAAATGTAGTTTTAATTAAGTATCTCTAAAATGCGATGCATACAGCGCTGATATATTTTAAATTATCACAGTACTACAATGATTTACTATGTTTGAAAACCTAAAACTTCCTCCAAAAAAAGGAATTTTATTCAAATGACGTCATCGAAATATAAATCGTCTGGCTCTCTATGTAAAAACAATGAATATTTCAATCATATCACTTATAATTTTGTGTGAAAAATTTCCGCAATTCTTATACAACTCATGTTATAATTGCTTGTTTACATTCTACTTCCATTAAAATTAGGCTTCATTATAGAAATAATTAAAGTTTGATGATCATTTAATTTCAATAATTTTAATTGCGTTGACAGAAAATATAAATGCCCAAAAATACGCAAAAATAAAGCGGTTTTAGGACAGATGCAACAATAAATATAAATGCAGATAACTTTTAAAATCATGATTTTTACACTGGGAAAAAAGATGGGCACCATATTTTATTTAGAAGTGGGTCACGTGATCTCTTCAGATAATATGGGTGTAATTATTATTTTAATTTTTATTTAAAAACTATTTTGCTCGAATTTTTTTATATATTTTATGGGATAATTTGAATATTTTTTTATAATTTTGGAAGCAATTTGTGAATTTTAACTTCGTTTAAAAATATTTGAAAAATTAGTTTCCATAGGGTTCAATGTATTTCACTTTTTCAACCCGGGTTTAATCCAAAATTCATCGGGTGTTATTATTCATTTACATTCCCATATGTCCCACAGACCATCTCAACATCATACTAAAATTTAAATTTGTAAAACCATTTTTACGGTAGTTATCGTGCGAACAGGCAGACAGACAGAAGGTAAGTTATAAACACTTTTCAACCACGTTGGAAAGTATTAAAAATACAAATAAAACAATTCGGCAGACGATAATTAGCTGAATATTTCAGAAATGAAACTGGAATTTTCATGAATTCTTGCAATTGCGGCTTTTTTTATAGTTTGCCGAAATTATTAACAAGGTAGCTGAAAAAAAATTAGAAAAAGGTTGCAGAATGTTTTACAGTGTATTAAGAGAATTATACATTTATGAAGATTCAGAAGTTTATATATATATATAACTTATCTTCACAATAAAGGATTACAAAAATTTATATTAAAAAAATCTGATGTGAGCAACACATGACTTTCCTTATATAATGCAATGAATATACTACTTTTACAGTTACAAAAAAATGTTATTCTTATAGTAGATATTTATATTCTTTCCATGATATTGAATTTTCTTCAATTAGTTGTCATTGTCAATGATTTAGCGTCATTTTTAACTATATATGCAGATTTTCGTTAATTTGGCAACATTTAAAATGTCACCAAGTTGGCGACATTCCGCCAAATTTGTCGCCAAAATTTCGCCAAGCGGTATGGATGGAGAAATAAGATATTCTTATACCAGATAAAT
Organism: Amaurobius ferox; assembly: GCA_951213105.1. Classification (NCBI taxonomy): domain Eukaryota; kingdom Metazoa; phylum Arthropoda; class Arachnida; order Araneae; family Amaurobiidae; genus Amaurobius; species Amaurobius ferox. Next base: position 84,626,177 of record OX578143.1, read on the forward strand.
GACTATTGGCGTTCAAATACAAAAGTATTACTCAAAGTATATTTTCTCATGAATGGAACGAACTAGATCCACTAGAATGATGCCACCCAATTTATCGCAGGTTATCACATATGAAAAGTGAACATGTTTCTCAAGAGTTAATATATTTTTTTAATGTATCGGATTTTTTTATAAATTTATTTGAAAAATGTGCAATATCTCGAAAACGGATCCTGCTACCGTTCTAAAGTTTATGTCAGTCGTTTTCTAAGGAAAAATTTCATACGAAATGTCTATTTGCGTAACTTTATTAAAGGTTTTGATTTTTTGATGATTTTATTAAAATCTCACTCGAAAATTTAGGAGAGTTCTGAACATTCGATTGCGTTTAAAAATAATAGGCTTCCAGTACTCATGGATTGTGATTTTTGTACCAAATTTCATTCGAATCGCTCCATTCGTTCGTCAGATATCGTCTCCACAGTCTCACTGACACACACACACACACACACACACACACACACACACACACACACACATCACTTCAAAAGTGTTTGATTCGTGATCAGGGATGCTTGAAACGTGCTCTCCCGTCGAAAACTGGAATTCGAATTTTCGACCCCGTCACAATACTTTCCTTATACATTATGTATATTAGGAAAGTAATATACATTTAGGCTTGCAAAGTATTTAAAATATATGGACTTCACCGTAAAAGCCAACTGAATTGGACAGCATATAATTTTCCATACAGACTCAGTTTAATTTTTTATCGTACAATCCGTAATAAATTAATTTAATCAAAAAGCCGTCAAATATGTGCTGTAGCAATACCTTGATAATATTCAAATTTCACAGCAAAACTTAAACAGAAACTGTAGAACAAAGATGTTTTATATTAAAGCTGTTTTATCTAGTCGGTTGAACAATCTGTATATGATGTATTTACGAACTCTATAATTATCAAATTAATTTAAGTTCTGTAGCATAACAACATATGAACCGCATATATTAAAAAAATTATATAAAATTTATTCTTATATAATAATTTTCTCTATCATTTGGCGATTTTTAAAATGGCGCCAGGTTGCAAAAATCTCTACAATAAAATTGAAATATGTTTAAAATAATTTACAGTGGGTTTTGTTTTATTCGTTATATCACCAAACATTACATATAAAACAATCTTTGAATCAACACAACCATTTACTTAATAGAAGCCTTTAATCAACATAAGTGTATTTAGTCTTTTATTATTTTCCTTATATACAATAATGTACTATAAGGAAAGTATTGTGACGGGGTCGAAAATTCGAATTCAAGTTTTCGACGGGAGAGCGCGTTTCAAGCATACCTGATCACGAATCGAACATTTTTGAGGTGATGTCTGTGTGTGTGTGAAAATATGTGTGTGTGTGTGTCAGTGAGTCTCTGGAGACGATAACTGTCGAACGAATGGACCGATTCGAACGAAATTTGGTACAAAAATTACAATCCGTGAATACTGGAAGCCTATTGTTTTTATGCGCAATCAAATGTTCAGAATCGCCTAAATTTTCGAGTGCAATTTTGAAAAAATCATCAAAAAATGAAAACTTCTAATAAAGTTACATAAGTAGACATTTCTTATGTAATTTTTCAGTAGAAAACGATTAACATAAATTTTAGAACCCTAGCATGAACCGTTCTCGAGATATTGCACATTTAAAAAAATATCAAAAATTTATATATAAAAAAAAAAATTCCTTTTGAGAAATATGTTCACTTTTCATATATAATATCATACGATAAATTTGGTTACATCATTATCGTGGATCTAGTTCGTTCCTTTCATGGAAAAAGATACTTTGAGTAATACTTTTGTATTTGAACGCCGATAGTCATTTATATGCTATAAGAATTAATTATTTCTCTGTCTATAACGCTTGGTGAGATTTTGGCGGAATGTCGTCAACTTGGAGACTTTTTAAATGTTACCAAATCAAAGAAAATCTCGCCAAATGGATAAAAATTGCTCTAAATCAATGAAAATAAAGACTATTTGACGAAATTCAATATCTTGGAAAAAAATATTTTACTATAAGAATAACCTATTTTATTTTTACTGTAAAAGTAGTAAATACATTGCATTAATAAGGAAAGTCATGTGCTGCCCACATCAGATTTTTTTAGAATGTGAGGACTTTTGCTGGATGTACAAGTTTCTCAGATTGAACGAAAATCAATTCAATACCAGCATAATGCATAAATGACTGCCGTCACCTATACGTTACACATTCCGTCTGACGTAAGAAACTGAGTCTGTTATTCGGAATGTCTAACAAATTTAGAGCCATTACATCAGATACTTTTGGATCTAGAGTAGATACAAACTTTTAGGTAGACATACATACAGACAGATTGACACAAATACATAAAGATGCTACGCAAAAAATAATTAGTTTTATCGTGTTCTAGATTGCTCAGACTTGTAAATCCGACAAAAATTTAAATTCCAGCAAAACTATAGACTTTTTTCTAACATCTATTAGTAATTAAGAAGACTTCAAATAGTAGCAACTTGCACGTACACTTCGTTTAGGAAGAAACATACGAGTATTAACCATCTTTATTCTCTTTTGAGCACTTATTTCGTGCATCCGTGCACATTTTTGAAAAACCCGAATGTAAAATTTTCATAATCGGAAATGTGAACCTTTATAAACCTATCGCCTTTTAAATTCAATACTGTATTAATATCCGTCGTCATATAAGCTCTATCTATAGCCAATCGTGATTAATAGATGGCTTTATTGAAATTTTTGGACCGGATATGGAAGAATAATCTAAAGTGGCAATCCTTAGTGTAGTTATCAGGGAAATCGCCTGTATAAAATTCAATACATTCACTTCAAATGTATTGGTAGACGAAAATATAGATAAAGAATGTTTTGAAAATGTTATTTTAAATGATTTGAAGAGGGGACTGGATTTGGGTACACAGATTACTGGATTTGGTTACACAATTAGAAAATTACTTTATTGAAAATTGTCCTTTAACAGTGCGAAGTGCAAAGTTTGAAAGAGAATTAAAAAATTGATTAGCTCCTTATATAGAAATTCTGATAGAATTACAAAATAAAACTACATTTCAAAACGTAAATGAAGATATGAAAAGTGAAGAGGACATTAAAAGAAAAATAATTAGTCACTAATATTTGACAGTGATGATTTGACATAATAGGATTTTTGTTGAAAAAAAGTTATGAAGTTTATATTTCGCATTGTTTTTTAATTTTTTTATATGAAGTCTTAAACTCAATAAAAATAATACGAAATATGTAAACATACATTTATGGCCTTTTGTATCTATAAACTTATATTTCATAACCGTATTCATCGTAACATGGTGCTCTAAAAATGTAGTTTTATATAACGTAGAACGAATCATCCCGATTTATGTGTTCTGAATTTCACTTAACGAGGTTTCCCTATAACGCGGAACGAATTGTTTGTTCTCTGTTGTAATGATTCTGAGTTTCTTATAACGCGGTTTCCGTACAACACAGTATGCGGTTTCCATATAGCATGATACTAATTAATCTAATTTACACTAATCTGAGTTTCTTATAACTCAGTTTCCATATAACGCGGTACGAATTAATCGCGTTATAGAGGGTTGACTGTATAGCAAAATGTTTTCCACCAATAAATAATTTACAGAAATAGAGTAAGAGATATAGAAACATGATATATCCAGCTTATTTGATAATTTATATAGCTGTGGTAACTGTAGAAGAAAATTACATATTTATATTTAGTATTTATATCAACTTTTTAAAGCATCTTATCCAAGTTTTACGAAAACAAAAATCTGATGTGGGCAATACATGACTTTCCTTATATAATGCAATGAATTTACTATTTTTATAGTTAAAAAATAGGTTTTTCTTATAGTAGATATTTATACTCTTTCCAAGATATCGAATTTTCGACAATGAGTCGTCATTTTCATTGATTTAGCGTCATTTTTATTCATTTGGCTAGATTTTCGTTAATTTGGCAACATTTCAAAAAGTCGCCAAGTTGTCGACATTCCGCCAAATTCGTCGCCAAAATCTCGCCAAGCGTTATAGGCGGAGAAATAAGTTATTATTATAGCAGATAAATGACTATTGGCGTTCAAATACAAATGTATTACTCAAAGTCCTTTTTCTCATGAATGGAGCGAGCTAAATCAACGAGAATGATGTCACCAAATTTATCGCATGATATTACATATGAAAAGTAAGAATGTTTCTCAACAGCTAATATTTTTTTTTAATTTATGGGATTTTTTGATAAATTTATTTGAAAAATGTTCAATATCTCGAGAACGGTTTTTGCTAGCTTTCTAAAGTTTGTGTCAATCGTTTTCTAAGGATAAATTACATAAGAAATGTCTATTTGTGTAACTTTATTAAAGGTTTTGACTTTTTGATGATTTTTTCAAAATTTCACTCGAAAATTTAGGGGGGTTCTGAACAATCGATTACGTTTAAAAACAATAGACTTTCAGTATTCATGGATTGTGATTTTTTTACCAAATTTTATTCTAATCGCTCCATCCATTCGTTCATGAGATATCGCCTCCACAGACGCACTGACACACAGACACACACACATACACACACACACACACACATACATACTTTATCACACACATACATACTTTCACACACACACACACACACACAGACATCACGTCAAAAATGTTTGATTCGTGATCAGGGATGCTTAAAACGTGCTCTCGAATTCGAACTCGAATTCGAATTTTCGACCACGTCACAATACTTTCCTTATACATTATGTGTATAAGGAAAGTAAAAAAATTGAAGAGCGAACTGAAAAATTAAGGAGTTTATGATCTGTACGATCCGATGTAATTATCTTACGTGAATACACAATACACCTTCCTACAGTTAGTAAACTTTTAATATCAGAGCTATTAGTTCTGAACTCGCTGCAAACTCTATATTTCGTTGGAAAAATAAATAAAAAATGCAAAAAATTCATATTTTACACTATAAGAAAACTGTTTAGAATCCTTTAATTTTAGCAAATTAGAATGCTAATGTCTTTTGAAGATATTGACCGATAACAATAGATTGCCAATTTTTATATCAACCTTTAATCAAAATTCACTTTTTGTCAAATCAAACACCTTAAAAATATGTTCTATCACACACATACTTACACACACAGAGAGACACACACATATACATACACACACAGACATTATCTCAAAAATGTTCGATTCCATTTAAGGGATGCCTGAAAAGTGATCTTCGGTTTAAAACTGGAATTCGAATTTTCGACCCTGTCCCAATACTTTCCTTATACATTATAATACGTATATAAGGAAAGTAGAAAAAAACTTACTATGAGCTGCAATTTTGCGAGCCTATACGGCTTCATGAAGTTAGCCGATACGCTGTTGGTTTCGAATGTATAAAAAATGAAACTCAGATTATACGAAATCGTAAAGGCTGTATCCATAGTCATATAATCCATTGGGAACTTGGTAAAAGTGAGTTGTCACGTTTTGTTACTATAAAGTGTAAATAGTCGTTAGTTCAGCAATAAATGTTGAGCTATATCATTTCATATACAACCCCATTGCTTTATATCATTTCTATGGTTTTCAATTTGTATTAGAGTAATTAAGAATGTTCCATATCGAAAAATGATCAAATGAATTATTTATATCTTACACTAATTGCGCTTTACTTATTGATTATTTCCGTAATACTAATGATTATCGATTAGGTAAATCCAACAAAAACTTATTTCCTGTTAAGAATGCTAATGCTATGTTTTAGAAAGGTTTATATGTATGTAGATAGATAATTATACGCGATTGTGGGGACGAATTTATTTAATTGTGAAGTTTTTAAACTAACATTTTTATTTTCCCTATAATACGTGGCAATGTATAGATAAAGTATTGGAATCTTGTCGAAAATCGCAACTCGAGTTTTCAACGGATCTACGTTTCGAGCACTCTGGAACCCGAAAACACTATTTTTAGTGCGATGTCTGTACCCACTCTAGCTGAAAAACTTGTAACATACTGAGATCTATTCGGTCGCCAGTATGAAGTACTTTTTTTTTCGGGTACCAATGTAAAGTCTGGGACTTCTTCACATTGGAGTATGCATTGGGAGTTATGCAGACTTATTCTGTTTCAAAGTGACCTGACTCCATTGCTTAGAATATGTAACACAGAGGCCTTACGTCCAGGGACAATAACATACTGATTCAGGATTTTAGCTGAAACACATTTATTGTGAAAACCGTAATAATGCAGCTGCTGGCTACGTAAAATAAATAAAGACATATACCAACAGCCAGCATTGTACGTTTCCAACATTTAACTTAAAGATCAGTATCAGATTTTGACGGGCCCTGGTGATAGAACTACTTTATGCTAATCGTGTAAATGGAACATGAGTAGTCGATTGTTACCAAACTGCATCCGATGATATCGAGATCTTGTCCTACTCAACTAGTAGGTACTACATCCTTCCCATCGTTTTTACATCAATACCAGTAGCATGCACCAGCGGACGTGATTCTTCTACGCGCTTGGACAACTCCTTCCTTCAACTTCTTTCAACAACTCAACTTGCAACAACTCCTTGCATCAACTTCTCCACTCCCAATCTCTCCCGATCTTAAACTTATCCTGCCGATCTGCAGCACCGCAGAATTTCTAGTTAGATCGGTGATTGGTCTATATAAAGGAATCAGTCAGTTGTTGTTAATATACAGTGAAACATAAATTAGACCGTAAATTGGGGGAAATAATAATGGAGCTTATACAGACCTCATGATCTAATGGATCAAATTTCACAAAATTTGGAAGACAAGTCAGTTGTGGGTGACCCTGGTGCTGATTTAGAGTTTGGTACGATTCGAAAAGAAAGAACCTGCCTGATTTTACGAAATGGCCCACAAAATTCGTACATATCCACTCTACTTGAAAACATAATGGACGAAATTTCACGAAATTCGGTATATAAGCCACTTATTTTGCACTACCCTGGTGCTGATTAGATTTTGGAACGATTCGAAAGAAAATAACCTGCCGTTGTTTCGAAATGGCCCGAAAAATTCTCCAAAATCTAGAATAAAATTCTACTTATGCTTAAATGTATCAATTAAAGTTTTGTTTCATACGCAATTTTTGACGGCGAAAATAATAAAATCAATAACATATCTCTAAGACCAACCGTTCTTGAGTTTGTTTAGATTATTTGTAGTTTTGCCAGGTCGCCTTTGAAAATACGCACAGTCTCCAAATAAAAAGTAAAATAAAATTAAAATTACGAATTCAGAATAATTTCAAACAATTGTTCAGATTATTTTTCCTCAAATGAACTCAATTTAATGAATTTTGAAAGAAAGAAAGAACAAATTTTTAAATCTGTGGTGAAAATCATCTGCTGCCCACATCAGATTTTTTATTTTACCTTTAAACATATCATGTGATTGATAAACATGAGACAAATGTGTTATTTCTTTAAATTGTTAACGGAATATAAAATATAAAATACAAAAGACACATAAAATATAGAAAATAATATATAATTGATATCAGAGAAAGACAGCTATCGTCATAAATACTATCTCAATTTCATTGAAGCTTGGACTTCTCTGAAAGCTTTTGTTGTAATATAGCAGATCAACGGGAATTTTGATTTCCATATTTACCATACCATTGTATAAACATATACAATATTTTAAACTGAAACCTTAAATAAGGTAATGTAAAAAATATTTTATAGTTGCACCGTTTTAGTAAAATGCACTGGAAAGTAAAACAAAATTCCATCTCCCTCAACATTCTTTGTCATATGCGACTAAAATTAAAATCGTGTGGTGCCCATAAAAAAATTATAATTGAACATTAACAGAATTTTAAATAACAATAAAAATCAAAATGACATATATAAGAATGATTACATTCAATTCATTGATATTTTTTCTGACAATTTTGATTTAACAATCCATCATTCTTACCATTTTAAAAGCTGACCCAAGTAAGCAAACAGCGTATTGCTCATGCGCATTGCGTACTATATTGAAATATCTTCGAAAAATTTCAACCGATGTAAATTGAATTTGATTCGAAGATATGGAATACTATTTGCAAACGAGAACAGCTCTGAAAGCAAAACGAGAACAACTCTGAATGAGAATAACACGAAAACAACTCTGAGTGAGAATAACACGAAAACAACGCTGAGTGAGAATAACACGAGAACAACTCTGAGTGAGAATAACACGAGAACAACTCTGAGTGAGAATAACACGAAAACAACTCTGAGTGAGAATAACACGAGAACAACTCTGAGTGAGAATAACACGAGAACAACTCTGAGTGAGAATAACACGAGAACAACTCTGAGTGAGAATAACACGAGAACAACTCTGAGTGAGAATAACACGAAAACAACTCTGAATGAGAATAACACGAGAACAACTCTGAGTGAGAATAACACGAAAACAACTCTGAATGAGAATAACACGAAAACAACTCTGAATGAGAATAACACGAAAACAACTCTGAGTGAGAATAACACGAGAACAACTCTGAGTGAGAATAACACGAAAACAACTCTGAATGAGAATAACACGAGAACAACTCTGAGTGAGAATAACACGAAAACAACTCTGAATGAGAATAACACGAAAACAACTCTGAATGAGAATAACACGAAAACAACTCTGAGTGAGAATAACGCGAGAACAACTCTGAGTGAGAATAACACGAGAACAACTCTGAGTGAGAATAACACGAGAACAACTCTGAGTGAGAATAACACGAAAACAACTCTGAGTGAGAATAACACGAGAACAACTCTGAGTGAGAATAACACGAGAACAACTTTGACAACAAACCGAGAACAACTGGGATGTGTTTTAAAAAAATTTACTGGTTGCTCGCAGTACGTGCATGCATATAACCAAATCTAATTTTAGTTTTGGTATATAATTCTAATTACACCAAATGAAGAATAAAGATATAACTAGATATGAATAGTTAAAAAACAATGAAGATATATTTATTGCAACGTAAATGCGCAATACTCAGAACTGTGCTTTTAAAAATAGAATTAGACTACATATTAAGGTTAATATGCGAGCGAAGTAATGATAACAACAGCTAGATGCATACTCACTTTAGATTTGTTTTATAGTAACAAAATGTGTATGTTGTCGAAAAAGGATCGAAAGAATTATTTGTGCCCTGCACTTATGATGTTCCGTTTAATGGTTCAATATTTCCGTTATACTAATGATTATTGATTCGGGAAATGGAATGAGTATGCATTTCCTGAGAGATATGCTAATGACGTCATTTTGAAAAGTACAAATGTAAAAGATAAATGATCATTTAGAATGATCGGTATGAGTATAATGTAAGCATTTAAATTGTACTGCCCAGAAACTGCAGAAAAAAAATCTGATGTGGGCAGCACATGACTTTCTTTGTATAATGCAATGCATTTATTACTTTTACAGTTAAAAAAAATGTTATTCTTATAGTAGATACTTACATTATTTCCAAGATATTGAATTTTCTTCAATTAGTCGTCATTTTCATTGATTTAGCGTCATTTTTATCCATTTGGCGAGATTTCCGTTAATTTGGCAACATTTATAAATGTCGCCAAGTTGTCGACATTCCGCCAAATTCGTCGCCAAAATCTCGACAAGCGTTATGGACGGAGAAATAAGTTATTCTTACAGCAGGTAAATGACTATTGGCGTTCAAATACAAAAGTATTACTCAAAGTATCCTTTCTCGTGAATGGAACGAGCTAGATCCACGAGAATGATGCCACCCAATTTATCGCATGATATTACATATGAAAAGTGAACATGTTTCTCAACAGTTAATATTTTTTTTTAATTTATGGAATTTTTTGATAAATTTATTTGAAAAATGTGCAATCTCTCGAGAACGGTTCATGCTAGCGTTCTAAAGTTTATGTCAGTCGTTTTCTAGTGAAAAATTGCATAAGAAATATCTATTTACGTAACTTTATTACTTTATTAGAGGTTTTGAGTTTTTGATGATTTTTTCAAAATTTCACTCGAAAATTTAAGGGGGTTCTGAGCATTTGATTGTGTTTCATAACAATAGGCTTCCAGTATTCACGGATTGTGATTTTTGTACCAAATTTCATTCGAATCGCTCCATTTGTTCGTGAGATATCGTCTCCAAAGACTCACTGACACACACACACATACTTTCACACACACACACGCACACACACACGTGCACAGACATCACCTCAAAAATGTTCAATTCGTGATCATGATGTTTGAAACGTGCTCCCCTGTAGAAAACTTATTCGAATTTTCGACCCCGTCACAATACTTTGCTTATACATTATGTATATAAGGAAAGTAATATGTTTTAGCATGCTATATTACTAGAAGAGTAAGTCCGTCATAAGACGAAGTTGCAACGTTCACTTTAACAATAAGAGCTTGCAACTCCGACCCAGTGTAGTTCAAGAGTAGAACGCCGGTTGACCAGTACAAATATTCCTGGTCCGATTCAAGGTTGGAGTAGCAAAATTCTTTATAATGGCTTCCGAATCAATCAAATCTGCACGTTCGTGCAAAGATATTGAAGGTCTGACAGTGACCTTAGTACGACTAGCATAAATTAAATAAATTCTGGGATATTGAGCACCGACTTTCAATCTGGAAGACAACAACCACGCAGCATCAGGAGGCTAACCTAAGACGTTATATTCCTAGTTGCATTTTAATCTGACATGAAAGGGTGGCGAATGCAGAGTCCACTTCAACAATAAGAGTTTGCAATTCCGTTCCATTAGTTCAATGGTATAGTGACGGCTGGCCTGTACGAAGACCGTCATTCGATTCCCGGTTGGAGCAAAAAGGTTCTTAAAGAGTATAGTTTCAAAAGATCCAGCTGCCATCTACAAAATTGTAAAATATTTCTTCTCATCCAATCGTCTCCATCGCTTGCATTCTTAATATCCACATATGCATGCGAGCTATCAATATTACTATTTCTTATACGATTTCTTACCAACCGATACATATTATACCATTCCCTAACATACCACAACTAGTTGACGCTTATATAGCCCTCCTAACAAATAGTAGATGCCCGACGAATAATGAAACGCACTATACAGGGTGATTCAAAACTTCGAAGCAAAAGTAAAACGCTATAAAAAAATCCCTATGGGTCAGAGAGACTTGCGGTTTGCAAATTAATATTCACCGTTGTGGGGGATTTTGTATGGCATGAAATAAAAATAGTTCAAAATCTCGACATTAGGGGGTGATTCTGCAAAGGAAACAATGTGAGATAATTGTGAAATGAGATATTTTATTTCAGCATGATTTACAGCTGCAAGTGCTTAATGTGTCCACCACCACATTTCAGTACTGAGTGCAGTCACGGTATTACGGCTGATACAGCATGAAACAGCATATCAACGGGAATGACTCTGCTACCTCCTGCCGTAAGGCGTCTTTTAATGCTGGTAAAGACTGGGGATTTCTTCTATAGATTCGTGATTTTAGGTAACTCCACAACCAGAAATCACAGCGTGTGAAATCTGGGAATCTCGCAGGCCATTCATATGTGCTATGCCTGCTCATTAAACGATCGGCGCCAAATGTTGATCAGTAGGAGATCGGCGCCGAATGGTCGGCGCCAAATGTCACTTGACGTGTCATGTGGTATTCAATAATGTTTTTGTGCGATCCTAATTTTGAGTTGCATGAGCGATATGCATAAGTCACCTCCATGGCTTTATCTGCAACAGTGCTTCCTAGTGTCGAGATTTTGAACTATTTTTTCATTCCATACAAAATCCCCCACTACGGTGATTATTAATCTGCAAACCGCATGTCTCTCTGACCCATAGATACTTTTTTATAGCGTTTTACTTTTGCTCCGAACTTTTGAATCAGCCTGTATTTTTTTTAGAGAATTATAAATTAATACTATCCACAAATCGAATGAGACTATCGGAGGAACTAAATTTACTTAATAGTGCATATTTTTGGAGATGTTGAATTTCCGATAATTTGGCAACATTGTTTTCGGTTTTGCGATGTTTTATCAATTTCCCGAAATTTTCGTAAAGTCCCCATGTTTCTCGTCAAGGTCGCCAATTTTTTCGCTAAGTGGGACAGACGGGAAGACGTGCATTATTGAAACATAATTTGTTTACCACCCGTTTATTAATTAGTTTGCATTCCAATATATTTCTAGCATTTAAAATCAAAATCCTATTTATGTTATGATTTCAATTTCATAAATTTATCGACATTTAAAATAGGTCTCCTAATTTGTAACCAAGGTCATCAGAAGTAGCCAGGTGTTCAATGAATAGTACAAGTCGCTAATATATTCAATAAATAATTTCAATTTAAAAATTTCTATACGCAGTCACTATTACATACCTTTATTTCATGCACACTAAATTAAAGAAATAAAATCTGATATTTTTGAAACACTCATCCATCTGGTATGGATGAGAGTGCTTCAGTAATAATAAGAATGTTGTTCTGATCATAGGTTAATCATTTATGCCTGCTTTTATAAAAAGAAATCTTTATTGATTATATAGTAAGAAATCCCATTGTCTTCTTCGTGTGATTTTAAGAAATAAATCTGTTATTCTTATATCATATTCAGAAACTCAGAATAAATCTGTAGAAAGTTGAAAACTCAAATTTACTATATACATTGCATGTTTTTATGTGGACATTTGAAATCGAAATCTAATGTAAAAGTAATGTTTATGATCGTAAGTAGTAGAGAAAAGGGCGCCCACCGGCAACTGGAGGAGGAGGAGCAGCGCAGTACCTCTTCTGCATCTCCCTCCTCCCAGGGTCATCCGTAGAAGTCCTTAAGAGGAGATACCTTTTTATCTATTCGAAGGTGTATCTTTTTGGATGGCTGAAAAGTATCACCCAATTTTGAACGAAAACTACTAGAGGTACATCCACAGGGACCGTATTCTCGTTTTCCTGTCACCAATTTCTAGAAAAGACATAATTAAAATTCTAGAACTAAATTTAATTTTTAGAGATTTTCAACTATCATTTATTTAAAGGAGAAATCTACTCCTGCAGACATTAATTTTTCTTTTATTATCTAGTTGAAGACCCAGACCGTCCGACTCGTCCTGAGGACTAAGAGCAGCTATTTGGACGGCCGGATTTATTATCTAGTTGTAAAGTCTCGGTACATTTGGGTACCATTGGTACTTCTGGATGTTCAATTTTTCCAGCAAAATTGTATACTTTGACAGCATATTTCCCAAAACACTGAGTTTTGAACTTCCGCGCATGGTCTTTCAAGAGCGTTTAATCAAATTAAATTTATTATGCTAGGTAATGACATCATCGTGCAATAAGTGTACTAGATTTACGTGTGTAACCCATAAAATAAAAATTTTAGGGGCAAAAATGTTGTTAAATATTCTGAAAAAAATTAAATTAGAAAAAATATATTCAAAATTAAAGTAATTAAATAATCCTAGTATGCAAGTATTATATGGATATTTTTATTAATAAATCCCCAAATTAGTTTGATTATATTGGTTATTTTCATAGAAATTGAAGATACCATGTGCTCAATAACATATTATGATTTTTTCGACCCCCCCCCCCCTAAAAAAAATTTAAATTGTAAATATTTTTTTTTATAATATTTCTCAATTTTTAATTGCTCTTTTACTTTTATTTTAAAGAAGAATATTTTTTCTACCCTAAACATTTATATAGATTTTATTTTTAAAAAGTTTAAACGTCTGTTAATTTTGTCGATATTTTTGCATTTTAAGAATAAAGGGTCCCCTCAACTACATTTTCCAAAAGTTGCAAAATTTTCAAGCAAAGTTGCCAAAATTTTCGAGAAAAGTTGACACATTTATCACTATATGTGGCAGAGTTATGAAGAAATAGGTTTTCCGTATATGATAGACCTTGTTTCCTTTTTAGTGAGAAACTCTCTCCTCATATGAGTGACTTATGCATCAAAAAATATAAATTAAGATTTTACATTTGCAGTTACAAATCCGGAAGCAATATTAAAGTCGATATTATAAAGTAATTATTTTTTGGACTAACAGTACATTTTGAAACTTTCTACAGATATATAAATTTAAACTTTTAAAAATTCAAAAAATCAATTTATGAGAAAATAAGACATTAAAACAGTAAATATCAGTTAGCACTGTTAGCAGCCACTGAAATAGTGAATATGAGTAACACACAATAGCAAGTATCAGTTAACCAAGTTTTGAACGCTTTAGTTCTTCAAGTTTTAATTGTAGGATTCACATAACGTTTGTTGTCATTCAATTGTACATTATTTCAACGTTTTCACAAATTAATTATTTCTGTTTGCAGTATTATTTTTTTTTTATTTTCAGATTAATAATTTTGCACTTTTTCGAAAGATTCCAGTGGTGATGTCCCTAAAATACAACTAGTTTTATCGAATCAATTACAATACCATTATACGGAACATTACATAACGGAACATTACACACCGATTACATTTCCGGCCATACATTTTACTGCCGTAAACCCCTGGGTTGGCTGTGTGGGCTGGGCCTTTCACACCGATTACATTCGAGATTACACCGATTACATTATTCGAAATTATTATAGTGACCAAAGCAGTTTCACCATTAATGCCCTTTTCCGATTTCTCCGTACTATATCTATCTTCGCTGTAGAACCACTTTTACAGGCACTATTTCTATTGGTATAAACATCTTGATGGGAAATTGAGATCTACATAAACACTATTAAAGTATCAATTTCTTTTAAATTCAACAATGTGTGTACATATATGTATAAATATTCATGTCATTTTAAAAAATATGATGGGAACAGCACATGATAGTCCCTACAGACATTTTTTTTTCTCTTTTTAGTAAAATTTATCCATTAAGTTACATTTGTTTTAATCGTCCGAAATAGAACATAAAATGAGTAGCTTTTTTAAAATTGTGTAAAGTTAGAAATTAATAAGTAACTGCTTTATAGTCCGAAATAAAATGTAAAGTCACTATTTATTTAAATTTTCGTAAAGTTAGAGGTTAATATATAATTTTTTTACCGTCCAAAGTAAAACATGAAAGTTATTCAAAATTATGTGAAGTTAGAAGTCAATAAATAATCGTTTTATCGTTTAAAATAAAACATGAAGTGAGTAGCTGTTTAAAAATGTGTAAAGTTAGAAATTAATAAATAATTGTTTTGTCGTCCAAAATATAATATAAATGAGTAGTTAATTAAATGTTTGTAAAATCAAAAGTTAATACAAAATACTTTTGTCGTCCAAAATAAAACATGAAATACGTAGTTATTCAAAACCGTGTAAAGTTAGAAGTTAATAATGGTTTTATCGTGGAAAATAAAACATGAAATACGTAGCAATTCAAAACCGTGTTAAAAATGTGTAAAGTTAGAAATTAATAAATAATTGCTTTGTCGTCCAAAATATAATATAAATGAGTAGTTAATTAAATGTTTGTAAAATCAAAAGTTAATACAAAATACTTTTGTCGTCCAAAATAAAACATGCAATACGTAGTTATACAATACCGTGTAAACTTAGAAGTTAATAATGGTTTCACCGTGGAAAATAAAACATGAAATACGTATTAATTCAAAACCGTGTTAAAAATGTGTAAAGTTAGAAATTAATAAATAATTGTTTTGTCGTCCAAAATATAATATAAATGAGTAGTTAATTAAATGTTTGTAAAATCAAAAGTTAATACAAAATAAAACATGAAATACGTAGTTATTCAAAACCGTGTAAAGTTAGAAGTTAATAATCGTTTTATCGCGGAAAATAAAACATGAGGTGAGTAGTTAACTAAAATTGTATAAAGTAAGTATTTAATAAATAATGGTTTAATAAATAATGGTTATTTTTTATGTATAAAGTAAGTATTATAAATAATGGTTTTATTACATAATGTTATGAACAATGTTTTTGCCTTCCGAAATAAAATATGAAATGAAAAATTATCTAAAGTTAAGAAAAGTTGGAAGTTATTAATAATATTTCGTTTGGCAACTTAGCATATATTAAATGATACTAACTCGATAGAACTTCAGATGTTAATACTTTGACTATGTGGTTACGATTTAGTCTAACATTGTGAGACTTATTTCATGCTTTCTTTTATGGAAAATCTATATATATAAAGAAGAAAAGTGTGTATCTATGATCACCATAACTGGAGAATGGCTAAACTGAATTTCATGAAATTTGCCTTGGTAGTCTTGAAATCATTCCACAAAAATCATAGACCATGTTTCGAGTTTCTACGATCAGTAGTTCGCGAGATATTAGTGAAAAACGACACTTTTTCTTAATATTCTACTCTCTAACTCCATGATTCACAACGAAAAAAGTTGGACATTGTTGGTTTAAAACATGAAAGTCAATTAAATCTCTCAGTTTTCTGGGAGTTTATTGAACGTATTAGACACTTTTAAAATCGCTGGTTTGAGATATGAATTTAAATGGAAACTTTCACCATGGTTTATTTCTCATAGGCTTATTCAACAATGAAAAGTATTAAAAAATCACAAGAAATATCAATCATGCATAAAGCATTGATTATGAAACACTTTTCAACTTTAATTTTATTTAAACATCTCTAAAATGCGATACATTCAGCGGTAATATATGACAATCGGCCTTATATGTTCAGGTGTAATTTTTATCATAGTTTTGCATAGTAAATCCCGAGCAACGTCGGGTAATCGCTGCTAGTTATTTATAAAGCAAACAAGTAATATTTAATATTGAGGAAATCCATCACCCCCATTGAATCAGTCTGGAACCAAGAAGTCTTGCCTGAGGATTGGAAATTGAGTATCATTTGTCCTATCCACAAAAAGGGAGACGTTTTGGAATGTGCCAACTACAGGGGAATCAGTCTTCTTTGCGTTTTTTATAAATTGTTTTCCAATATACTCTTTAGTAGACTAGTAACTTATGCAGAAGACATTGTGGGAGACTACCAATGTGGTTTCCGCAGAGATAGATCTACTATTGAACATATTTTTAACATTAGGCAAGTGTTGGAAAAAGCTAATGAATATGGCATAGCAACTTACCATCTCTTCGTTGATTTCAAGACTGCCTATGATTCAGTAAACAGAAAACTATTAATTGAAGGTATGAGAGAGTTTCTAATACCCGATAAATTTATAAATTTGGCTAACATTGCTTTTACCGAAACAAAACTTAGGGTAAGAATTCAGAATAATCTCTCCGAGCCTATTACTGTTTCAAATGGGCTCAGACAAGGCGATGCACTGGCCTGTTTGCTTTTCAATATTGTACTCCAAAAAATTGTGAAAGACTCTAACATCAATACCCGTGGAACAATCTTTAACAAGTCTGTCCAGATTTATGCGTTTGCTGACGACATTGACATTGTAGCACGCACTCCCGAGTTACTTAGAGAAGCCTTCACATCTTTAGAGGCCGCAGCCAGTAAAATGCATCTAACTATTAATTAAAATAAAACTAAGTATATGCCCTGTGGTAATTATGACTGTCCTTATTTCGAAATTGGGGTTTACAAGTTTGAAACTGTAAGCAACTTCAGATATTTAGGATCTGAAGTTAATACTCTCAGTGACATTATGCCCGAAATTCGTGGTAGAGTTACAGCTGCTAACCGATGTTTTTTCGGCCTTAAAAGGTACTTAAAGTCTGACTTCATCAGCAGAAAAACGAAGATTATAATCTACAAAAGTTTAATCAGACCCATTCTTACCAACTCTGCTGAGACTTGGGCAATGACAGAAAAAGTTAAAGATATCATTTCTGTTTTTGAGAGAAAAATATTGAGAGGTATTTTTGGTGGCTTAAATTGTAACAACATCTGGAGAAGAAGAACTAACTCTGAACTTTATAAGTCTTTTAAAGAACCAGATATAGTCAATTACATCACGATTCAGAGAATTAAATGGGTGGATCACCTGTGCAGGATGGCCGAAAGCCGTGCAACAAAAAATATCTTTTCGGCCAGACCATTCGGCACCCGTAAAAGAGGAAGACCTAAACTCAGATGGCTTGACTGTGTGGAAAAGGACTTTAAAATTTTAAAAGTTTTGAACTGGAGGTCTTTGGCCAGGGATAGGGGAGCCTGGAGTTCTATTCTGCGGAAGGCAAGGGCCCATCCTGGGCTGTCAGGCCACTGAAGAAGAAGAAGAATATAGTTAATTATATTCAGTGTTATTTTTTCCAATTTTGTGGGAGGTAATTTAAAAAAAAAGTTTGTGAAGACTGTTATATTTATGCACATAAATTTTATCAGTATCATTATAACTCATAGTGTAACAAACTGCCAAATTTCTTGAAAATTCTTCGAATGGTTTTTTATCTGAAATGGATACACAATTCTACTCACAATGACAGACAGACAGCAGAAACAGATACAACAGTAAATGTTCTGTCAGATAGACGCAGGCGCCACAAAAAAGTTGTTAATTTCCAGAGTAGGGTTCCTTAAACGTATAAATCCTGTAAAACTATGAATTTTAATTTTTGACCCATTACAGCACTTTTACTTGCCGATACATTACATACTACGCAAAAAATAAATATATATACCTACTTTTACGTACTTTATGATATGTTTGCCATATATTAAAAATAGTTTACATTTATACAATGCAGTCTAAAATGTTTCATACAATTTGAATTTCTTGCTCAGTTCTTATCAAAGATGGCATGAAAGCTCTTTGCATTATTACAGGAACTAACTATACCTTGACTATGTTACAGTTTCCTGGACCAATAAGTTAACATGAAATTAATAAAGGCTCCCGTTTTGTAAAAATTTGAAAGGCAATTTTTTCAAAGGTAATTTGAGAAAAATGGTTTTATGTTGTTCTATCACCTAAATATTTTTGTATTGTTAAAATTATTGTTTAATTATCGTATTTGTATATATACAGATAACACATATATATATATATGTAGAATTTATATCTCTCACTATATATATTGGAAATATGTAATAATAAAAAAATTATGTAATAATAATTTACATAATTTTTTTATTATTACATATTTCTAATATATATATATATATATGTTATTTATGTCATTTCGCTAACGATTGACGAACTAAGTGTTTGTGTGTATTTACGGCCAATTGCAGCGGGCTGATTTAAGACGTGCCAAAGGGACCGCGTTATATAATTGGCAGAGTTATCGAGAAAGAATATAGAATAAATGGAGCATGGTAATGATTTTATCTCAAACTAAGCGATTTGTACAATGAGCGGTGTTATCTGTGTATTTTGACCTGAGTAACGTCGGGAAATTCGTTTTAGTAATATATAAAATAGCATTCAAAATGTACAAGTATTTTGATTTTCATATACGTTTTGAATAAATGCTCATGTCATTATGTCTTTCTGTTAAACAGAATGTAAGAGAGATCTGAAACGTAACAGATGAACAATATTATAGAGATACAGATGAAAAAACCTCACTAACATAGAACCTTGCAATTAAATCTCAGGAAAATTGAAATAAGCAATTATATTGCAAAATCATGTATATATAATCATCTGTGCGGACAATGCGATGAAGACAAGCCATTTTGTTTTTAAATTACGACTTGCGATATTTTATCCACATTAAAATGTGGTAATTTAAAAGCACATTAAGCATATTTTAATCGCAGGATTTGTAGGAAAAAAAATATCTGATATGAAAATTAAATAATAATATATATAAAATTTAATATTATTTAATTAGTTTAAATAAAAATAAATATTAAAAAAGAAAAATATAACTCATATATAAATATTATAAGAAAAATTTAACTACTCATTTATTGATCAACAAGTTACAATAAAAAAAGATCAAATATATATAGTATGTACCTTATAATTAACGATTCTAATACCGTAAAATACAAAAATGTACAATGAACATTGTAAAATAATAAGATTTTTAGAAGTTAGTCTATTCCATTTTTATTAAAAGAAAGCGAATTTTACAACACACAGCAACGAAACCATATTTTTCACTGATATAATATTATTACTCATATTTAAGTGCATTTTATTCCCTCGTTTGTAACAGTGAACTTTACATATATCCATCTTCAACATTATGTTATTAATTCATCACCTGCAATTCTTAATTTTTTTTATTTCACTTTCATTTCCTAACTTTTATTCTCGGAGATGAATATGATGCTCAGTGTTTTGATTTATTGCATGCAAATTCCAGTTGACACTGTCATTTTTTTCCAATTTATACCCTTCATTGAAACTGAATAACCAAATTTAATAAATTTCCTATTAGCGTCCTGACACGGTAAATTAAAATATATATCTCCTCCTCCTTACTTCCCCAAATCAAATTAAATATCGGCAAATATTTGGCGGTGAAGTTTCTCGCCAAGGTTTCTATCACCTGGTAACCCTGTTTTCAGAATGGTCGAAGTTCTCCGCTGGTGAATATAAAGGAAAATCACGCTTGCACTCCCGTTATTGAAGACCAGAGAGAAGGGGAGGGAATGCGGCTAGAACGTTATGGAACGTTACGCCAGGGGGGTGAGAAGAGAAGAACAAGCTACGGGAGCTTATGCTCCAACTAATCCCAATGAGCATGCGCACGAACGAATGTTGGTCTCCCCTGCAGCTATTATTTCATTCACACAATGCAGCTAACAATCGTTGAGGCCAAATTTGCGCTCTACTCGCCAATATCTTTGCGGTTAGATAGCGCAGGGATCCTTTTCCGCTTATTGGTGGCATTCCATGACGTCATAACACGACGTCACTTACCTTTTTTTATGGATGCCGGAATCCAATTTTCGCCGTGAGGCAGTTTCTCAGCTCTTTTTTATTGTTATTTTCCCTTTTCTTAGTTCCACCTTGTCATAGTCACAATAACCCCTTTTCATGATATTAAATACGATGTCTTTTGTACTAGAACGTTCTTTGACAGGTTTTGTCTCTTCTTTAAACACTTGTATTTTGTAACAAAGGCTTACCGCAGTTTATGAGGCTTCTTGGAAAGAGACATATGAATTTATATGAGGTGAAATTAAAATCAGAAAGTGGCAGCGATTGTTTGTCATGTTCTTGTGGTTGATCAATTTCTTTTATACTTTTGTGATTGGCATATACATTACATCAGTAATGATAATATAATATATATATATATATATATAAATAAATATATATATATATATATATATATATATATAGAAATAATCTATATATTTCTTCAGAAACATACATTTTTTTGTGTTTGCTTCTTCAAAATGCTTGGACTTGAGAACGAATTTTGCAAAGTGAACATTTCCATATTTTAGGCTTAGCCCTTTTCCACGTGTATAGCAATTTAGATTGAATTTTTAAGATTTTCTTTATTCGTCTCCATACCATTGAATTTTGTTGATTTTCTATAACTTGATTACTAATTTTTTTTTTCCATTTGATTGATGATTTGCTGTTTTATATTTTATTTTGTGGGTGTTTTAGAAAGTTAGGTTTATCGTGTTGCAGCTTCTTACTCTTTTCGTTCATTGGACTTTCAAACTACTATTATATATATATATATATATATATATATATATATATATATATATATATATGTATATATATATATATATATATATATATATATACATATATATATATATATAATGAATTTTATACAATTAAAATGAATAACAAAATAGTTAAGATTATGGAGGTAAAAGTAAGGAGTTAAAACTTCATATTAGGAAAACGCTAATACCGTTTGAAACAATAATTCAGGTGGTGCTGGGATAATATAAGTAGCCCTGCATTGTATATATTTCTATAGCGAACGTCATAAAATATTTATTTAAACTGTCAATTTTGTAAAAATAAATTATTAGAGCAATGCAAAGTAGAACTGAAACAATAAAGAATATTTCTAAATATTCAAAATAATTTTACCTTTCAATTTATTTTTATCTCCCTATATTCTGTACTCCACCCTACAACTATGCAAAATACTGGTTAATTATACTCATAATTTGGGATCTCTTAATTTAAAAATTATCAAAAATACATATACTAAATACTACACCTTTCTATTGTGTCAACTACTATAGCAGCAGCTACTTTACTAACACTAGTGACACCTAGATATAATTCTCAAAGTGTTATGGCATTTTCAAACGTTTCATCCATAGGAGTTTTTTCTTCTGCTTTCTAACTCCATGGTTAAGATGAATATTTAAACAATGCAACTTTTTTATAGTGACACTGCTGTAGCAAAGTGACAGAGATCCAAAATAGAAAATATGAAAAGTGTTGCAGAAATCTAAAAATCCGTGGTGAAAAAAATTCCTCAAAGATTCGATTTTTAAGCTAAATGCGATTTTAAAAATAATTAGATAAAATTCTTAATAATTTAAATTTTTCTAATATAACGAGTAATCTTTTATAGTGAAATGATAATTTTTATAGTTATACAGATATAAATAATATTTGAGCAAATGTAAAAGAAGTCATATTCACAAATAATAATTATGTGTTATATTCACAAATACAATGTACCACTATATTATCATAATTTATTCACAAAGATATCCAATTGTATGATTTGTGCAGTCTCTGCTGATTCAACCACGTGCTAGGGCCATGAAGAATGGATGCATTAATGTATATAGGTATTCATACATTCAAATGCATAATAAAGAATTTAATCGATCTTATTCATACTCATTTTCATATTATTCAGATTAAAATTGATACTTTTATTTTTCTTTGTTTAGTTAATGTATTTTGAATATGAAAAAATTATCAGTGATAACTTTTGTTATAAAATGAAAGAGAAGTTCGCATTTTTATGCGAAATATTTGCATGCGGGTGGTATCAGCCATTGAAAAATACAACCATAAACATATCACCACGGGTCCATAACAGGGTCCCTCCTTCATCCACGAAACAAAGGGGAGCAGGATTTGAAAAGGAAATCTTAAGCATTGATTGGAGATTTAATAAAACAGAGAGAAAATAAAACAGAGAGAAAAGGCAAAGGAATCGTTGAATTATTGGTAAAATGAATGAAAAAGTTTAGAGGAAGGAAATATAGTTAAACCCTTGTGAAGGAAGAGAGAGATGAAAGAAATTTACAGGAAAAGAGGAAATAATTTAGAAGAAAATAACAAAAGGAAGAAACCGGTTTCGAAAGTTGATTTCATTAATCAAACTACTATAAAATTTACAGTGGTTGAGACTAGGTCAAAGAAAAGAAAATAACGCAGACAATAGGAAAAAGTGGTTTGAAAAGCTATATGAGCTAATTTCATCAACTAAAATAAATATCAATCGAACTTTGAGTCGAACTGATATTATTAAGTCTACTCAATAATATCAGTAAATGAGACTGGAATTAAGAAAGATATAACAATTTATATCTGATAGATTTTGAGGATTACTGTAATTTCATTGTATTTTATGTTTAAATAAACTTATTATAAATTTAAATGATAGCATCTAAAGTTTGGTGTTTAAGATAGAATTCTGAAACTTGTTCTGACATTATCTCTGTAATATAAACGTTACTTTGAGAGTCTTGAAAGTTACTATGCAAGTCATATAAGGAAATATTTTTCCTTTAAACTAATTTTCACGTTTTTTTTCTTTGTAGTGCATTAGAATATTCTGACAAATAGTTAATTATTGTAATTTTCATAAAATGGAACTTTATTTTGTGCGTAAAAAGTCTTAATTCAATATATATCAAATATAAACTGTATATTTATTTAAACATTTGCTATTTTAAGAATATTTTAAAAGTATTCTTGTATTTGCTATAGCACAAACACAATAAAACGTAAATTTGGATGGAACAAGGCGTAAAACTTGAGTAATTAGAATTGAACCATAAAACATTTGAAATTGTTTATTGTACGATCAACTATCGTAATCAATTAATTAAATTTCATGATATAAACTTAGTACATTTTAAAGGCAAGAAAATGTTCAAATAACCAACCCTTCACTATCTTGAAATCATGGTTTCTTAGTTTCTGCTACTGGTCAGTAAGGAGCAGGTAATGAAGTGACCAGCGAGCGTTACACTCATTGAAAGCAAGGACTCTGGCTTTGAACGAATTTACATATTCCATCACCTCTATTTAACGCATCGTCTGCGCTTAACTGATAATAGCCAAAAACAGCAACTCCGCCCCAAAGGTGTTTAAGAGATAATACATTTGATCACTTTCTTACTTATAAGCAAAGCCCTGATACAGGCCAGAAATCCACTTTCTGCACTATTTTCAAAGTTATTGAAAACAGTATCTAAAAATCTGATGTGGACAGCACATGACTTTCCTTGCAGACTCAAATCCATGATTTCTTTATTTCTTTAAAAAGTCATTAAATTGAGTTCAATTGCAGAAACTGACACTAAATTTGCATTTTCAATTCAATTTCTGTTTTTATTTGGTAATTGGACATTTTCCCAAAGGCAGCATAAAAAAACACAAAAAATCTTAAATATTTCGATAACGGTTAGTCCTAGAGTAATAGAGTTGTTCTTGTTCTTTTCCTCGTCAAAAACTATGTATAAAATAAGCATTTAATTGATGCATTTGAACATACGTAGTCTTTTTTAGATATTGGGGATTTTTGCGGGCCATTCCGTAAAAAAAGGCAGGTTGTTTGTTCTCTTCCGAATTGTGCCAAAATCTTTTCAGCACCAGAGTATCCCACATGTGATTTATCTACCAAATTTTGTGAAATTTGGTCAATTTGTATTTCAGCTAGAGTGAATACATGAGATTTTTGCGGGCCATTTCGCAAAAAAAGGCGCGTTCTTTTTTCCCGAATTATACCCAAAAATTAATCAGCATTAGGGTCACATCCAAGGACCTTACCTACCAAATTTTATGAAATTCGGTCCATTAATGATTGAGTTAGAGTAGATACATACATTGCACAGACACACAGACAGACACACACACAGACTTTACGCTAAAAATAGTTTTTTCGTATTCTAGAGGTCTTGAAACGTGTAGATCCGTCGAAAACTCGAGTTGCAATTTTCGACATGATTCTAATACTTTCCCCTATACATTACCATGTATTGCAGGGAAAGTAAAAATTAATAGTCTATATTCATCCTACATTTCTATCCATATATTGCTATATTGGAATATTTAATAGCTAGCCAACCCGTAACTATATTGTAAAAGTTTCAGTTTAATAACTATACATAATTCGTCACTTCGTTTATTACATCAGAAAATGTGTTTCATGGAAAGATGTTTTAACTGGGGTTTACCGTATATAAGAAAATATGCACTTATTGTATTTTATTTTATGATTTTTTTGAAAATGCATCACTTTGTCTGTTTGTCTCATCTTCATGGAAGAATGGCTATACGTAACTTAATGAAATTTTGATGGGTTGATATGGTTCCACTTAAAGTATAGGCTTCCGTTTAGCCTAATGTCTGTTTGTCTTCATATCCTTCTGATGTTTCCTCCCTTTGAACAAATCGTTATAGGAGCATCTAAGTAAACGGATCCCAATCGTATTTAAGTCACCAAATTAACGTGATAAAATCGTTTCCTGATCTCCTTCACAATAAATGGAATTCGAAATAATTCGATAATATGACTCGATTGTTGTTTGCGTCTCCATGTGCAAAATTATAGAATACACGGAATGACACACAAACATTTTAATCTCAAGGGATGTAAATGGAAGATATAATTTTATTTTTGCCACTAATAGGAAGGTCACTAAATAAAGTATGGAGAGCCACCAGCCTCGTTTTAAAAAACAAAAATCAACATTTCTAATTCCTTAGTGAAGAGCGTTTTATTGTATGGAGCCAAAACATAAAAATTAACAAAGGACCAATGCAACAAGTTGAATACACGACCTGAGGAAATTTTTGGGAGTATTTTGTCTTTATATTATTACTAATACCGGACTTTGTAAGAGTACTGGACAGAAAGCAATGAGAAATAGAAATAAAAAACAAAAGATGGAGTTGGACTGGACATGTTTGAAGAATGCCGCTACGTTACTTCCCTGCTGTGGCACTTACTTGGGCGCCCGAAGGAAAAATATTTTGGAGTCGACCCGAGCTAACTTGGAAGAGACTAATGGAATAAGAGAGAAATCAGCTGGGATGAGCTAGCTAGTCAGAAGCAAGAACTACGGCAAATGAGCGATCAGAGTAGCGATGTAAGCTGAATCTTTATGTGCCACTATGCATGATGAGTGAGAATATATGGGAAGACCAAAACCGAAGTCTGCAAAGTGGTATTTTCTATATAAATAAAATTATAGTGTGGGCTCTGTATTATTTATGTATTTATTTCTCAGTGATACAAAACGGAAGAAGTACAATTATAATGATTATATAAAAAATAAATAAAATAAAATAAACAAAAATAATTATAAATCATCGCAAAATCCTCAAACAAACTTTTTTAATACTCATTTCTGACATAAAAAGCAAATCAGTATGATTAAATATAACTTATATAAACTGCAAAATTTAAAACCAGAAAAGTTTCTCAAAATATTGTGATTAATACTGACAAGAATGTAGAGTGAAATATATCTCCTTAAACAAGGATTGTTAGTATAAAAATCCACAGTATTTAAAAGGGAAATGCAATCAATCTGGTTATTATTAACAGTTCTCTTAAAAACCCCAGAGAGAATTGCTTGCAGTACTTGTTATTTGTAGTTCCCATTTAAATCCACATTGTTTAAAAGGGAACTGCAATCAATTAGATTTTTTTTAAAACAGTTCTCTTAAAAACACCATGCACAGATAAACGACCATCCTCCGTGGCAACCTGTTGTGTTTGTGTCGACTTCTGAAGGGAAGGTGGCAAGGTGAATTATCCGCAACCCAGCTAGGCCACTGTCGAGAGAGCAAAAGTCGGAGGAACTATTCACCGGGCAGGGCGAAGACTTCCTGTCAAGCCAAGTCCCCAGTCGTAGACTGGTCTGGAAACAGGTCATAAAGGGTCTGCTCCTGTCCGCCAACTGGAAGCGTCTGCTTGAAAGACCAATCCATGTCAGCAGTTGTCCTATTCACAGATTTACTAACCCCACAGATAGAAGGTGGATTAGGGCTACGAGAAAGCTAAGTTCTTTACACCGTGAACTTATGACGGGTCCAAACACCATACACAGTATGTTTCTCCAAGAGTTTAAAGAATGAATGACAAATAAGCCCCAGAGATAAAGAGAGTTGGCTGGTTTGGCATGAATGGGTGTTAAAACAGTAGCATAACTGTTGTAATATCAATTGACCGGTAAATAAAGGTTACTTATAAACTTTTTTTAAACCTTTTAAATAGAATGAGGTGAATACATGAGAATAGCATGGGAAGAAGATCTGCATTCCAAATTATAGAACCATATTCCAACAAGAACTGAACAAGCGAATCAGAACAGCGAGCTAAGACATTATTATTGGTGAAATCCATAGGCTTCGTAATAAGAAAACCAAGTAACTTATAATTAAATACTTGAAACTTGAAATAAATACTTGATTTGCTTTATTATCGGAGATGGTCCTTTTATGGCATGTTTACACAGATTCAACATTAAATCATCCCCAAATTGCTCATGCTTAATTGAAGGTATTGCAGATCATAGTAGTTTACCTGTAAATATGCTGTTGATTGTTGAAACCCAGACCGTCCGACCTACCGCAAAGGTGTAAGGTAACTGTTTGGACGGTCGAAAATGAAGTCTATAACTATATTAGGAGTTATTAAATATTCATAGTATTAAATTAACACTTTTATTTTACAGATAGGAGTATTCAAAATTATCTATTTTGAATCTGCTCTAAAAATCTTCCTTTTGACTCTATAGATAAATATAGACGAAAAATGAAATTTTAAAAATTTACACACCCAAAGATGACACGTTAAACATGTGGGTCCGAAAGTCCTTCCGAGAGGTTGGTGGTAGGGGAAGGAGGGTACGGTCCCTGTGGATGCTTCCCCCACTGGGTTCCGGTCTAAATTGGGTGGCACTTCCCGACCGTCCAAACAGTTACCTTACACCTTTCTGGTAGGTCGGACGGTCTGGGTTTCAACAACAACACCCAAAGATGAATTAAATGTAGCTTATTACATCTTCGTCTTTAAATGTATTAAAACATATCCAGAGCTGGTATTCTTTTTATCAATTTTTATTTTATCAATCTTACCGAGTAGACAGATTGAAATATGTTTACGATGTCCTATAAAAACATTTAACCTCCCTCTAAGTGTTAGTCTTTCTCGCCTAATTAAAATCTCAACGCAATCAAGATAATGGTGGTTTCTATTGACGGTCTTGGTTAAATATTTTCTCAAGAAACATCTTTGGTTTTCATGGAATTGAATTTTTAAATAAAATTTTCCGAGAGTCTTTAATTTTTACTATTGGTAACAAGAATTTTACCATACTATATCTACAGCCGTTTTCAGAAATAGATATTTCAAAGAAAATTTTTGAACCGGATATGAAAAAGGAACCGGAAGTGTAAAAATAACTTGAAGTTGAAAAGCTGCTGGATGTTGTTGCTGAGACCCAGACCGTCCGACCTACCAGAAAGGTGTAAGGTAACTGTTTGGACGGCCGGAAAGTGCCACCGAATTTAGACCGGAACTCAGTAGGGGAGGCATCCACAGGGACCGTACCCTCCCTCCCCTACCACCAACCTCTTGGAAGGACTTACGGATCCACATGTTTAACGTGATCGTATTCCGCGTGAACACGGCGGCAGTTTTGGCAGTGGCTGGAATCGAACCCGGGCCTGCCGAGTGCAACTCCAGCGCGCTAACCACAGGGCTACCGCGCCACCTGTAAATATGCGAAAAATTTTCATTTAAGAGTCTCAAGTACTGTAAATAAGCCTAAATAGTTCTTGAAAACGTTAATTCTATCTCCAGGATTCGTGACTCTATTATTACCACTGGTATACTCGAGGGTTTATGTTAATCATATAATTTTGTTTTAATTTTGTAAATCTTTGCTCCTGTGGTTATTTAAGATGTCTGTTACTGTCGCAGGGAGTCTTTAATTTCCTTGTTTCTCCCATGTGGGAGGGATATGCCCAGCAACCAGCTGGATGTACATGTACCTGTTTCGCTGTGTGTATATTTTATTAGTTATGTTGTTGTTGCTCTGTTGTTATTTATGTTGCTATTTTAATTTTGTCATTTCTTTGTTTTTTCCGAGTGGCCGTTGCAACTGCTCTACCCTTTTTGGGTTAGTTGGCCTGTCTTGGTGATAACAGTAATAAAAAATGATCTTTAAATAATATTTTGAATATGAATATTGAATTTGATCTCTCAATAAATAAATACCCAAGTAGTGGTTGAAACCATTCTCACGTGTCAACAATTCAATATTAATACAGTACTTATTAATAATTATAGTATGACTATAGATGAAGCTGATTTTTTTTTTGTATTTAGCAATATTTGATTTGAGTTAATTATTTTCTGACGAGAGATGAAGCTGATTCAAATCAAATAGCAAATTAAGACAATCATCAGTAGATCTAATGCACTTATAAAGCATTTGTTATCTCAGCAGGAGAGAACTTCCTTCTTCTTTTTTGTACGAAATATTTTAAAATAAAAAATAAGATTGCAAATATTACAAGTTCACCGCAAATTGCGAATTAGTTTTTTTTTTTTTTTTAATTTATATATTTCGTGTGAAAAACGAATAGACAGACAGCTAGTGCAAAATAAATAAAAAAGCAATATAAAATATTTTCCTTCGGAACCCGATCCTACATCTTTCCATAATAATCACTCATTGTATCCTGCAAATAATGATGTGCAAGCATGAGCCGCTGAGCTCAATTTTCCTCACTTAGCTCGAATGAAAAAAAATATATATATTTTATCACGAAAAAACCGTAAAATTATTTTCTTTTGAGTCTTCCGTAAGCGTCCGAAAACCCATTTCCGCTCTTAGCTGTCGCCATTTTTTAGCTCCTTGATTAAAATGTCGCCGAAATTTTCCCACCCAAATTGCCCTGCATCCGGCGTAAAGGGCAAACAAAGGAAATTAAAGCGCGCGAAAAATTTATTGCTTGTAAATGAATCGATATATATCCAAGAGATGGCGCTGCTATTTGTGCATAATCGCGTTTATGGAAAGAAAATGAAAATGCTTTCCCCACAGAAAAACTCATTATCGTCTGGTCTTTTTACTTGGGTAAAATTGATGGCTTTCAACGACCCCCAAAACTAGAATTAACTGCAAAATATTTATTTATTTACTTATTTATTTATTTGGAATACACGGGCAAAAGGCAAACTTAGCAGGCAAAAGCCCTTCTGCAATTTTGTGTAATCACACTTTAAATGGGATTCCAAGGTGATTGCAAATGTGCGAAGTATTACCTGATATGCAAATTGAATAAAATATGTCCAAATTCTGTAAGAGGAATGATTATTAAAAATATTTCCTCCTACGGTGATAGCTAGGAGAAACACAGTGCTTGAATAGAATCTAGCGAAAGTGGAAGATAAGAAAATGAAATTTAGTTATGTTTTTTTTGTCGGTTATTTTGTATATAATTTACCAATAGGAAAGAAAAATTGATATATGTGGGCATCACATGACTTCCTCTACAGATTCAAATTAATTTCCTCTTTATTTCTTTTATAATTCACTAAATTGAATTTAATTGCACAAAATAACACTGATAATTATTTGAAATTACACTGTGTTTGAAGTTTTAATTTGGCGTCTGGACATATTTTCAAAGGAGTTGTAAAAAAAGAAATGAAATATCTCAGGTACTTTTGCCCTAACATAATGGGGTTAATTTTATTCTTTTCATCGTCAAAATTTGTGTATAAAACAAGCATCTAATTGATACATTTGAGGATGTGTGGTCATTTATTATAGATTTTGACAATTTTTGAAGGCCACCATAAATTTTATTCATGTAGAAAATGGTGAAAATTGCATGTCAGAATTTAATTTTTAATTTCAACAATCTCGGCAGAATCAAACTAACATTGACCACCGCAAAATCAGTGTCCGCTATTTAAATAATACAAATACAGATAACACCATACTCCAAATCTCAAAACAGACTCTCCATAAACCAGAAAAGAAAAATACTCAAAACCGCAATGAATCTCAGACAGGATATCTTAAGGAAGAAAGTGACCACCCCGCTTTCTCTTCAACAATATGAATCTACTTCCTTCTCCGTACGTGGGAGTGGTATAATTTTCGATCCCATGTCTCAAATTAGAAATTATGACAGAAATTACATCAAAGTCGCCAAATGAAAAAGAAAATTATTTTAAGATTGTTATTTGCCTCTGGAATAAATATCAATTTTGCGTATTATTTTATGCTATAAAACTGAAAATAATATTTATTAAAAAAAATGGTTTTTGATCGATTGAGAAAATCAGAGACTCACATCCAATTCCTCACGTTATCATACAATCGCGTGCAAATTAATATAAACTGGTCACATTTTTTTTCAAAGAGTTACTATTTATTCCAATTGCTTTATGGAACATTTCAACATGAAAAAAAAATGGTCATTCTATTAAGAGATTTCGACTGCATATCCCAGTCTTTTGCTAAATTAATCTTATCAAACATCTATACAAACACCTTACAAAAAACTCTCCAATACTACAGTCTATTAAAAGCGCAGATCTAATTATAAACCTTATATTATCTTCTCTTATAAAAGTAATTGAGATAATCTAGAGGGACACACAGAAGAAATTATGTAAATAATTGGAAAGATAATAGCCGCGCTTGATATTTGAAGGAAATTATGAAAAGAACATATTTCAAATTCATATTAGGATTATGGACGCTTAGTTGGCAGAGATCATGGTTGTGTTTTTATGGAATAAGACAAATGTGCATTTGCCTATAAAGGGATAAATTTTGCAACTTTGTTTACAACTGGCACTCTTAGAATTCTGCAGCTCTGTCTCCTGCTACAGTTTAATTATTTTAAATAGACAGTTCTTAATTATTATGTTTAAACCAGAGAGGTTTTTTGCTTATTTATATTCCGTCGTCTAGAAGTGTGTTCCATTATAACAAATCTTTAACTTCTAGAAAAATCGTATGTTCATAATCACACAATCATTCCAAAATGGTCATTTTTCATACTGTCAGTGTAGTTATCATTTAGTCCGTACTGAAGGGCCACAAATAGCTTGAAATAGATGATGCTTTTGCAGCAATAGAAGCGCAATTCGAATTGTACATTGTGTTCAGTGCTTTTAACAAGTTTCAATATTTTCAATATTTTTCTATTTCATTTCAGTACTTTCATATTTTATTTGTGCTTCCATATTTTATTTCGGTAAATTCATACACACATATATTATTTAGGATCATTCGTATCGTATGTAACATCGAAATAAAAAACACGTTCTGTGACAGTATTGATCAACAAGTTTCTCTGTTAACAAGTTTTTTAGTTTCTTTAAATTGGGAAATTCTGTAAATTTGAAATCTTTTGGGGGATCTGAATAGTCAGGATGGGAGAAAAAAAAGTGTTTCTTAAATTTTTTTTAAAAGTTGCCAATAATTAAGTGACCTCAAAGGAATTAGATACAGTTGTTTGCACACACACGACATACAGAAATGTCCAATACACTTATATTCATACATATGAGCATATACTTGTTCAACATACATACATACATACACACATACAAATACACACATATACACTGAGTGGTCAAATTATCATGCCTACCAGGCATTTCTGCCCAAAGTAACTATCTTACAGATGTTGCTGATGTTAGTTCGCTCAATGGTGTAGAATGTGAGGTATGCAAATATTAACGTTTAATGCTCAAGAAAAAATGGGTACAAGATGGGTTCTGACTGACTTTGAACGTTATATGATCGTGAGTGTTCGAAGTAGTCGGATGAGCATAAACAAAATGGCTAAACTTGTGAATTGTTCGAGAACAGCACTTATTAGAGATTTCTCTGTGAATCATCAAATAAATACCGAGTTTGAGCGCATGATGTATGATTGTAAACGACTGATGGATGCACAAGCTAAGTGGAAAGTTGTTAGACTTATTTAGTACAGCATAGAAGGGCATATGTTCAGCACAGTACAAACACAAGTAATTGAAGGACCAAGTAAGATGACCTTTCAGCATACAGTTCGCCACATATTAGATCGGGCCAAAGAAGCAAAAGTACTAAGCAGAAGATCGTTATTATTTAACTTTTCAATGTAAAAACACACATATGCACATAGCACATTATTCTATTCTAGTTCAGAGGTGTTCCAAACGGGTAATGAGCGATAATCAACAAATTTCTCTCTTTTTTTGGCCAATTAAAAAGATAACAAGCAAAACTGGAAGCAGCACACAAAGCTGCATTCAAATGTACCAGTGATGTTTATGAACGTTACATAAATTCTCTTGCACACTATATCAAGCCTAGCCACTTTAATACAACACGAGGTTACAAATGGATGATATTTTCTGCAACAATTAATTTTGTCCAACGTCAAAAACGGACAAAAATCTTGCGAGTCACGGTGAATTCTATATGAACTTTTTAGAAGTGTAATTTATTCATAACACTAGCTAGCATTCTATTTGTGCAGGGAATGATAGATGGGAAGGATTCAATTTTAAGTTTTCCAGAAATAAAAAATGGATATGTGCAAGAACTTATATTCTTGATATAAGACGAATCGTGACTAAGATTAAGCAGAGTAGCTTTGACAATTTGAGGCATCGTCTGTTTGAGGAGGTGGCGATATTTCTTGTGGATTTACTTCATTCCAATGCTGCTGGATATGATATTGCAGTACTGCAGTACTGTCAAATTTCAAAGATTTACGGTAGTGAAAATCCACACGAAACATATGGAAAGGTAAAGGGACATTGATAAATTTGAGCAATCTTATAACCTGTTACTGGTGAAGGATTGTTGTATAGTATGGAAGACACTACAGAAGGTACATTCTAATGTTGAAATCGTGCTGTGATTGCGAATACCATCATCCATGGACCAGTTTCGTGCTTATTATGTGCTCGTCAGCATGGAAAAGCCGATATCTGCAATGGCAGCAAGAAACTTGCTATAAGCCAAAATTTCAGCTCTTCCAAATAGCCGGCATACATTTCATTTACAATGTAGTTCAGGCCACAAGAAACTGCAAAGACAACGTTCATAAAACAAAAAACTCGTCTTCAAAAATGTGGAATACCTACTGGAGATACTAGCTTAATGATACTAGCAGAATGAAGCATACACTGGTATCTGTGAAAGAAATAAAATTCTCAGTTCCCGAAGAAGCTCTAAAAATTATGGCTTATATCACGTTTCTTGCTTCCATTGTAGATATTGGCTATCCCATGCTGACGACAGCACAATAGGCGCGAAACTGGCCCATGGATCCTGGTATCTGTAATAGGAGTGTCTCCCATATATTTCGAAATGCCTCTTATAGGCGGATTTTTTGTTCAATGAAGGTTTCGTTAATAATATGTATGGCACTTTGCATCGAAAATAGCCATCTTAATCGAACATGGGCTCAGCCAGGTTCTGCCATCTGGTTGATATTATAAATATACAAAGTTTCAGTGTTGTAGATCACTGGGACAGACTTCTGAATAGTCTGGGAATATTTTACACTCTTTTCTATTGTTCTTCATGGGGTAAAAAATCGAAAATCAGATTCCGTTAGGTTACGTCCCGTTATCGAATCTATAAATGTTCAAAAATTAAAATTCAAAAATTTAATCAAAAACCTTCTCAGTCACAAAGACTACTGGAGGATCTGAAATGATAACCCCTCTTATTTTCTATGCCCTTCCGGGGAATTTAAAATCCACTTTCGTTAGGTTCTGTGCAGTAGTCGGTATCATAAGTGTAGAAAGATTGAGTTGTCTCTATCACCGGAGAGGCTTCTGGAACGTCTAACAAACATTTCTAACCCTCCCATGCCCCCCCCCCCCCTCGATGGGGAATTCGAAAATCCCGTTAATTTAGGATTTATCCTATAGTCGATGCAATAAATGTAAGATTCAGCTTTTTAGGTCACTACGGTTTAGCAGGGTCTGAAAAGACAAAATCACGTCAGATTATTATTAGATAGAAATATTGTAATTTTAAACACCAGGGCCCACATTAAATATAAAAGAAAGGTTTGATTCACAGTGCTCGCCTGTCCTGTGACTATGAAAAGTTGCAATCTCATGTAGCCTGAGCTCATGCGGAATGTGAAACTCTCATGGAGGTAAAAGTAAGGAGTTAAAACTTCATATTAAGAGAACGCCAAAATCGTTTGAGACAGTAACGCACGTGGCGTTGAGAAGATAAGTAGTTCTACATTGTATGCATTTCTGTATATACATATAAAAGCCGGCATTCTATAGAATACCTAGGCATTTTATAGAATACCGAAAACTGGTCTGCAATCTATGAAACGATTAAAATTTTACACATTTCCTAACCATTCTATAGAAGGCCAAATGACAAACCAGCAAAGTATGAAATACATCTCCGATTCATTCCTTTCTTCATACTTTGCCTAAATAGCATTAGTCATTCTATAGAATGCCTAGGTATTATATACAATGCTTAGGGAAAGTATATAATAATTCTCATATTTCATACTTTGCCTAAAAAAGACCGGTATTCTATAAAATGCCTAGGTGTTCTATAGAATGCCGGCATTTCATACATTGCTGGTAACATAACCGGCAATGTATGAAAGCCGGCATTCTATAGAATACTTAGGCATTTTATAGAATACCACAAACTGGTCGGCAATATACGAAATGATTAACATTTTACATATTTCTTAGGCATTCTATAGAGTGCCAAATGACAAACCGGGAAAGTATGAAATACATCTCCGATTCAGTCCTTTTTTCATACTTTGCCTAAATAGCATTTGTCATTCTATACAATGCCTAGGGAAAGTATATAATAATTCTCATATTGCATACTTTGCCTAAAAACGGCCGGTATTCTATAAAATATCTAGGTATTCTATAGAATGCCAGTATACCATACATTGCCGGTAGCATATATATATATATATACACATATATACCAAGACAAAAGAATCGAGGCACTCCGCAAAGTAATCCGATAGTAATGAAACTGTACATGCAAACACCTTTCGCCGAATATGCAAATGATCAAAAATTCGCAGCCAATGAATTAATAGTCGGAACTACATTGCATTGAAACTGAGCACCATGGTGGTGCATAGGCGTGAACCTCGCTTTCAGGAACAAAACGTGCAGTGGATTTCGATTGCGTTTATGTACCTTGATTGTAACATTGCCTCGCCGGCGAATTCGAGGCTACTACGACCATATGAAGGAGTTTGAAAGATGGCGTGCAGTCGGACTACATGACGCTGGATGGACACACCGACGAATAGCTTGGCATTTGGGTAAGAGCGATTCAGCAATTAGACGATGTTGGCAGGAATGGGTCCGGAATGGCAGATTTCAGTGACAAGCGGGCAGCGGACGGTCTAGAGCGACGACAGAACGGGAAGATAGAGGGATTGTCAGAGCAGCTGTGACAGCACAAGATTTGTCGTTATCAACCATTGACCACCTACCACTGACCTACTACTGACCTACCACTGACCAGTATATATCGTCAACAACGATTGCAATGGTGCCGGGTCCAATCAACGTGGAATTGTTCGGATTGGGAAAGAATTGTCTTCAGTGATGAGTGTCGTTTCGAACTGAGTTCCGACGACCATCCAGACGTGTCTGGAGACAGTCCGGACATCGCCAGGATCCTTCTTTTACAGACACACGCTACATGGCCCAACAAAAAGGATTTATGGTCTGGGGTACTATTTTTTATAGCCAGACGCCTTTGATAGTCATCTGTGGCGTCATCAGAGTACAACGGTACGTTATCGACATTCTACGACCCGTTCAATTGTCATTCGTTTCGCGACACCCCGGGCTAACTTTTCTGCAGGATAATGAAAGGCCACACACGGCACGCCTCTCTATTGATTGTCTGCGTGCTTACGACACACTTCCTTGGCCAGTCAGATCACCAGGTCTCTCGCCTATTGAACACATTCGGGCTGAGATGTGGCGTCTCCTGCGACCATCCCAGGATGTATACGCATTAGCTCGTTAATTGGAGGCCATTTGGAACAACATCTCTTATAACAGCATCTTTCAATGCCAATTTCATGCATCAATGCCTCGTCTGGTAACAGCTTGTATCAAGGCCAGAGTTGGAGCAATGCCATATTGACGTGCTCATTTTGTGTTGATCACCAGTGCAATAAATTATCCAATTGTTCTGAAATTCTAATCATTTCTTTTTCTGTTCATCACATTACACGTACCAAAGTTTGTCTCATTTAGATAATTATTTCTTGGTGCGTCGATTTTTTTTATCTTAGAGTATATATATATATATATATATATATATATATATATATATATATATATATATATATATATATATATATATATATATATATATATATATATATGTGTGTGTATATATATTCCAGAAAAATTTAATAGTAACCAATTCCAAGTAATTACGAAATATTAAAATAATTAAATCATCAAATCATCTATACAATGGCTACTATGCTGGAAAAAGAAATAAACAACTTTAGCTAAATTTGGAGGTTAATTAGATTAGATTCATCATCAGGTCTGAGCATCTAATATATATTTATCTTATTAGTATTAAATAAAGATCATATTTGACTCTCAGGCATCAATGTTTTCTTTTTGTTAGATATTATATTCTCCTCACTGTTCCTCATTGTCGGAAATCATACATATATAAGAAACCTCTTAAATGACATTTAACTAGGGTATGCTATTTATTTCACGTATAATCTACCATCTTCCTCAAATGATATATATATATATATATATTATATATATATATATATATGTATATATATATATATATATATATATATATATATATATATATGTATATACATATATATATATATACATACATATATACGTATATATATATACATATATACAGATATATATATACAGATATATATATATATATATATATATATATATATATATATATATATATTTATTAGAAAAATGTAATAAAAAAATCAAGTAATATATACGAGTATGTTACCGACAATGTATGAAATGCCCGCATTCTATAGAATACCTAGGCATTTTATAGAATACCGGCCGTTTTTAGGCAAAGTATGAAATACGAGAATTATTATATATTTTCCCTAGGCTTTGCTTATAATACCTATAGAATGGCAAATGCTATTTAGGCAAAATATGAAAAAAGGAATGTATTGGAGATATATTTCATACCTTGCCGGTTTGTCATTTGTCATTCTATAGAATGCCTAGGAAATGTGAAATGTTAATAGTTTCATAGATTGCCGACCAGTTTTCGGTATTCTATAAAATGCCTAGGTATTCTATAGAATGTCGGCTTTACTTTCCCTAGACATTGTATGTAATACCTAGGCATTCTATAGGATGACAAATGCTATTTAGGCAAAATATGAAATAAGGAATGAATCGGCGATGTATTTCATACTTTGCCAGTTTGTCATTTGCCATTTTATAGAATGCCTAGGAAATCTGAAATTTTAATCGTTTCATAGATTGCCGACCAGTTTTCTTTATTCTGTATAATACCTAGGTATTCTATAGAATGCCGGCTTTCATACATTGCCGGTAACATATATATAATCACCATAACAGTTATACTATGGCTACCATACCGAAAAAAGAAATGGACAACACTGGCTTAATTTGGAGGTTAATTAGACTAGACTTTTTATCAGGGCTGAGCATCGACCCTAATTAACCCAAATGAATGTTTGTTTCATATATGGCAATCGTAAGTTACTATAAATACCACAGCCCAGACTAAGGACAATAATAGAGGGAAAAGTTGAAAACTTATTAAGAAATCATATATTACAATGAATCATAAGGCACTAATCTTGTATACACGTGCTGTGAAGGCGTGCAGTTGAGACTGAATGAATGAAAGTTCAGGTGTGTTTTTAGCATGATAATTCCAGACCACACACGGCATGCCTCACTGTTGATTGTGCGCTTTCTTACGACACACTTCCTTGGCCAGCCCAGATCTCTCGCCTATTGAGCACATTTGGGCTGAGATGGGGCGTCGTCTGCGACCAATTCCAGAATGTAGATGAATTTGCTCGTCAATTGGAGCTGGAGACTGGACAAGCAATTCAGAATACAACTTCCCAAACATATATATATATATATATATATATATATATATATATATATATGTATATATATATATATATATGCCGCCGCAACGACACCGGTCGCACAAACCCAGATGATGGGAAGCGCCAAAACAAGGGAAAGCCTAACGATAGGGGGGAAAAAACTCTTTAATTTTCTGTCAAACCGAAGTCTAACATAATCCTCAGTAAAAAAATACTTTATTAATAATGACAGCATAAGCAATTGGTTAAACGTCCTCTTTCTTCAGGATTAAGTTCTAAAAATCGTACGCAGTCTTACCTATGCTGATGTGGTTGTTCTGTCTATTTTACATGAAGAAGGATGCCTCTTTTAACCTCCGAAGCCGGTTAATACTTTTCATCAACTAATCCCGTTATTAACGAAGCATGTTTACTAAAAAAAAAATATTTTATTTCCTTATACCAAATTACCCTAGAATAATAAATTTGATCCTAATTTAAACGAAAACTAGGATCGAATGTGACATTTTGTAGGAAGTTGAAGGCACGTTTTTATATAATGTAAATACCTATTTTTGACTCTTTTAATTCTAGAAATATTGCAGCTGCACACACACACACACATTCATTCATACAAGCATCACATCAAAACATTCTATTCTAGCTCAGGGAAAATTCTAACTTTGGATTTACTAATTTATATTTATATTTATATATATACATATACATATATATATACATATATACATATATATACATATATATATATATATATATATATATATATATATATATATATACATATACATATATATATATATATATACATATATATATATATATACATATATATATATACATATATATATATATATATATACATATATATATATATATATATATATATATATATATACATATACATATATATATATACATATACATATATATATATATATATACATATATATATATATACATATATACATATATATATACATATATATATATACATATATATATATACATATATACATATATACATATATACATATATACATATATATATATATATACATATATATATATATACATATATACATATATACATATATATATATATATATACATATATATATATATATATATATATATATATATATATATATATATACATATATATATATATATACATATATATATACATATATATATATATATATATACATATATATATATATATATATATATATATATACATATATATATATACATATATATATATATATATATATATATATATATATATACATATATATATATACATATATACATATATATATATATATATATATATATATATATATATACATATATATATATATATACATATATATATATATACATATATATATATATACATATATATATATATATATATATATATATATATATATATACATATATATATACATATATATATATATATATATATATACATATATATATATATACATATATATATATATATATATATACATATATATATACATATATATATATATATATATATATATATATATATATATACATATATATATACATATATACATATATACATATATATATATATACATATATATATACATATATACATATATACATATATATATATATATATATATATATATATATATATATATATATATATATATATATATATATA